>CM021101.1:198116655-198395984 GCA_007115665.2 Sequoiadendron giganteum
ACCCTAATCCTCAACCCTATACCCTCTTAATCCATCAACCCTCAACCCTTAAACCCTAATCTCTCAACCCTTATACCCTCTTAATCCCTCAACCCTCAACCCTCAACCCTTCAACCCTAATCCCTCTACCCCTCTACCCTCTTAATCCCTCAACCCTCAACCCTGAACCCTTAAACCCTAATCCCTCAATCCCTATACCCTCTTAATCCCTCAACCCTCAACCCTTAACCCTTAAACCCTAGTCCCTCAACCCCTCTACCCTCTTAATCCCTCAACCCTCAACCCTCAACCCTTAAACTCTAATCCCTCAACCCCTATACCCTATTAATCCATCAACCCTCAACCCTCAACCCTTAAACCCCAATCCCTCAACCCTTAAACCCTAATCCCTCAGCCCCTATACCCTCTTAATCCCTCAACCCTCAATTCTCAACCCTTAAACCCTAATCCCTCAACCCTTAAACCCTAATCCCTCAACCCCTATACCCTCATAATGCGTCAACCCTGAACCCTGAACCCTAAACCCTTAAACCCTAATCCCTCAACCTCTATACCCTCTTAATCCCTCAATCCCTATACCCTCTTAATCCTTGAACCCTCAACTCTCAACCCTTAAACCCTAATCCCTCAACCACTATGTTGGTTCTCAAAAACGCAGGTTTCAATAAACCATGAGAGGCTGCCAAATTCTCAATACGTTGTTGGTCAACTAACAAGGCCAACCTGTATGGTTGAACCCTCTACTCTTAAGGCTCTGCTAGACCTAGGCGGGTGCACCTATATGAGTGACACAAATTTTGAATTTTGTTTCTCCTACTTGATCTAACTATCCACAAATGGCAATTTGATAATGGAAAGTGAAGGGAAAACATACATGGATCTAGAGACCCAACAGTGCGGAATACATTCCCTTACTACTAATACAACAGAGGAGTAAAGCAAAAACTTAGTTCAAATAGCTTAACAGAACTACTTGAGATGAATACATGGAAGTAAAATAAATATAACAGAAGGAAGAGCATTCACAGTTGACTCAAGATATATGTGGGAAAACCTTTTCAGGTAAAAAACCCACCACACAAAGTCAAACTTATTGTATTATAGTAACAGACTGGTTACATATAATTTTCAGTCTTCTTTGTTCAGCTCTTAGCAGCACAGAAAACCTCTCTATCTTTCTCCTTACATTGTTCTTCCTCTCAAAGAACTTACCTATCTAACTCTCTCCTTGCAATCACAAATTGCAATCAATTCTGTCAGACAACCACCGTTCACATTGTACAAAACATCTATGATCGAATCGCACCAATGAACAACCCATGTCGATCTTCCTGCATTGAGCCACCCAGCCATAACTGTCATTACCAAAATCGGGTCTTGTTCACCACCCTGAAACGACCTACACCTGTTGCATTTACTTCACTGGCTTTGAGCCAATCATCGCATGACACTGAGCCATGTGTCCATACATTATTCGCTGTCGAGCTCTGATTTGAGTCCAACTGGGTCAAACCAGCCGCTGAGCTCTATTGAGCTCCCAAAAGACTTTACCGCGCTACTGCCAACTACCCGAGCTCCCCTTACGGTATGGCGGTATGCCTACCGAGCTTACCAAGCGGTTTACTGCGTTACCGCGGCCTTCTCGAACAGACCCTACGATACCGCGATAACTAGTCGAGCAGACCGCTGGCGGTCTTACTGCGGCCACTGTAGCCCTTTGGCTGGCCGCAGTATGGCGGTAATTGCCAGGCCAAGCCGCAGACGGCTTACCGCAGCCACCGCGGTCAGCCCTTTGGCTGGCCGTAGTATGGCGATAACTGCCAAGCCAAGCCGCAGATGGCTTACTGCAGCCACCGCGGTCAACCCTTTGGTTGGCTGCGGTATGGCGATAACCGCTAGAAATAGAACCGCTGCAGTAAAGGGAAAAAAGCTGAAATGACCATAAAATTCACGCCAAGACTTTAAAGGTGGGCTTCAAGCTGGAAGTTGAGACATTATTTCTCAACAAGCTCCCACTTGGCGAACACTTCCAGCTAACCCTTGTGAAACAGGAACTACTATCTGTCATAGGCCCCAAGGCCCATCGAAATTGAGCACCATCTGAACTTGTTTGTACTCACTGGCTTTGTCAAAGCGTTTGCAACATTCTTCAAGGTGTCCACCTTTTCAGGACTGACCTTGCCATCTTTAACCATGTCTCTCACGAAGTGATACTGCACATCAATGTGCTTGGTCCTGGCATGAAAAGTCATATTCTTTGCCAAACAAATGGCACTCTAACTATCACAACAAATTGTAATCTGCCCAGCATCAAACCCAATGTCTGAACACAAACGCCTCAACCAAATAGCTTCTTTGCAGGCATGAGTTGCAGCCATGTACTTTGCCTCTGTCGTGGATAAAGCAACTATAGCCTGTCGCTTGCTCATCCAACTGATAGCTCCACCATTAAGCATGAAAGTGTATCCACTGGTGGATCGCCTACTGTCAATGTCCCCTACCCAATCTGAATCAACATAACCTTGGATGTTGAGATATTTCTATGATGCAACCATATTGCCATGGTAACACAATGCATAGTCTGAAGTCCCCTTCAAGTACCTAAAAACTCTCTTCACAACATCCCAATGTGATCTTCCTGGATTTGCCATAAAACGACTTAGAACTCCCACTGCTTGGGCAATGTCTAGTCTTGTATAGACCATAGCATACATTAAACTTCCAACAACACTTGCATAGGGCACACTAGTCATGTCCTCCATTTCAGTAGCTGATTTAGGATAGTCTTCAATTGACAGCTTAGTTCCATGCATGATTGGAACAACAAGCTGCTTGCAGTCATCCATGCTAAACCTCTCCAGAACTGTCTTCACATACTTACTCTGACCAAGCCAAAGCTTTCTGCTTGTTCTGTCCCTGGTAATCTCCATTCCAAGAATGTACCTAGCTGCACCAAGATTTTTCATCTGGAACTTTGCAGACAACTGAGATTTAAGGTCAGAAATCAAAGTCTTGTTATTTCCACTAAATAACATATCATCCACATACAGGGTGATAACAAGTACACAATCATTCTCAGATTTATAATAAATGCAATGATCAGACTTTGATCTCACAAACCCAATTGACAACACAAATGTGTCAAATTTTTGGTACCACATTCTAGGAGACTGTTTTAAACCATAGAGAGATTTATTCAACTTACAGACCAGATTTTGTTTACCTCTTTCAACAAAATGCTCAAGTTGGGACATGTAGATTTCTTCTTCCAACTCACCATGGAGAAATGTTGTCTTCACATCCATCTGCTCAATTTCAAAATCATATACAACTACTAAAGACAAAATAAATCTAATGGATGTCAGCTTTGCTACAGGGGAAAAGATCTCTCCATAATCGATTCCCTCTATTTGAGAAAATCCTTTTGCAACCAGTCTAGCCTTATACTTCTCAATACTGCCATCAAGACCTATCTTCTTTTTGAATATCCACTTGCAGCCAATAGGTTTTCACCCCTTAGGCAGTGGCACCAAGATCCAGGTGTCATTATTTTTCAAAGAATCCATTTCTTCATTCATGGCTTCCAACCAAGACTTAAAATCAGCCATGTTGATTGCTTCTTTAATAGTCCTAGGCTCATCATTGCTAGTAATTAAAGCATAGGCACAGTTAGAATCTAGCATAGAGAAACCATACCTATCAGGTTGCCTTCTTTCTCATGTAGATCTTCTCACAGGCTGAGGTTGTTCTTCATCATTAGAACTTCTAGAGCTACTTGAGCTCTCCTCAGTCTCAGGAATACCATGTAGCTCTTCCCTTTCAGGAGTTTGGGGAATCTCAACTGCATCCTTCTTCTTGTCACTCTGATTTATCCCAAGTTGCTGATCACTAACTGAAGGTTTTAGCTCATGGAATATCACGCTTCTGCTGTACACAACCTTCTCAGTATCAGGATTCCAAAGCTTGTATCCTTTCACACCAACTCCATAGTTGATGAGGATACACTTAACAGCCTTATTATCCAATTTAGATCTTTTTTCATTTGGCACATAAACATATGCCTCACAGCCAAACACACGGACATGCCTCAAAGAGGGCTTCTTCCCAGACCATGCTTCCAAAGGTGTCTTGTCAACAAGAGTTGAACAAGGAGATCTGTTTATCAAATAACATGTTGTAGCAATAGCCTTAGCCTAGAACTTCTGCTCTAGACTAGCACTACTAAGCATACTCCTTGCCTTTTCCATCAGTGTCCTATTTAACCTTTCAGCAACTCCATTTTGCTGTGGATTATAAGGCATTGTCTTGTGCCTTTTAATCCCATGATCAGTGCAGTACCTTTCAAAATCTGTAGAATAAAATTCACCTCCATTGTCTGTCCTTAGACACTTTATTTTCCTTCCAGTTTGATTTTCTACCAGAGATTTAAATTCTTTAAACCAACTGAACACTTCTGATTTACTTTTCATGAAGTATACAAATGCCCTTCTCAAATACTCATCAATAAAAGAAACATAATATCTAGACTTCGATAATGAAGGAACATTAACTAGACCAAACACATCAGAATGAACATAATCTAGTATACCAGAAGATTTGTGAGGACTAGAGGAGAAAGAAACACGGTGTTGCTTTCCATAGATACAATCTTCGCAGAAATCGAACTCAAGGTTACAATCGTCAAGCCCTTCCACAAGGTTTTTGTTCTTCAAAGTTTTTAAACCTTTCTCACCAATGTGACCAAGTTTGTGATGCCACAACATAGTCTTCTCAGCTGGGAGTTTTACCTCCATAGCATTTGCAGCCTGAGAAGAGTCTTCATCTTTCTCTATAGGTGCAATATTACACGTCTTTACAGAGGCACTGTTACATAGAACAGGACGTGCATCCAGCTTGTACAGAGTGCTAGTACGAACACCCTTAGCCAACACCATTGCACCTCTAGCCATTTTACACCCCTTACTAGAAAAAGAAACTTCTACACCAGCATCATTTAACTTACTGACAAAGAGAAGATTTTGAGCCAAACTTGGTATGTGTAGTACGCCACCAATGCCTTTGACTCTCCCATCAGGAAACTGTATTCTGACTTTCCCTCTACCAACTATCTCCAACATTGAATCACTTTCCAAATACACCTTTCCACCATCCTACTCTTCATATTTGGAGAACCATTCTCTATTGGATGTCATGTGAAAAGATGCACCTAAGTCAACCAACCAGACATCATCAGATGCCTGAGTTTTCAAGGCTGCTGCAATGAAGGCATCTGCATCACTTTGAGAAGATTCATTTTCAAAATAATTCTTCTTCTTATTGTCCTTGCAGTCCTTCCTGATATGAACAGGTTGCCCACAGTTCCAGCACCTTACTTTGAACTTTTTACCAAGAGACTTTGATCTCCCTGTAGATTTGGATTTTGACTTCTTGTCTTTCTTCTTACCTTTCTCCTTTGGTCTACCTCGAACAGCAAGGGCCTCTTTGGCCATGTCTGAAGACTTCCTCTGCATCTCTTTAGATAGCAATGAGGCAACAACATCTTCCATCTTGAAAGGAGCAGTAGTGCTTCCAATGGTCATCACAAGATGATCCCAACTGTCAAGTAATGAACACAACAGGAGCATGCAATGATCCTCCTCCTCTATCTTTACACCTACAGATGTCAGCTGAGTAACACTCATATTAAACGAGTTCAGATGATCTGCAACGGATGCACCTTCATCCATCTTCAAGGAGTACAACTTCTTTCTCAAGAATAACTTATTTACTAGGGACTTTCCCTGATAAATATCAGCAAGCTTCTTCCACAAAGAAGCTGCAGACTGTTCCTCATGAACGTTTAGGAGAACAAAATCAGCTAGACTCAGTCTTATCAAACCTCTTGCTTTCCTATCAACAAGATCCCAAGCTTCTTGCATTGTGTTTTGTGGCTTAGTTCCAGAGATAGCTATCCAAAGGTCTCTATCCACAAGCAAGTCTTTTATCTTGAGTTTCCATAACTCAAAGTTACTGCCATTGAATTTTTCAATATCTATTCTACCAGATGTACTCGCCATCTCAAACGGAAACAAGTTTCAACAATGCAAGGCTCCCACTGAAACAATATTAGCACAAAAAAAAATTAATCTTTCCTACAAGGATAACACAACTGGCCAAGCTTTGATACCACTTGAAGGGAAAATATACATGGATCTAGAGACCCAACAGTGCGGAATACATTCCCTTACTACTAATACAACAGAGGAGTAAAGAAAAAACATAGTTCAAATAGCTTAACAAAACTACTTGAGATGAATACATGCAAGTAAAATAAATATAACACAAGGAAGAGCATTCACAGTTGACTCAAGTTATACATGGGAAAACCTTTTCAGGTAAAAAACCCACCACACAAAGTTAGACTTATTGTATTACAGTAACATAATGGTTACATACAATTTTCAGTCTTCTCCGTTCAGCTCTTAGTAGCACATAAAACCTCTCTATCTTTCTCGTTACATTGTTCTTCCTCTCAAAGAACTTACCTATCTAACTCTCTCCTTGCAATCAATTTTGTCAGACAACAACCATTCACATTGTAAAAAACATCTCTAATCGAATCGCACCAATGAACAACCCATGTCAATCTTCTTGCATCGAGCCACCTAGCCATAATTGTCATTACCAAAATCGGGTCCTGTTCGCCACCCTGAAATGACTTGCACCTGCTACATTTACTTCATTGGATTTGATCCAATCATCGCATGACACTGAGCCATGTGTCCATACATTATTTTTTGTCGAGCTCTGATCCGAGTCCAACTCGGTCAAACCAGTCACCGAGCTCTATCGAGCTCCCAAAAGACTTTACCACACTACTGTCGACTACCCGAGCTCCCCTTGCGATATGGCGGTATGCCTACCGAGCTTGCCAAGTGGTTTACCGCGTTACCGTGGCCTTCCCAAACAGACCCTGAGGTACCGCAATAGCCACCACTAACCACTGCTTCGCTTAATTGCCAGCGGTACCGTGATAGCCACCACTAACCACTGCTTCGCTTAACTATTACCGCAGTCACCATGATCTTTGTTTTGATTGTGTGCGGTATAGCGGTAACCGCTAACCGCTTACCACACTATCACTTCACTGGTGCCTTCGTCGGTCATCTCACCGCCACCGTCATAGTCGCCACTTGCAAACCTAGTGACTATTTGTTTTCAACCACCAGACTGTTTACCGCACTACTATGGTCACTGGCTTAACTGCCAGCGGTACTGCGGTAGCCGCTTTATGTTGCCTGCTAACCGCTACTGCCATACCGCAGGCCCCTTTGTGGGAGGCCGCGGTAAAGCGGTAAGTGACATAGAATGTGAATTTTAAGGAAGCGGTAAGGGTATTAAATATATATAAATGGAAAGAATGATTTCTAATGGAAGGATAGTAAAAAATAGGTATAAATAAATAAAATTCCTTAGGGTAATGATGGATTTTTATGGAAAATAAAAAGGATAATCCTAGGAATTCTAGTGGAAAATTTCAGTTCTAACACACTATACCCTCTTAATCCCTCAACCCTCAACCCCTAAACCCTAATCCCTCAACCCCTATACCCTCTTAATCCCTCAACCCTTAAACTCTAATCCCTCAACCCTTAAACCCTAATCCCTCAACCCCTATACCCTCATAATCCATCAACCCTAAACCCTAAACCCTGAACCTTTAAACCCTAATCCCTCAACCTTTATACCCTCTTAATCCCTTAACCCTCAACCCTTAACCCTAATCCCTCAATCCTAACCCTTAAAACCCTCAACCCTTAAACCCTAATCCCTCAACCACTATACCCTCTTAATCCCTCAACCCTCAACCCCTAAACTCTAATCCCTCAACCCCTATACCCTCTTAATCCCTCATCTCTCAACCCTCAACCCTTAAACCTTAATCCCTCAACCCCTATACCTTCTTAATCCCTCAACCCTCAACCCTCAACCCTTAAACCCTAATCCCTCAACCCCTATACCCTCTTAATCCTTGAACCCTCAACCCTCAGCCATTAAAGCCTAATCCCTCAACCCTATACCTTATTAATCCCTCAACCCTCAACCCTTAAACTTTAATCCCTCAGCCCCTATACCCTCTGAATCCCTCAACCCCTATACCCTCTGAATCCCTCAAACCTCAACCCTTAAACCCTAATCCCTCAACTCCTATAACCTCTACTCTATAACCTATTAATCCCTCATCCCTAAACCCTAAACCCTTAAACCCTCTACCCTCTACCGCCAATCCTATGCCCTCTACCCTCAACCCTAATCCCCCAACCCTCAGACCCACTTAGTAAACTATCTACCCTAATCCCTCAACCCTCTTGACCCTTAAACCCTAAACTCTTAAACCCTCAAACACTTAACCCTAAACCCTCGACCCTCAACCCTAACCCCTTAAACCCTAAACTGTTAAACTGTTTACCCTCTACCCTCTACCCTCTACCATCAACCCAATACTCTCTACCCTAAACCCCAATCCCTCAACCCTTAATCTCTCAACCCCTATAACCTCTACCCTATATATTGGATCCTCAACCCTAATCCCTCGACCCTATACCTTAAACCCTCAATCTTCAACCCTCTACCCTTAAACCCTCTATTGTTTACCCTCTACATTAAACACTCAACTCTCAATTCTCAACCCTCAACCCTCAATCCTTAAACCCTAAACCATCTGCCCCTTACATTGGACCCTGAACCTAATCCTTCAACCATAAACCCTCAAAACTATACCCTAAACCCTCAACCAGATAAACCCTTAACCCTAAACCCTTAACCCCAAACCCTTCAACCCTAAATGCTTAAACCTTAAACCTTCTACCCTATACCCTCAACCAAATACCCTCTATCATCAAACCTATTCCATCAACCCTCAAACCCTAATACCCTAGAAACCATCAACCCTATAGGTCCTCCATCCTAATCCCTCAACCCCTATCACTTTCTCTCTATCTATACATCTCACCTCTCCCTCCTTCCCTCCCTCCCACCCTCTCTAATTATCTCAATGTACCATCTCCCTCTTTCTACGTAACTCTCGTTCAATCAATCCCTACCACCCTCTCACTCCCTCTCTCTCACACTCCCTATCACTACCAGGTATCTCTCAAGTCTCTCCCTCTCACCCCCCTCACACTCTCAAGTCTCTCCCTCTCACACTCTCAAGTCTCTCTCTTTCGCACCCTACCTACATAACCCTATCTTTCTCTTTGTCTCTCTCTCTCTCTCTCCCTCTCCCTCAATTCTCTCTCTCCCACCCCCCTCTCTCTCTCTCCCTCTCCATCAATTCTCTCTCTCTGACACCCCCTCTCTCTCTCCCTCCCTCTATCCCTTCCACCCCCCCTCTCTCTCTCCCCCTCCCTCTATCCCTTCCACCCTACCTAGCTAATTCCCCCTCAATCCAACCCCTTCTCTCCCACTCCCTCTCTCTTGAACTCTCACTTCGACCCCCTCTCCATCTCTCTAGACTCTCTCTAAATTCTCCCTTCATCTAAAGACATACATAAATGCATACATACAAGCATAATACATTTGCACATATAATCTTACATCCATACAAGCATACATACATACATGTACATAAACATATATATCAGCATACATCAATATATTAGCATTTAACATAAAGTAAGACATAACGCGAGCGCGTTATAACATGCTCACATTATGTGCCAGTAGACATGTTCCTCGCAAAAGCAAAAACCATGTCAAAAGTGAGATATAACGCGAGCGCATTATAATGCACTCTCATTATAGCGCACTCACGTTATATCTTGCTTTGAGAATTACCAAACTTTAAGCTTGGTATTGCTTTGGAATTCCAACCCAAAGGCTTGAATGGCATTCCCAATGACCAGAGACGTGTTTTTAAAAAATCTACCATATTTCTCATAATTGAGTTCGTGCTCATCATCAGGATTGCATGAGGTTCAATATCGAAAAAATCGAGCACATGGGTAATGTTGGGTTATCTCTTAGCTATCCAACGATGTAATTTATTTCACTTTCTGAAAATGTTAAGCCTTTCATCCATAATTTATTTTACCTGTATGTCTTTTTTTTGCCAAAAAGCAGCGTTTGGTATTTTTTTCGTTATAAATTAACCGTTCATCAATTTTTCAAATAAATTACATTTTTAGAAACTAGACTCCATTCTACAAAATTAAAAAATCAATTAATTTCCAAAATTTGTAGGGGTAGCACGACCAAAATTCTATTTTCAGGATATGTCCACTTCGCAAATTAGTTAAAAATCAAATATTCATTAAAAAATTATCAGAAAAATCGTGCATCAACTACATACTGTTAGCTAACTTCTAATCATTGCAATTTTAAAAATACTAAAAAAAATTTCACCGTACGAGGGTCATACAAGAGTTGCTATGTTATGTTTTTCTGACAAAAACAACACCAATTTGTGTACGTCCCTCGTTTGAACCCCTTAATCTCAATCATTTTCAAAATAAATTAGTAGTTTAGAAAGTAGACTCAAAGCACTTGAATCCTTCTTTTTGTTCCATCTCAAAAAATTTAGTCTAAGCATCCTCTATTTCACGTCCAAGGTCAGTATTTCCTGATTTCAGAAAAAAGTTGTCCACTTAAGTCCCCTTTTTGGGAACCATCTTGGTGCACTTACCCACCTATGGGTTAGGGGTCAAATCAAGCCCATAACTTTTGAATTATGCAAACTATGACCCTTCTTAATTAGCCATTAAGAAGGGTAACGAATTTTGGGAAGGGGTTGGAGTGTTGGCTCTGAAATCTCACTTATGAGATTTGAAGGCCCTTTTTTAGTGTTGAACACTCTCTGGCCTTTCACTTCCCCAAGAGTTCTCACACATAGTATAGCTCGAAATGATCAGATGACCTAGGAATAAATAAAATAATTATGAAGAATTCACCCACCCACCCAAAAGTGTTGGCACAGTTGATTTTTCTCCATGATGCATGAAACACAAACTATGGCTCCCAACAAGTTTTTATTGAATGCAAATGACACTTTTTGCAATATTGCATCCATCATCACCATGGTTAAAGGGTTTGGAGATAACAAAAAAATATAAGGGAGTTTATTATGGAGAAACCCTACCTATATTTGTAGGTTTAGATGAAATATTCATAGGTGTCATGGATTTCAAGAACGATTTTATCATAATTTGTCAATTTTTGGCACTTAAGTCTCTTAAGAGGCTTTGTCAAAATAGTGTATCCTAGAATGATTGGGTGACTTGGGAATGATAAAATTTCTTCCCTAGAATTCACCCACCCACCCATACATGTTGGCACAATCAATTTTCCCCACAGTGCATGAAACACAAAATATGGCTCTCGACAAGTTTTTGTTGAATGCCATGGTCAAATGGTTTAGAGATTTGAACTTTACAAAATAAATTTTGAATGTGTTATAATGTACCTTAGTAAATATAATGTCATGACCATCCCTATGAACATGCATAATAGATGGTGATGTAATTCCCAACTATTCAACAAAAAAATGTATTTTGAAATATTAAATGAATATACTATTATTTTATGTTGATATAGTATAATAAATTTACCTCTAAAATAGATGAAAATGTAAAACTTGTTGGTGGGATGGTCGATGTCATACCACCCTCTGATATTACACCCTGAAATGTAAATGTATGCATAATTTTAATTCAATTTTATAATTAAAAATCAATTAAAATTTACAAATTTTAAGTATAAAATATAAAAGGTTATGAATTCATATGAAAATACTTGTATTTGATCAAGAAACAAACCATTTAGCAGCCCATCATCCATCGCCATATTATATGATGGACCACCTTGATCACCCTCTACACTCCCAAAACATCTAAGATGACAACGAGTACACTTGTGGGAGGTGGCACCCTTTGCACTCTTTTTCTCATTGTCTCTTCTAGAGCATAGATTATAACAATTCAAGCATAGGTGAGAGCTAGGAGCACTAAAACTAGATGTTCAAGCAATTGGATCCACTAGTGAAGAAAAAGGTTGGGATAAATTCATGCCATGCTCTATAAGTGTGTTTGTGAGGCTAGAAATGTTAGAGTAAAGGTCTTAACTTAATTATGTTGATTAAGTTACCTTTATTCCCTTCTTAAGATTTCACGTTAGTTTGCATAAAGTGACATTTAATAATTATATTAATTATTAAATGTTACCCTATTAGGGCTTCTATTAGGGTTTTATTAGAGTTTGCATGATCTCCTTTTTAGAAGGATTGATCCCATTGTATTTCATATCAATTCATTCTCTCATTCTCTCTGATATATACATTTTCAGTTTTCAGAGAACCCTTGCTTGTTTTTCTCCATCTCTTCTTTTGTGACAGGTTATTTGCATGCAGGTGATCTTCGGGGTTTGTGAAGTTGTATTTTCTCAACTCCTACAAGAAATTGTATGGAGAGTTTGCACCTCCACAATATCTTTGGTGATAAATGGAACCATTACATGATGAATAGGTTCTTGTGCTAGTGGTATTTTTTTAGTTTCCCACCTGATGAGCTCTTGATCTATCTTGGGAAAAGCCTCCACCTCTACCTTCAAACTCCCTCATATCAAAATAATTAGGAATTCCATGAAGAACAAACTCACAATTATTTTTCAAAGAAAATATAATGGCACCACATGGTTATTATATGGAAGTTGGTTAAGCACCATCCACCGCCTATCCTAGAATTTATTTTTTATCTCATTATTATTGCACCAATATATTGCAAATATCCTTGAAGTCACAACAAGGGATGCATTAGCTCTAGGATCTGTAAAAAGAACACATATTTTTTCTTTTGTTATGTCTTTCTTTTTCACTTCATAATAGGATAATTTTGTTGTATAAAATATACAATATGAAACTTTATGACTTTTCCATTAATTTATTTGAAGAAAAATTTATCATCATTGCTTTCAATGATGAAGCAAGTGATCTATGGTGTGATTTGATGTTGAATCCTTCAATTTTGAAACTAGTTCTATAATTTGTTGTTTATTTAGTTCTAAACGCTTTACCAAATCCTCTTGGCTTTCTCCAAGGTTTATTACAAGGGTTGGAGGAGACTTAGCTAATGTATGGTTGTCTTAAATTATTTCATCATCAAAATTTAGCTCTAGATTAGGGTTTATAGGATATGCTATAAAGAATTTAAAAAATAAAGAAAATCATAAAAAATAATTCATTTTTTTCAAATGCAAACCAAATTTGATTCTAGTACACTAAAATTTGACAATTACCTCTTCTTCAATGTGGCATTGTGAATATCCTTATTAAATTTGTAAAGCATGATTATATTTTGGAGATTAAAATATGGAGAGGGCTAGCTATGATTCAAGACTATAGGTTGCAAATGTGGACATGTGGTTTTATTTTATTTTTAAGTTTACATAACACGATCACATTTTTTAGAAATAAAAAAATGAGCGCATTATGAAATCCATAACAGGTTCTTGCGTTATGGCTTGGTAATACCACACCATAATGATATAATGTTTTATGGTTTTCATAATAACATGTTCATGTTTAGTTAAAATTTTATTATTTGGCCACTTTTTTGTATACCATTTTGGTGCACACACATTGTTTCCATTTTTTATGTCTATATTTAGTCGTCCAAAATTAATCCTATCTTAATTATTTTCTTATCTTATACATTATCGCTATTATGATTTTGTTCACTATATAGATTCACTAGTACAATTCTATTTTTCTTTATTCTTGAGCTAATCCTAGTCTAAAATATGACCATTCCTAGTTGGATTGAACATAATATGTTTTAACTGATCACATAGGAATTTAAAGAAAATTCCTAAGTCATCATTGTTGGAAGAATAAGAAGATGTCATTGATGAACTTGTTGGCAGCATGAGCATGTGGAATTAGCACAAGGTATACAATTATGCATTGTAATGTTGTCATTGATGTCAACATTGTATCCCAGTATGAAGACAATGGTGCAGATCAGTTTGGTTGTCTTGAACATGTTTAAGGATGATAGTGAAAGAATTTTGCAAGAAGGTTTGATCTGGTGAAGGAAATAGTTGTGGAAATTAACTAAGTGTCAATTCAAGCGATTTTGTGTATAGGGGATCCGGTATTTGGGTCTCCATTGGTCCACTGATGAAGATTTTTCTCTATGCTTCTAACATATTTTTTTTGGTTCATAGAAGATCCTAATTCTAGAGTTTTGAATCTTGTTTTGGCTCCTGGTGTGAAAGTTATAAGTAACAAAAGTTTGGATTGGCACTTACAGGCATTTTCCAATTTCGTACACATGCTTTGGTGAATCCGCACTTGTTCATGGATTGGAATTTTGGCTTTGCAGAGTTATGGAGATGTTGATAGATGTTAGTAGATTGTGTATTCCAGTTGGCATAGTTTTTGGAGATCAATGTATCCAGATTTGGATGTATAGTTGATGAATATTGCTACTAGGTCATTACCGGTGCCGACCTAATGCATTGGGTGCATTGCGGAGGTTGAATAGGTTTTGATCCATTATGTGGGTGCTATTTTAGGTTCGTGTTGGCCTATTTTGAATTGTTAATAGGTTTAAATCTTGGCATGAAGTGTGTGTGGATAGATCTTGAGCCAACAAGCTACATTTTATTTATTACATCTATTTAGGCCAACCTAATTGATGTTATAGATGAAGAGAATATATAAGTTAGATATTTTCAGTATTTTGTGTGGTGACATTTGATATGAGTTTGTGGATGTGAATTGTGTGAATATAGAGCGAATGCAAAGTAGAGCAAAGTGTTGATTCAAATCAGTATTAAAAGTTTTGAGTTTTTATTGTGAGCTTCATTGGGATTATATTTAATGCATGTGTTAGATGTAATTATAATAGTTCAAGTTTGGTCATGCGCCACAATCTCTTCTATTTCTTTTATTTCTTAGTGGTTAGTGAGTCCACTTAGGTAGTGATTCCACCTACAGTGAGCACTTTTGTAATATACTATAATCGGTTATAAT
The DNA here is from genome assembly GCA_007115665.2 of Sequoiadendron giganteum. Lineage (NCBI taxonomy): Eukaryota > Viridiplantae > Streptophyta > Pinopsida > Cupressales > Cupressaceae > Sequoiadendron > Sequoiadendron giganteum. The sequence continues at coordinate 198,131,663 of CM021101.1, forward strand.
ATATTGTAAGCTAATCCTCACCACGGTTTTTCCCATTTTGGATTTTCCATATAAAAATCTTGGTGTTCATGTGTTATGTGATGTTGTTGGATATTTTCATGCTTTCCTTCATTACTGCAATTAGAATATGCTATCATTATTGCATGTTTAAATGATTAAGTGGTTTAAAAGAATATTGATTCACCCTCCCCTCTCAATATTTTGAGTGTTCAATAATTGGTATCAGAGCTTGGTTCCTTGGAAGGAGCTTAACTGCTTGGAGAAGATCTTGGAGGTTGAACACATGGCTATTATAAGACTACTTATTCCCCTGAAAGAGATTCCTATTGTTGAATCTATAGAAGAAGATTACATATTTGACATAAATGGAGAACTCAAAGTTGCTCTTGAAGATTTGGAAAGAAATGAAGGTGAAAACAAAGATCTAAAAGAAAATGTGAAAGAAGTAGATAAATGCATTATAAATTTGAGAGAGTAAATCAAGAAATCTCTAGAGAAAGGCATAAGGAGATCAATGAGAAATTCAAGTAAGAAAATGAAATAATTATTGGTCTGAAGGTGCAAGTTGAAGAAAGGAAAAGAGTTGAAAAATGTTTGAATGAAATGGTGAAAAGTAAATCTGAAGAATGCACAAAGCTCAAACAAAAAGTTGTGAACCTGAGATCAAATCTTGAGAAAGCAAGTATTCATGAAGATAAATTCAAGTTGATTTATACAAAGCTTGATGAAATGACTACAAATCATAAAGACTCCAAAGATAAAGAAGGTTTAGGATTTGAAAAGGGTGAAAGTTCAAAAGCATATCAAACAATAAATGTTGAAAAGGATATCAATGAACAAAAGAAGACTAAAAATAAGAAGAACAATGGGAAGTAGATTCAAAATCAAAGGAATAAAGCTAGAGGACCATCGATCAGACAACCAAATGCACAAAAGTACCCATATTTTAATGGTTTATGTTATTCTTGCAATAAATCTGGAATGTAGAAGTAGAATGAATCAAAATGTTCAATATTTTTTTGGTCAGTGTTTTGCATGCAAGAGATTTGGTCATAGAGCTAGTGAATGTAGAAGTCAAATGATGAATAGTTTTAACAATGGTAGAATGGTTCAATATTTTAATGGCTATTGTTATACATGCAATGGATTTATACATAAATCTAATCAATGCAGATCTAGAATGAATGGAAGTAAGATTGGTCAAAAGAATATCACATGCTACAATTGTAATAGACTTGGAAACATTTCAAATTTTTGCAGAAGAAAAAATATGAAGAAGGATAATCTAGTAAAGAAGAATGATCCAGTGAAAAAGATTGATTTGAAAGAGACGAAGAAGGAAATGAACAAGATTTGGAAAAATAAGGAAGAGACAAAGGTTAAGGATGAATCTATACTAGCATCTAATGCAATTGCTTCCTTTGAAAACTAAGTTGAGAGCTTTGTCTCAAGGGGAGCTTTAATGGAAATCTTTCATCCCCCGCCAAATAAATGGTGATGATGCTTTAGAACAAGGATATGTGATGTAGATCAATGTATCTAAACTAATGAAGAAGATCCTAGTAGAAAATATTGAAATGTGAAAGATTGTGGAGCATTTGAAGTTGATTGTGCAGATAGTTAGGGTTTTTACCACCTTTTATTCAATGTGAAATTATGTCAGGACAAAAGGTTTATAAGTGAATACACTTAATCAGACTTTATTTTTAATCAAGTTTTCAAGTGAAGGAGAGTAGATGAAGAGCAGAACAATGCAGTTGAAGTGATGAGTCTTGGTGCATGCAAGCCCTAGTTAGAAAAATGAAGTGAAAGGTATTCACGATATTTTTTACCCTAATTTTTCAAATATTTATTTGAAAGAAGTTTAGAAACTTGCACAATGGCTACACAAAGGGTTGTGAATGTGTCTGAGTGACCCAGACCTAAATTCAAGAAACATCCTGATAAATCCACTGAGGGTTCCTTATGGAGTCCTACACACAAAATAAATAAGGATATATTTTCACATCAAGCTTGAAGAGTATGATCATTCCAAACTAGGTGATGCATGGATAAATTATCTCATTGGTGAGGATTTTGTATTGAAGTCGAAGTATCAAAATTTGGTAGTGAAGAGACTGAATGTCTAGCAAGGGTTTCCCAACTTTTTCCATGATAATGCTTGGGTAAGGATTGATTTGAATGTCATCCATGAAAAAATTGTATGGACGAATATGCTCATATTAATCACAAAGGAGGTGATTAGATAATTTATAGGGTTGTGTTCAATCAGACTCATTCTAGTACTTAAATTAGTAAAGAATTAAGTGGTTATGGAACTCATTGATTTTACATATGACAAGAGGGCATTAACAGTGAAGAACATAAGAAATCCTGCAATGAAGTACACCTCTATGATGACAGGCTACAAACTATATTTATCCAATAGGGAGAACTTTGTATCTACAACTATCATTAAAAAAACCTATGAAATGGTGGAGAAGGGAGTTGACTATTACTTGTGTGAGCTCTTGAGGTAGCAACTCATGGAGAACCTACAAAAAATAAAGGATACCAAGTATCCCTTTAAATATGGGACTTTAATTATATGTTTACTATTCTATATCTTGAAGGAACTCCCCAGTACAAAGAGTCTAGTATGGTTGAAAGGAAGAAATGTTGCATACCAGATCAAAGACTAATTAAGAGGTCTAAGAGATGCTAAGGCATAGGAAGATGCTCTTGTGGCATTCTTTGTTGTATTCCAAAAAAGGATGCAAGAGAGGGAGATAATTTCCCAAAATATGGTTGAGAAGTATAATAAGGATATCATCTTCTTGGTTTCCAAAGATGAATGCATTATAAAAGCAATAGAGCCAAGAATAGTGTGGATCCCAAATATGGGATATGAGATCACCGAGGATGACATTGTAAGGTTTGTAGAATATATGTTAAGAAAACCAAAGGACACCTCTGAAGGGAGGTATGGGACTTATGAAGAAAAATAAATGGAGGTCCATCTGGATCAAAGATAATCTCAAATAAAGAAAATAGTGGATAAAATGACCACAACATATGCAAAATTAATGGGCCTCACACCAAAATAAGTTGAGGTAGCTAAGGTTAAGTTTGGAGCTCCAAGAAGCTCACCAAATGTGAGGAGATTTGGTAGAGAAGCTACCACTCCTCCAAGTGCTCAAAAGTCCTCTGGGACTATTCCTTCATCTAATGGTACAGAGAGGAAGGAGATCAACACACTTGCAAAACAAACCAACCCTCCGATAAAAGAGAAAACCTCTCTGATAAAGCAATAGAAGAGGCTTGAGAAAGAAAAGGATACTTCGACAACACATCAAACTAGCTCGGTGAAGAGGGGAGTTAGATCCAAATCCACTAGAGATTAGCATTTGGGTGTCGATGTTGAAGAGGGAGAGGAAGAAGAAGAAGGACCACAACTTTTTTAGAAGAGAAAAGGTGAAGCTAGTACAAAGAAGAAGAATTTTGATATCATTGACACAGGTAGTGAAGCTGAGATGGAAAAAGAAAAAGAAGGATTCATAATGGAGGTAAGAGAGAAGAAAGAAAAATCAAGTAATAAGAAGTCATTAGAAGAGAAGAGGAGAAAAATTAAAAAAATCCAGTAAGATGAACACAACCCAATGAAACTAGATGCATTATTTAATGGGATTGTGCAAAATGACATATTAGCAGAGATTGCAACATTTTTTATTAATATTGGTTGGACTATGGTTACTATGTTAAATGATGGCTTGCATGCCACTCTGCATGTTGTTTCTTGGTTCGTTCTATTGGTGTTGTCTCCCACCTTTGTCTGGTTCCTTTTTGTCTTTTGGATGTAACCATGGGATCAGGGCCCTTCCCTGCTAAACTAATAAAAATAAAATAGAAAACATTGTATAATGAGGTTGATGAGGTCGATAAGGCCACCATAGTAGAAGCTATTATAAAATATACTATAGTTCTTGAAATAGATATGAGGAACATAGAGAAAAAAATACCTACAAAACTATGGAATGTTTCAATAGAGAGGAGATAAGAAGCTATAGAAGAAGAGGCCAAATTGAAGGCCTATACATTGGAAAAGATAAGTGCTCCTCTATCTGAGGAAAATAAGGCCACATTGGCCACATTATTAAATAAGGAACTTAGAAAAAAACAAAGGGTGACAACCTTATGGGCATAGATCAAAATGATCTTGAGAGGCTCATGAAGGAGAGTGTTGAAAAATTAGAAGACTTAGCACAAAGGCTGGGAATGACTCTTGAGAATAAAGAAGAAATGCATGTGGAAGAGAATGATAGAGATGATGTGTAGCTAGATGGTGCTCAACATGAGCATGAGATAGAAGAAGTGGATGCACAAGATAATGTTCTTTCAGATATATGGAAGAGACTATAGAGGAAAATGTTGAAAATCATGCAGCTATCGAAGAAAAAACTGTAAAAGATAATCGAAACACATAAAAAGAGTGGAGATCTAATCAAAACACATCAAAAGAGTGGAGAAATAATTGAAGAGGAAATGAAGGTTCTACAAGAGGTCATACTCAATACAAGCATCGACAACTCAATATTCGGTATGGACAACCTTAAATTTTTTATTGATTATTTCAAAAAGTATGCCTCCAGACTAAAAGAGAAAATGGAAAAATAAATGGACAAGAAAATGGATGAAAAGAGGCTAATGGATATTATAGAGAAGTGTGCACAAGCACACAATTTTTTTTAGGAAAGTCTCAAGGATGCATAGGCTTGTGTGGTTGAGGCCAAAGCCTTATTTCAATTTTGTATGAGGTGTCCTAAAGCCACAAAGAGCATTAAAGATGAAATGAACTCGATTGAGTCACATATAGACAAAGCTTCCAGTGCATATGATCCATCACAAGACCTAGATGGAAGCACAAGGTCAATGGTAGAATATTTTCATGATAAATACTTCCAACTGCAAGGTCAAAAAGAGAAGATTTCTTTGCAATTCACGAAACTCAAGGACTTGGTGAAGTCAATGTTCATATCTATCTCCAGTGCCCTATTAAGTGTTGATAAAGATACAAAGTTTAATCAGGTACCCAACACTCTAGAAGAAGGGGAAGAAATATTGATGGAGCTTGAGACACAATGCAAAATTCTTGGCATAGCCAAAAAGATATAGGAAGAAGGAAAACAAGTGTGGCAAGCCCACATTGATAAGCTTCAAGAGTCAACTTCCTCCAATTGATAGCAATTATTTTCTTTATACATTTCAATTAGTTGTTTCAGATTATTATGTACATATGTGGATGATATAAGTTAGATGTACAGTTCAATTTTTTGTTGGATATCACTCTTAGGGGGAGTCAGTTCAGTTTTTAGTTTGTATACATGTATATATTTGTCAGGGGGAGATCTGATATGTCAAGAAGACTGTTGTATGCACCCTTTTCCCTTAATGTCAAAGGGGAGAATAATTTTGGAGATTTTTTCGGCATGTTTCCATTAATGACAAAGTGGGATATTTTGGAAAGAATAAGGAGATGCCATTGATGAACTTGTTGGCAACATGAGCATGTGGAACTAGCACAAGGTATACAGTTATGCATTGCAATGTTGTCATTGATGTCAACATTGTATCCTAGTATGAAGACTATGTTGTAGATCAATTTGGGTATCTTGAATATGTTTGAGGTTGATAGTGAAATACAATTTTGCAAGAAGGTTTGATCTGGTGAAGGCAATAGTTGTGGAAATTAACTAAGTTTTAATTCAGGTGATTCTATGTACAAGGGATCCAATATTTAGGTCTGCATTGGTTTGCTGATGAAGATTTTTCTTTGCACTTCTAACATAATTTTGTTGGTTGATAGAAGATCCTAGTTCTAAAGTTTCATCTTGTTTTGGCTCATGGTGTGAAAGTTATAAGTAACAAAAGTTTGGATTAGCAGTTATAGCCATTTTCCAGTGTAGTATACATGCTTTGGTGAATTTGCACTTCTCTATAGATTAGATTTTGGATTTGCATAGTTGTGGAGATGTTGACAAATAGTATATTGTGTACATTCCGGTTGGCATAATGTTTGGAGATCTATGTATCTGGATGTGGATGTATAGTTGGTGAATATTGTCATTAGGTCATTATCGGTGTCGACCTAATATGTTGGGTGCATTACGAAGGTTGAATAGGTTTTGATCCATTATGTAGGTGTTATTTTAGGTTTGTGTCGGCCTATTTCAAATTTTTATAAGGTTTGAATCATGGCGTGAAGTAAGTGTGGATAGATCTTGAGCCGAAAAGATACATTTTGTTTATTATATCTAATTAGGTCAACCTAATTGATGTTATATATGAAGTGAATATGTAATTTAGATTTTTTTTGGTATTTTGTGTGTGGTGACATGTGATATGAGTTTCTGGATGTGAATTGTGTGAATCTAGAGTGAATGCAGAGCATAGTAGAGTGTTGATTCAGATCAATTTGAAGAGTTTTGAGTCTACATTTTGAGATTCATTGTGACCATATTTCATGCACATGTTAGATGCAATTATAGTAGTTAAAATCTAGTTGTGAGCCACAGTATCTTCTATCTCTTTTATTTCTTAGTGTTCAGTGAGTCTACTTGGACAGTGAGTCCACCTGCAGTGAGCACTTCTGTAATATATTGTAATCAATTATAATATTTTGTGAGCTAATCCTCATTGCAGTTTTTCTTATTTTGGGTTTTCCATGTAAAAATCTTGGTGTTCATGTGTTATGTGATGTTATTGGATATTTTCATGCTTTCCTTCATTATTGCAATTTAAATATGCTATGAGTATTGGATTTTTAAATGATTAAGTGGCTTAAAATAATATTGATTCACCCACCCCCCTCAGTATTCTAGGTGTTCAACAATCCTTACATCATCTAATAATTGCATATCATTAAATTCAATGAGAATTTGACAAGTTCAGAGAAAAATAGGAGTATCTCATATTAGGGACACCTCTATATCCAACCACCTCTATTTTAGAATTATTTTATCTATCATTACACATTTTAAAATTATATATATATATATATATATATATATAACCAAAGTACAAGGGGATAGTTAAGAAATTTGCATTCCCTAGCATAATATGTCCCTTAAAATATTCATATAGATTTCCTTGATAGTAAGTCAAGTTTAAATTCTAAAGGAGTGAAATATACTATTACACAAAGAATCATAGAAAAAAGATAGAATTATAATTTCCACAAAACGATAATTATGATCCTTTCCAATTGAGTTGCAAAGCTTAGTGGCCCACATTAATTTGACAATATCCAAATATTACAAAAAATCAAATTACAAAATGTACAACTAATGATAGATCATATTCATTTCACATATCACCCATAGAGGAGCTAAGTATCTTAAAGTCTTCTTTTAGTACATTCCCTTACTTCTTATGTATTAGTCTCAACTCAATTATAATTGTCCACAATCAAATTAGAGTGGCATTAATCTTTATTTTTGTAGGCACAGTATAATTGAAGAAGAGGAAACATTTAACTAATTGAACTTTGGGGTTCATTTTATTCATTTGGTGAACCTAAGATCTCTCAAATTGATCTATTTTCCTTTGGTGTTTTATTGTAGCACCCCTCCATTTTGCTCTTTTGATCGAACAATGTTCTTCTTCGTTATGTTTTATTTTCTGTTGGTACTTTGACTATGGTACTTGGTGACTATTTGATCGCTAACTGTAAAGCGATGTGAATGTTATATTTTGATGTGATGGTATTTTATTCTGATGTTATCATTATGGCATGCTTTAGATTAGCATAAAATATATTTGAATTAATATTATTTTATGCTTTTGACCAAATTATTGATGTTAGATTCGTCAGTTTTGTAACATTGTATCAGTGAAGGGGACAAAATTGCACCACTCGCTTGCGAGCGCCCTATGATTCCGCGATTTCCTCTTCACAATGTGTTTATTATGTTATATATGCATGTTCGATATACGCTTTGTTTGCAGGTTTACAGGTACAGGACATCGACTCCACCTAGTTTCGTAGGTTTGAGTGTGTCCATTGCCCAACGACATTTGATTGGGAGATAGTAGCTAGGTTTCCCATCTCAAGCCATCACTCTGGTCATAGTGTGTCATTGGTTTTTAGTCTCATTCGGTTGTTTTGATATTGTTCAATTTGCTTGGATATTATTTAATTGCAAATTGAAAAAGGGTAAATAAATGGCATTAAGTATTTAAGTTGGTTATTAAATTAATTTGGTTATTATGTTAGAAGATGTTATTTAATTAATTAATTAATTTAATTTAATTAATAAAATAATTTAATCTTGGATTATATTTATTTTATTGAATTAATTAAATTAATTGAATTGAATTAAGTTATTTTCGAATTGAAAGATACTTTGTTTTAAAATTGAGAAAAAGGTTTTAATTTGCATTTTTTGGAAAATTTGAATGCAACAAGAAATTGAAGATATTTTTTATTTTTGTTTTTCAAAATGTATATTGGTGGTTGAAAGAGATATTTTATTTTCATAGAGTTTTTTGGCTATAACCATGAAAATTGAAAGAAAAGAAAAAAAAGGAGAAAGAGGAAGGAATTCTGGTTTTTGTTGGTGGATTTGGATTTTGGGAAACTCTGTTGATTTGCTTGGAAGGAGTTGGAATCTAAGGAAGAACCAGTGCACCATTTGGCATCTTCTCAAGCTGTTGGAAACTAGGTTCATGTTATTTAAATTGATTTTGATTTTGAAAAAAAAAATCATAACTTGATATGTTGTTTGCAAAATCATTGTTTGGAAAACTCAAAACGAATTATGATGAGAAAACCCATGTTAAATCTTGTTTCAAAATTCGGAAACCTCTATTTGCAAATGATTTTCTTCAAGAAAAAATTGCATACCTGACTGTAAATGATCATTTTAGAAATTATTTGCTCTTCTAGATCTATAGTTTTGAATAAAATTGAATATATATATATATATATATATGTGTGTGTGTGTGTGTGTGTGTGTGTGTGTGTGTGTGTGTGTGTGTGTGTGTGTGTGTGTGTGTGTGTGTGTGTGTGTGTGTGTATATATATATTGAAGTATATATATACATACATATATACATATATTTTCATTTATTTCAATGGGTAAATGGTTGTTTGAAAAAATATATAAAAACAAAAGTACCCCTGTCAAAATGGCGGATTAAAAAATCCGTAGGGGTTTTCAAAGTTATTTTTTTGAAATAACAAAAAAATAAAGTATTTTTTTGGGGGTTGCTAGGGGCTCACCCCACAGCCACCCCCATGGGAGGCATGTGGGGGAGCTATGCCCAATGCGCCCCACACAGTCGGTCATGCCCAGGATATGGGGCTTGGTTGCGTTTTACACACAACCGCCCCATGGATATGGGGTTCGGCGGTGTGTAAAACACAGTCACCCCTAGCATAGACTCTCGCACGCTTCCCGAGACCCGTGCACTTCGCAAGACCGTGGTTGACCTTTTTAATTTGGATTTCTTAAAAAATATATATATAATATATATAGGTATATATATATAATATGAGGATATATATTTAAATATATATATATATATATATATATATATATATATATATATATTTAATGGATGATTTATATAGTGGCATGTTTTAAATGCAATTGAGGAATTTAAAATAATATGCTAATAGTCGAATTATTGGTTTTATTTTTAGAATAATATAAAAAAAATTTGTTAGAACCAACATTTGAATTTATAATAATAAGTTTTAATAGAGGAAATATTTGATTTTGAGATAATAAGTCTAATAGATGAAATACTTGATTTTAAAATGATTTATTTTGGAAAGGGAAAAATGGTTATTTTCAAAATGATATATTTTGAATAGAAGGAGTAACTGTTTTATTTTATTAATATTAAAAGCAATTAAGGAATTAAATATTTGGTTTAAATTTCATCCTTTGTCTGAAAGAGACATTATTAAATTATGTTTATTGAGGCAATAAACTACTGAATTTTATAAAGGGAAGTGGATTTAGGAAATCCAAAAGTAGATTTAATTCCTATTTTAATTGCTCTTTTAAATATAAATTTCTTTTATTTTCGCTTTGGGGGAAATTGTTTAGAAGGGTTAATAAATCTTCCTGATGGGGTATTTCAATCTTCGGGGTTGTCGTATTATGAAAGTCAACCTTTGAATTGCCCTGGGAAGTGTGCATATTTGTATCCAGTTAATTACCCGTTTACCATGAATGGGGTGTGTGGACTTTATGTTTTGGATAGGGATTTAATATCCTTAGGTCGCACTAGTGTACCCTTGGGTTGTGGAATTGTTCCATGTGTTGTCTTAGAGGAATGGATTTGTCTTAGAGGAATGGCTTGCAATGAGGGTCGGCACACAAAGTGGTGCCAGGGTAACTCGTTGCAAGTTAGTTAATCCAGTGATAATATAAATAAACTTATTAGAAGAATAGGTAGTATCAAACACTTAATAAGAATAATTGTGCCTCGATCATGGACGTAAGGGCTTATATAGACTTGGGATAGGATGAGAAGGCCTGGAATGGCAAGATCATTATCTTGTCTCTACGAGAGATAACTGATTTTGCATTGGTTTGCATGAGGGGCCAGGAGTCGTCAGATGTTTCCAGGAGATCCTGAGATGGGTGTCGGGACCTAGGAAGACTTACCAAGATATCCCATGTAATATTGTGATGGTCCACTTCTCCTAAGTCAACAGTATGTTTGTATCAGTGATGCAATTGATTTGTTAACTCTGGAAGCATTGTAACCATTGTGATAGTGTTATATTTGTATTTATATTTGTATTTGATTAAGTTCAATTATGTTTTATCCTATGACTAGAGGTGGACGGTCTTGTTTAGAAATCCTTGTTACCATCTCTTAGCATGGGGGGTGGGCCTTCGGGTACCACTTGGTTGGGTGGAACATGCACCATACTCCGTTGGGTTTTCTCCTTGTTTGTATTGATGAGATTTCCAGTTGGAGAGCTCGTGGGATCTAGTTACTTTAAATGCTTATTCATTTCAATTGATTCTTGTAATTTATTACCCCTCATTTGTAATTGAGGTGGAGGATTGTTATTTGTAATCATGTTTATTGTTTCTACCTCATTCGGGGAATGAGAGATGTAATCTTCTTCTCAGATTATTGTATATGCAATCATATTGTATCTCTTATTGTTTGATGTAATTTATCATGTATGGAATGTATGTGTTCTTAATTTCTTAAGTAGATAAATGTTTTGGATTCAATCATGTTTTTTGTTTGGGTTTTAAAGTAATCTCAGTCTCGTAACCTTAGAGGTTGTTGGCAATGGGTGGTGAACTTGCATGTTAATTTTACTTTAAACAAAAAAAAATTGTGGGTTTGCAACTTCCTCTAGGGTTACATGGCAGGGCGTTACATTTATTTTCTTTTTTTAGTTTTATATTTGATTTTTTTAAGTAACAACTGACCTTTGAATTCTAGCTAAGGTGAATCTAGAGACTCACTCCTACAATGGCCTTGAATCAAGTTGAGGAAGTTATGATTGAGGATCTAAATATCATAATAACTATCTTAATGCAAGGGATTATTTTATCCAAGATGATTGTGTTGCACATATGGATAGGCAATATGTGGATTTTCCTACATAAATCCTTACATCATATATTGATAATTTAGGTAATGATGCTAATCCTTGAGATTTAATTCATTTCCTTAATAACTTGTTCATAACTAAGTCTTATGGAAAACAAGTATTAATCGGTGTAGGTCAAAGAATAAGCTTATCAATCTCTCTAATGATATGTCTCTTCTCCCAACCTCACAAGCCTATATTATTCTATCGTACATCCTCCCACATTGGTCATGCCATGTGGGTGGAATCATAAAATCCCTATCTCACTTGTGGGCCATTTTCAAAATGTGAGTTTTGGTAAGCCTTAATAAGTGACCACCTTTAATCAAAGTTTATTTAGTTGAAGGTCATTGCAAATCCACATGGAATCTACTAGCACTTGATATTCAAGTAAATTTCCTTCAATCAATGTTCCTAATATAATGTTACATAATGTGGCATATAAAAATGATTTCATTATGTATATTTCACATGAACTTTGATCAAATCCCCTTCAATAAAAGGTGTCTAATTTCCACATATGTGGAAATCAACCTTCCTCTATTCCACATGTTAATATTTTGTTGGATAAAAACTATTGATTTAAGCATACTTTTTTATGACCAAAAAAATTGTTATGACATGAGATATGAACATAACCCTTATAGTAATCTTTTTGAAAAGTATATGTTAAAAAATTTATTTAATTCTTTTTTTTTTTTATCATAGGTTAACAAACATAGACCTATGTTTGTCACACAAAAAAAAATTAGACTTAAATGTCCTTTCGATAAAAAATGAAAAAAATGGTACATAGAAAAATAATGTATTATGGGGAAATGTGTCTAAATTATAATTAATATTAACTAAAAAATTAATAATAAATAAAATATGCAACAAAAATGATAAAAATTATGTGTGTCCTATATGTTATTATTATTCATCTATGTTTAATAAATTATAAAAAGATCTCATTTCTAACTCAAATTATACATTATGAAAAAATATTACTTATTAAAAATACTATATAATGTATTAAAAATAATTTAGTAACACACATTTTTAAATGAATAAATTAATTTCTAACTTCAAAAATTATATAAATTTATAAAAATACAAAGAAAATAAAAAATAATCAATTTGCATTGTCTTCAAATTCTAATGGTTTGCTAAAAAAAATTTGACATAAATTAGTTTTTTTTCAAATGTTGATTTGAGTGACCACTTAAGCCAAAAAAATGAGACATTCCTTTATGTTGTCACCCATATGTTTCTTTTCTTGCTTTCCACTCTAATCCACTTCTCATAACTCAACCACTTATAATCCATTTATTATTCCCACTTCTTGCTTTCCACTTTCCACTAAATTGTTTCACTTTCAATGTTCCCATGCTAGTGTCATCCACCATTCCCTAGCCAACTTACACTCAACCTATTATCCCTCATGTTTCCACCTTCACTTTAATTTCCATCAAGTATAATATTTATCATTTGTTAGCCATAATGTTTTTGTGTGAACTAGACCTTTGGTTAAATATTTTTTTAACCCCTTCATGTTGGAATATCTTTCAAAGATAGCTCACTTAAGCTATGTGTGAGTCTTAGTACCCTATAGTTGACTTGAATATTATTAATCATAATCTATAACCTTATAATCTGGAACAAAAAATATTTTTTCAAAGGGCTATCGAGGCAAATATTTTTCTCTAGATTACCTCTTGAAGACAAGCTCTTACTTGGGATAGACTATAATATTTCAATGATATTGGCTCTTCCCAATGTGTTTTATATAAAGTCAAGAATAAAAATAATGATCACTTATTTTTTCATTTTGATTTCTCCAATCATCTATGGCACAAGTTCTTGGGAAGATGGGGTTATTTTGGGAAAATCCCCCTAACATCCCAAGCCTTTTGGCTAATTGAGATATGAAAGTTAAGATTCAAGGTTTGAAGTTCAATTGGGACTATTTCCCAGCTCTACTTGTGTGGAATATTTGATTGGAATAAAATAGAAGAATTTTAAAGATAAAGAGAGATTAGTGGAGAGAATATGGGATCGAATAGAACTAGCTACTCAAGAGTTGTGAGAAATTCATAAGGTTAAACACTTGCTCCTAATGGAGGAAGTTGGTTTAGAAAATTAGTGGCCAATATTAAGTTGGATTAAAGGTAGTTAAAAATGAACTATTCAACAAAAAACCTTCATGATCCTGGTAATTCCCAAAGGATGGTTGGATTAAATTTAATTTTGATGGGTTGCCAAGGGAAATCTTGGGAAAGAAAGAGATCACAAAGTCTTCAAAAATAAGGAATGGCAACCTTTAGGTATATTTGCATATGATTTTGGTAATACTAACAATATGGTTGAAGCTAGAGCCCTTTTATGGGGGATGATGATAGAAAGAGAGATAGGTTGAAAAAAAATATGGATAGAAGGGGATTCATAACTAGTAATAGGAGCAATAAAAGGAGGTAATATTTAGAATTGAAGATTCAAGCCTATCCTAATGAAAGATAAAATGGAGATGCAATACTTAATATATATGATTAAGTATGTTCTATGTTTGATGTCTACCCTTTGATGAATTTATCTTTAGAACATCTTTCTATTTTCCATTCATTATAGCTTCCCTCTTGTAATCTATGAATTGATTACCCATTTGAATGCGTATTGATCTCAAAAATTAAATGATTCAATAATGCTTTTAAATAAATAGAATTATTGAATATTAATTTAAAGTTAATTTTCATATTTCTACAATTCATGGTCTAGTTATAAAAAAGGAACATGAGCATTATCAAAAATACTTTGTAAATCATTTACTTGTATCATCTTGCATATCCTAAAATAATGTTATTATAAACTTTATAACAGGTATATGTACATAGTTAGCTAGTCTTTAAACTAGTGACAACTTTTGGGGTTGAATTTCCCTATATACAATTATAAATATATATATATAATATATATATATTACCTTTCAATACCTTCAATCCCATTTAGGATCACCCCTAGGAATACCAAAAGTGAAAGAGAGTTTATCCACTCTTGTTACATGGCCTTTAACCCTCCATAATCTATGGATGGACCTTGGTTTTAGTTTCATGGTGAAAATGCATAGCCTTCAAAGTAAAATCATGTTTTATGATTTTGGAGCAATGGTTTCAAGACCCAACACCATTTTAGAATTATCTATTTAAATGAGAATTCTACCCAAGTCCAAATGTGTAATAACTAATAAAAAATAGCAATTTAAATATATAACCTATGAGACTAATACTCTAATTACTTAATAAATGGGAGGAAAGAGCTACAATATATAGCCTCTGAATTCTAAATTTGATGAGAACAAGAAAGAGGGAGAAACCCAAAAATAAGGGATTGATTTAACACTGTTTCCAAATCTAAGAGGAAAAGGAAAAAACACAATCCCTTGAAAAAAAATAAAAATTTACTCAATTAAATTATTTTATCTAAGTAATAAAAATAAATTACCTAAGTAAACCTAATACAATAAGGTGGAATTAAATAGTTATACCAACATTTTCAATAAAAAAATTATATTTGAAAAGATAAAAAATATAGAATTAATTGTAGGGATTAAATTATGAGAACTTGGAATCTTAAATAATGGAATTAAACGAATTAGATACTTTTTAAATATAATACTTTAATGTATCAAATTAGATATTAAACCCTAGGTTTTTTTGTTATAAAAAAGGTTGTAAAAACACACTTTTGGATTATGAGTGAAATAATGATGAATTGATCAAATCAAAACTTAGGGAATGTTTAAATGCCTTATTTTTAAATTTTGAGAATGTTTTCAAGAATTTTGTGAGTAAGATTAATAGGAAATAAATAATGTTCTTCTATAATACTTGAGTAATATGAGTATCTTGATGAGTATGGGGTATGAGATGTTGGGTATCCTTGTCATGGATGAAATTGAAGTGATTTTCTTAGTTGTATGTCTTTTGGATTTGGTTGTATGACTATGTGTGAAAAAAAAAACCTAAGAAGATAATCATTAGTTTATCTTTGTATTCATACAATTGGATTATCCATTTGTACACTTTAAGCCAAACTAATGGATGGGGAGGATAAGGTTCCTTTTACATATGGGTTGAAAATAATTTCCCCATACAACAACATGAACTCATAGGGATTTTTACTTGTGGGTTGGATTTGTGATTTCACTTGTATATTGTACCATTGTATTAGACCATTATTATATATGTGTTAGATTGGAATATTGGCCTATATACTTAATGTATATTATTAAGGGTTGTTGTTGTGACCCACTACATAATTATATATTGTACCTATTGTATGGTTGTATATTTCTTGTTGAACTATGTATTGATGCACTTGTAAGATTATATTATCAATAAATATCATTTTATGTTATCTTATTGCATGTGTAGATTCATAGTACATGATATAATTTTATTTACTGGTAGGTGCATGATGTGATGTAAATTGACTTGGCATAGCAGATATATCATGGTTTTGAGAATAAGTTAAGGTTTATAACTTGGTTTGTATATAAATTGGTACTTGAGGAAGTAGTTTCATATGAGATATTTTTAGGTACATAGGTGTGATTAGAATGCTACCAAAAATCTTCCAAGTTTATTGTTGGTGAAATACTCCTAAGAAGACTTGCATTGCAAGTGTATTATAATCTCCTTTCAAATTTAATAATTTATATTATAGAGGTTTTAGTGTGCATGGTTCTTATCTTGAAAGGGTTTTCCCATGTAAATTTTTATGTTATGGTATAATTATTTATATATTTAATGTTATATTTCTTTACTTTTTGTAATAAATTTTGACCAGATTTATAGCTTTCTATACATCACTCCCTTTAAGATTAGTGTAGGAAGTTGTTTATGCATACCTTTCTTCCTTATATAAAGCATATAGATAGTAAATATATTAGAAGATAGCAACCATACATCTTTGTCAAGAGTGTGCCATGTATGTGATGAACAAATAAATAAATCACATTTATTACTTTAGTTCTCTATTTCTCTATTTGCACTAGTTTGTCTCACAAAGATTTCACACACACAAATTACTTCATATAAATATTCACATAGAGAGTTTTCAATTAGGGTATAACTAGATCATTATATCAACTGAGTTACATGTTATTTCACAGTAATACCTTATTTACTAGCACCTACATGCATATCTATTGAATGAATTGCATATTTTCAACTATAATATAAATTTTATTTATCCTTTTGAGAACCATCTTTACTTTTGTTTATATCAATGGTGTCTATACATTACATATGGTCTTTCTTATGCCCTCACCTTTTTATGAGCTTTATCTTTCTCTCTTACCTAGTTGAGGTAATTGACTTTACATGTGCTCTTACAAGCATATCTTACTCAATTATACTCCCACTACATTATTGTGCTTCTATAATTATCTTATTACACAAGTTATACCATCCTTTCCTCACATCATTTATTTCTCACCTATTTGAACAAGTTCCAAAGAGCTATATTATCCCATAAAGGGCAATATGCCTTCCCCATTTCATAACTTTATCACATGCCTTCTCATATTCCAATGAGATATCTTATAACATTAGAGGAATCACATATTCCCATCTTATTTTATGCTTACACATTTTTTGTGTTTGTAAGTGCCACATTATGTGGGTGTGTGCAAGAAGTTGAGTCCACTTTTTGGTCAAAAAGTGGAAGTGTTTTCCTTGATTTTAAAAATTTGTCTCATTTGACCTAAATATTAAGAACTTAAAGATTGAATCTTAAAAGAAGTCAGTAATATGAAATATAGTACTTGGAGTCTACTTTCCAAAGATGTAAGTTATTTTAATACCTAGATTATACAAATTGATTTTCAATGGGCATGTCTAAAAACCATTATTTAAAACTTACTTTTTTTACCATACCATGCACGTGTACGTCATCCATATTTTGACCTAAATAATTGTATTTTTTTAACCCTTTTGGGAAAAGATCTGTAACACACTGAAGAATGTGCACGATATTTTCTTGTAATTTTTTTTTGAAATTTTTTGTTAATTTTTTATTGGCCATAATTGTTGTTTCAAAAATTCCTTATATACATCACGCATAAGATGACCTAAACTTATCATTTTTTTATTTTTTTTCAAAAAATTATTTTAATAGAAAGTTATTAAAATACTAAAAACCCCTAATATTTCAAGTTTATGGACTAGTTTCATCAAAAATTATTTAAAAAATATAAAAAATAATCCAATTGTAAAAAAAAAATACATATTTGGAATCTACACAATCTTATCTATAATGGGTTTTAATTTCATCATAAAATTCTGCAAAAAACATGTTCATACATATGTCCAAAGTCACTATTTTTCTAGTGACACTGACATGACCTTCAAGTTGTTGGTCAAAGTAGGTCCAAAGCTAAGGTTCGGGTCCCCAAGCCTTTTTTCTGACCCAAAACCCATAGCAAAAATTGGGTTGAAAATTGAAATTTTTAGAAATGGGATCTCGTTTGGTTTTTAAAAAAAATTAAGCCTTTTATGAAAAGAGATCCTATTTTTGGCTTGGGGTCCTAAAGAAAAATGGGATCTCATTTGCTAAATAATGGGATCCCATTTTTTTTTGCCTAATTTCAAGTTTTTGGCTAAGTCTGAAACTTACATGAGAA
Organism: Sequoiadendron giganteum; assembly: GCA_007115665.2. NCBI lineage: Eukaryota > Viridiplantae > Streptophyta > Pinopsida > Cupressales > Cupressaceae > Sequoiadendron > Sequoiadendron giganteum. The sequence continues at coordinate 198,149,935 of CM021101.1, forward strand.
GTGGATTCGTCTTCTTGCTTTTACCCATGTACACCATGGCTTTCCGATCATATATATGTATGCAACTTATCTCACCTTTAGGGTTATCTTAACTTTTTCATTTTATTGTATTGGGGAAAATTTATTGTACCTTGATGTGTATTCCCCATGTATGTGTACATGTTATATTATACTTTATTTGGGGGAAACCTTGTCTAATGTGTCTTGATGATTATCTACACTATTGAACACCCATAATACTAAGAGGGGGGTGAATCAATATTCTCTAAAACCACTTAAAAATTTAAAAATTCATTTCACATATCATATTCAATTTGCAATAAGGAAAGAAACCATGAAAACAACCATCAAAGCATATAACACATGAACACTAGATTTTTACATGGAAAACCCCAAAAGGGAAAACCACTGTGAGGATTAGCTCATAATATATTATAACCGATTATAATATTTTATAAAAAGACTCACTACCAAGTGGACTCATTGTCCAGTGGACTTACTGTCTAGAGAATAAGAGAAATAGAAGAGAAGGGTAGCTCATTGCCAAGAACTGCTACAAATGCATCTACAATATGCAAGAAATACAATTCCATTGAACCTCAATATATAAAATCAACACACTTCATGATACTCTACTTTTCTCTTCATTCACATCTTACTCACACTTTGATTATTAGGAATTCACATATACATTCAAAAATCACTATACAACACCAAAATGACCTTATACTTATATTCATTCCATCCACAAACACCTACAACATCAATTAGGTAAGCCTAATTAGATGTATCGTGCATAATATGACTTGTTGACCCAAAACATTCTTCATGCCACAAATAAAAACTTATAACACATCAAATAGGATGGGGTGGACCTATAATAGCTCCTAGATAACTGATCAACACTTATCTAAACTCCACATTACTCAAAACATATTAGGTTGGCACTATTGGTGACTTAACATCAAAATTCACCAACTAATCATCCTCATACTAACACGCGGACCTCCAAACATCATGCCACTTTGAACTTAGATGCAACTGGAACCTATAGGAACTTACAAAAATACACAAGACCAAATATTCTTCCATGGTGAAGTGTAGACCATTCAAAACAAGTACTTTATACAAGAAACACTATCACTAGCAAACCCAAAATACTATCATCCATAAATTTTGCATCAGAGGGAAAAACAACATAAAACTTTGGATTTAGACTCTTTGGTATCCAAAAAAATTATCTTAGAACCATAGAGAAATATTCTTCAATGCGAACCAACGCAGATTAAAAACCGAATGCAGTAAACATAAAAAACTATGTCCTAACACTCAACCAAATAATCAACTCATTTGTTTGCACTGGAGCAAATAATTTGCAACTCTATGCTAGATTACCATCATTTTAAACACATATGCACACTAGATCAAATAATCATCAAATAAACCTCAAACCACAATGTTGACATCAATGAAAAAACTATATCTACACACTATATATCTCATGCTCATGTTGCCAAAAAGAAAAACAATGAAAAACTCCTTAAACTTCCAACAATCTCCCCCTTTGTCATTGATGGCAACATGCATCAACATTCTCAAATCTTCTCCCCCTTTTACATCAAAGGCAAAGGGCACACACATATGTTTTGATCTTTGTTCCACCTTTGACATCACTCATATATACTTCCTTCTCCCCCTTTCATATATATATATATATATATATACATACATACTTTTACATTATCAACAAACTCTTTACTATACTTACTCATATTCTCCCCCTATCAGATATATATGTATACAAGAGAGTAAAAACTTGACCAACTCCCCCTAATAGTGTTATCCATCAAACCATATCAAAAAATTCTCTGGAAAACTATATTTTAACTTCCACATATGTACAAAGAAATCTAAATTTTATAAAAGAAATAGAAATGAATGTAAATTAGCTGGTGGAGGGCACATTACTACTATTTGACACATGCAATTTTGCAAAGTGTGCCACCCAATCCTTCTTTTTTTGTCCCATTCTTTCTTGTCTATTCCAAGCATATGGCTTTGGGTCTCAAACTCCATGAGGAGTTCTTCTACATCTTTCAGAATGTTAGGTATAGGATTCATATTTGTATCCTTATCCACATTTGCTAGAGCATTGGATACAGATGTATACTTTGCATTTACCAACTCTCTAAGATGTTCAAACTGTTCTCTTATCTTTTATTTTTGTTCCTACAGCTGGAAGAATTGTTCATACACATTTTCAACCACCAACCTTGTTGATCCATCTGCATAATTTATTGGGTTGTAAGCACCAAATGCCATGTCAATCTAGGACTCAATGGAGTCCATCTGATATTTTATACTTTTTTATGGACCTCAATCATTTTAGGAAAAACTGAAACAAGTCTTTGGCCTCTTCTACATAATCATGTACATCCTTGAGATTTTTCTAAAATTTATTATGTGTAGTGGAACATTTATCCACCATTTATGCCAACTTCTTGTCATCCACCTTCTTGGTGATCTCCTTCTCCAATTTCTTCTCTAGTCCACTAGAGTATTATTTAAAAGAATCAAGTAAAAGATTTAAATTTTGTACACCGAATAGAGAATTATTGATGCTTACTCCGAGTACACTCTCCTACAATGCATTTACTACATCATCTATTAGCTCCACAATATTCTAATGAGTCTACAAGATTTATTTCCTTGCAGAGGCGTGAAATGCATCTCCTAGTTATAACTTGTGTAGTGGGACATCTTATCCATATCCACTTGACCTTGTTGCATTGGTATCTGTAATAGTTGAGGGGAGACAATTGGTTGAAACTGCAATTGCATGCTCAATAGACTCTTCAAGGAGTCTCCAGAGGTTTCAAAATACTCTCCAACCAATTTCTCATCATGATATTTCTAAATCACAGCCTTTTCCTTGTCACCAATGTTATCCTATGCCTTTTCATTCTTCTCAGCATTGTCAGGCTCTTCCTTATTCTTCTTCTCATCATCAATAGATGTTTCATTATTATTTGGAGGAGGCATATGTTCTATTTTTGATACCTCACTAGTTTTTGGGTTGTCTTGTACAACCTCTACATTATTTTCTATAGTATTTTCTAATTTTAGAGTAGGGGATTTATGTTTTGTATGAGTTTCCTCCTTATGTGACTCTTCAATCTTCCCTTCTACAACAGTATTTTCTCCTAACGAAGGATTCCCACCAGCAACACCTTCTGCAATGTTCTCTTCCACATTTGGAAGGGTATGATTTTTCACATTCTCTTCTTCTACTCCATGCTCATGTTGAGCATCTTCCAATTGTGCATCTCCTACTTCATTCACTTCCAAAATAGGCATATCACCATGCATGTGCTCTCTAGTGTCTGGGAACATGCCTAACTCTTTTTCCAAACTAGCAACCTTCTCCACAGTTTCATTCTAGAGCCTCTCAAGATCATTATCATCTCTACTCATAAGGGTAGTTACCCTTTGTTTGGTTCTAAATTCCTTGCTATATAACTAAGCTAATCTAGCTCTATCTTCATCCATTAGAGGAGCACTGATTTTCTCCAAGGCTTATAAACTCAACTTATCTTTTTTATTTATTACCTCTTCTCTTCTTGCCTATAACACACTTCTTAGCTCCTCAATAAATTGGCCTTCAATATTTTTCATACTTACCTCAAAAGTAATTGTATACGTCTAAAAATGGTCACAGTTAACCAAACCTGTTAATTAATTAAATATGGGTTATTTAATTAATATTCTGAAAATTCATCTACATATAAATAAATTTAATTATTTATTTATATTGTTCATTTTTCTAATTCTTCTAATTTAGTTAAATAAATAAGTTTATTTAATTATGGCTATCTTCCTCTTAATTAAATTAAATAAATTTCATTATTTATTTATATTAATTATCATGATTCTAAGTTTGAATTTTCAAATTATGGAATATTCTTCTAGTTCATTCTTCACTTCACATTTAATTAAATATTCTAAATATTTAATTAGAAACTTTGCTCATCTCACACTTAATTAAATATTTTAAATATTTAATTACTTTCCTTTTTCATCTCTCACACATAATTAAATATTAATTATTTAATTATGGAAGCTTCTAAATTCATTGTCACATGTAATTAAATAAATTTATTTATTTAATTAAGGATTTATCCTCAACTACCAACTAACTCATAAATGAAGTGCACAAATGACAACTTTCCTTCATTTTTGAATGGAGAAGGTTGTGTAGGAGGAAACATCTCCCATTATTCTCTCAACCTTCCATCTTTCTCTCAACTTCTCAATCTCTCACCGTTCATCTTGATAGGTTTGAATTCAACCGTTGATTTTTTCCAACTAGATTCTTGCCTCCAAAAATCTATAAATACATCCCTCTTGTGAGTTGAAAAGGATCCTATATTTTGTGAATTTAGCGCAGTTACTATAGTTGCATTTGAATAAGCATTCTAACATAGCATCTCAAGTTCATAGCATCTTAGTTTTCATATCATAGTTTAAGTCATTTAGCAATGGACATGCATTGTTGCATAATCTTGTTCTCCTAAGTTGCCATTCCAACAAGTTGTTGTTTACACCAACTGAGAGCTAGTAACTTGCATCGAATCCTTGGAGATAGAGGACAATGAGATGCTTTTGAAGGAGTTGCTATTATTTAGAGTTTGTTTTATCTTTTTAATTAGTTTCCTTTGATTTAATGTTTCATTGGTGTGTTGGTTTATCTTTTAGTTAGCTCACATATTCTCACACACATTTTTGGTGCCCACTGTGGGGCCTTTCCCTATTTTTAATCTTTTTATTGTAGATTTTCCAATAGGCGACGGACTGGAGCTTCGGTTTAGCACATACAAGCCATAGTTTAATGCATACGAACTGTGTTTTGGTGCATACGATGACTATTTTAGTGCATTGGTGGCCTGTTTTAGCGCATTTGCTAGCTCCTTTAGCATATTTACTGACTGTTTTGGAACATCCCTATTTGCTTCTTTAGCACATTTGTTAACTATTTTAGCGCATTTGCTAGTTCTTTTAGCGCATACAGGGGGTGTAAAAATAAATCATGATTCCGACGCCATCCGTAGACAGAGATTTTTTAATTCAATTTTAAAGTAAAATGAAGCAATCCTAGGCTAGTCACTTAAATCTAGAATTAACCAATCCTAGGATAGTCACCAAACGTTATTTTTCTCAGTTAAAATGAATCTAATGTTTATTGTGAAGCAACATCTTCACCTAGTGTAGAAAATTGTCATTTGGATTTAAAACTGAACCACTTGTTTGTTGTGATTGTTGGGTAATAGGTTTATGCTCTCCCCTTTACTAGGTGACCAAAACACCAGACTTACCTTTTCCATTTTATTCAATTCATGCTTCATTGCATCATGTAGAAGGCCTGTCATAGTGGGAAAAAGTACTCACCCTACGGGAACAACCTAAGTGGGAACAACCAAAGCCAAGTTTTCCAACCCAATCTAATCAAAAGTGAATTTTGGGGAAACCCATATTCAACGGAAGTGAGCAAGATAACCATCCCCAAAATCTTTGTTCTAAATAGTGGGAGGTCTCCTGAGGGAGTTTATCTATTGCCATGCCGAATGGATACCTTTACTACGAACCATAGTGTAGAAAGCCAACTGTGTCAATATCCAAACATCATAAAAATCACAATGCAAGGGGAGGGAAGAATCTGCCTCCAAGAAACTCACCATATAATTTCCACATATTGTTTGCTCAAGGGATCGAGAAATCTAACCTTGAGTACACACCTGGAAAAGACAAAAACACGGGCACCCTCTAGGGGGTGACACGGTTGTGTGAGTCGACGCAATTTTAAGATGTGGGTTGTGGTTGCTATAATGACCTTTTTGGCAACTAAGAGTGAGTTTGTCTGAAGTGCTTATTTTGTTCAATACTCATGAAAATCTCAAGAACATACACTCTTTGTTTAGATTTTAGGATTTACAAAAAACTTTTTTTTACTATATGTCGTGTTTTTCCAAAATTAATCTAATAAAAATCATCCAAAACATCAAACTGCCAAAACATGTCTATCTCAATACATTAATTGGATATTTTAGCACATTTGTACTCTGTTTTGGCATATTTGTGCTCTATTTCAACACATTTGTGCTCTGTTTTGACGCATCTGTGCTCTATTTCAGTGTATTTGTGCTCTGTTTTAGCGCATTCATGCTCTGTTTTGACGCATTCATGCTCTCTTTTAGCGCATCTATGCTATGTTTCAGCACATTCATGCTCTGTTTTAGCGCATATGTGTAACAGTCTAGTGCATAGGTTGGATATTTTAGTGCATCTGCTGCAAATTTTAGAGCATCTGTATTCTGAACCTGGGTAATTTTCTGACACCCGAAAATCTGCCATCTTTGTCCTGTCTTTTTCTATGCTCAGGCTCTGGAAGTCTACAACTTTTGCCAAGAAGTCCCTAGAGAAGAAGATTAAGAAGCCAAAAAATTATCTCAGTTATAAGAAGCTATTGAAAAAGAGAATTTTTTTATACCAAAGTCAAAAAAAAATTCTTGAACACAGAACTTTTATTCATCGATATCACGACTTTGTTAGAGGTTTCACTGACAATTTTTCCTTAGAACTGTTATATTCATGAGCTTTCTTTCAAAGAAGAACTCTTTCTCAAAGGCATAATCACAATCAGTGTATTTGTTCCTCTTTCATTCCCCAACCAACAATTGTGTACTCTAATCGTCCCAATCAATTTATGCAATAGAGAGCTTAGGAAACATTAGGCATTTTTCAAAATCTTTATTTTTACAAAACTATGATCAAACCTCACAAAGTGCAAAATCATCTTTATTTTTTATTTTTGGTTTAATTCTTGCAAACAGGATTATCATCCTTTCAATCAGGGAATCACGAGCTAAAGATTAGAAATTTCATAAGTCATATCAATAAAATCTATATTCTATTCTGACTTGGATTTCCATCAAAATTGCACTATTTCATTCTTTTGATCAAAGTTAGTGGAAATTTGGAAAAAGCTTATGCCTGTTGTCACAAGATCTCGAAAGCATATAGAACGAGATGAAAGGGAAAGTACATTAAGCAACATGGGTGATAAAAGCAATAATAGTGATAGGGAAGAAAATCCTTTTCACAGATTTCACACTGGGGATAATTCTAATACTGATGAGATAACAGAAGAAAAGCTTCAAGAAGCAGAATAAGATCCTTAATTCCATACTCTCATGGAGAGATTTGTAGTACGAAACAAGGAAAGATATTTCCTTTCATTAGCTAATCAAGGAGCTAAGTTACCTACTGATTTCGACATGGAAGGGATTAGAGAAAATCCTGAAGCCCCCCTTAATGACTTTAGTGCTCTTACCCAATAGATAAAAGCATTGTAAGGGAAAATAAAGGAAATTCAAGGGGGTACAACAAAGAAGTATATTTTGGATGATATCTACCCATATCCATTTGACAGGAGTCTTCAAATGATTCCTTTTCCAAAACATTGCGAAATCCCAAAGTTTGATAGGTATAATGGGAAAACAGATCCCATTGATCATGTGAGGGATTTCTGAAATATGAGCTTAGAATCCGCTCATAAAGATACCTACCTAATGCGATTGTTTCCATGAAGTCTGGGTGGAAAATCCATGGAGTGGCTTTCCAGGATCTCTCCCCCCATCAGAACATTTGAGGAGTTAATAAATAAATTCATATCGCAATACTCCTATAATATACAACACTAGATAACCATGATTGATTTATGTAGAGTAAAACAAAATATTGGGGAATCCTTCACCACATTCTTACAAAGTTGGAGAAGGTTGTTTGCAAGATATTCCCGTCCTATTCTTGAAAAGGAAAAGATGGAGATCTTTATCGACAGTCTGAATCAAGAGATGAGTTATAGGCTAAATCTCCATTGTCCTCAATCATTTGAAAAATTGATTGAAAATTAAATTACCATTGAAGGTGCCTTGGTTAAGCGTGGAGTTTTAAAGCTTGATAAAGAAAGTCCAAATTCGTACAACAACAACAACAACAACAAAAATAGTAACAATAATGACAAATCATGATTTTGGACTCGAAATAAAAATGTTGTGAATGATGGGGTGGTAGATGCTAACAATGTGAATGTGAATCCTACCATTCTTAATGTATCAGGTGTCCAACGTAGCAATAATGTTGGAAATTCTAGTAACCAAGGCAATAATTCCAACCAAGGAAATGTGACCAACAATCATGGTTATAATCTTGGCAATAATCAAAATTCAAATGAACCCAAATCTCATTTTTTCTCGAATCAACGGAGTTTTACTCCCTTGGGCCAGTCTTTAGAATCCATTCTTAAAGAACTGTTGAATCAAAACACTATTACATTGCCACCACAAAGAGATTATGAGCCTCGAGTTAAACCACCATCGTGGAATGACTCACACTTTCGTGAATATCATAGATGCAAAGGTCACAAGACAAGTAATTGCCAAGGGTTAAAAAATCTTGTTCAGGATTTGATTGATAACCATACCATAACGGTTGAGGGACATACTGCCAATGATGATCATCAGGCATTCAAGGATCCTCTCCCCAATTATCAAAAAGGGGAATCTTCAAGTGACAAAGGTAAGAATGTGAATCATGTCTATGACACCATTATCAATCATATTTATACTGACGATCAACAAATCAATGCTATCAAAATCAAAGGAAAGCAAGAATATCGAGAGGTCAACGCTACGACAAGGGGATAGGCCAAAATCATTGTAAAGATAAGTTCATCTAAGGCAACAATTCCCCCTCCAAGTCAATACAATTTGGTCGATCAACTATGGAAAATATCGGCCCAAATTTCTATTTTGGAGCTCCTAAAAATATCACCTGCACATAAGGACATTTTGGAAAAGGCACTTGTCGACACAACTATGTCTCTTGATCTGGATATCAATAAATTTCAAGCCATGGTGGGACACTTGTCCTCACCCATATGTTTATCCTTTACTGAGAAGGATGAATCGTCCATGACCCGTCCCCATAATTCATCACTTTATCTAGAGGTCATGGTTCATAAAGCCCAAATTAGATGTGTCCTAATAGATGGGGGAGTCAGATTAAACATTTGTACTTTAAAATTGGTCCTTGATTTGAGTTATTCAGAAGAATCTATAGATCCACGAGGGAAAATTATAATCAAAGCATACGATGATGAGGAAAGAGCTTCCAAAGGCCTCATCATGTTACCAATCAGAGTGGGGCCTGTTGTGAAGAATACCTTTTGGTAGGTTCTGGATCAAGATCTATCTTATAACATACTCTTGGGTCATCCATGGATCCATGAGATGCAAGCAGTTCCATCCACTTATCATCAATGCTTGAATTTTCCATATGATGGATAAGAAGTAACAATACTGACCGATCACATTAGCAGTCAGACTTGTTCTAACCTTAGAGCAACTCAGGACATATTTGTCCCACATAATATAGAGGCTTTGGCCATTTCTACCTCTAAACACAATGAGAAAGCAAGAGAAATGATAAGTAATTTTGGAACCAAGCTAAAATTGAAAGATAATGGGGTGGGAAAATATTCCTTATGTCTCTCTAATCTATCCATGTCTCCAAGATCCTATGGTCAACCATCAACATCTATACAATAGGCTACAACAGCTTTAGCCTCAGGCACACAAGCTTCAATTCCCATCACCAAGTTTGATAGAAGATTTATCAAAGCAGATACTCAAGAAAATGAAACGGAAGATAGAGATATCCTCGATTGGCTCTATAAATATGAATATGAATCAATACAACATGTCAAGTTACCCACAGAGAAATATGGAAAAGGTTATACAATAATGTAGCAAATGGGTTATGAAGGGAATGGCCCTATAGGAAAAAGAAAGGAGGGTATTGTTGAACCTATCCGACTAAAAACAATGCACCCAAAGGATAAAATTGGGTTAGGATATGGTGAGGATACAAAGGAAGAAGTAGCACAAAGAACATCCAATGAGGATACAAAGGAAGAATTAGTACAAAGAGCATCCAATGAGGAGTTAGCTGAAACAATTCTTAGAATTCAAGAAGACAATTTTGACACTGACTCCAATGAATATGAATGGGACACCATCTTTGATGATAAATTCTGGAAAGATAAATAGGTGGATGTCATACAAAAATTCACACCTACATTCATACAAGGGGAAAGCTCAAGGCCTCCGCTTGATTACGTTCTACTAAGCGATAATGACTCGAGCGAGGACGATTCGATTCAAAATGAGATAGATCATCAATGGGAGGATAGCATCATAGATCTTTCCCATAACGAAGGTGATGATAGCATAATGACCCTAACAGCTAGTGACCTTACCCAGCCTAATGATCCATTTCCCTTGGTCCATCCCAAACTCATTGATTGGGAACAAATTGCATCAATTGATATCCCAAATTTTCCTGGTGATGAAACCATAGTAAAATTTCTTTGTTCATCCAAACCAGAAACAAGTTGCACTAGAAAATCACAGGATCAAACTCTCTGACGAGAAAGTGCCAAGTTTCTCAGCTACAAAATTAATAGCATAAAAAAATATCTAATGGTGAAAACCTAACAAAGACAGTATTAGATCATGAAAAGAGAAAAATAAAAAGCATATCTAACGGTGAAAACCTTTCAAAGGCATTGGAAGATGGGAAACTTGACACTCTCCATGAGCATTATTAGGAAAGGTCTTCTATTTTAATAGAACCAACAACAATGATCAATTTAGGTATTGTGGAACAACACAAAGTCTTGCAACTTGTCTCATCACTAACAAGAGAGGAAATCCCTAGATTCATAGTCCATCCATTAGTGAATACATAGCATGTCTAGTAGTCAAATCCACAATCATATCTATGTTTGGCAGAGAGAAATCATCTTTAGGGCATGCCTTATTTAAATTCCTAAAATCTTTACAAATTCTAATTCTTCCATCTGGCTTTGATACAGGCACAATATTGGAGATCCATTCCGCATAGTCTATAGACCGAATGAATCTGACATCTAACAACTTCTTTAACTCCTCTTTGACTAATAATACAACATGTGGATGCATTTTTCTGAGTTTTTGCTTCATAGGTTTCGCCCTTGGCATGATAGATAAATGGTGCATGATGAGATCTAGATCCAATCCAGGCATATCTGCGTAGGACCATGCAAAATTGATTTGATTGTTCTTGAGAAATTTTTTAGGATACAACCAAATAAAGATTGCACCTGAAGATCGGGATAAAATAGCGTTCATATGTCCTTGGGGTACATATTGTTGGAATGTAATGTCGTTTGGACTCAAGAATGCATGAGCTACTTATCAACGAGAAATTACTACCATTTTTCATGACATGATGCACACATTCATGGAGTATTATGTCGATGATATTTTAGCCAATCACACACAAGAGAAGGACATTTAGATATCTTATCTAAAAAAATTGACAGGATGGAAAAATTCAAAGTGAGACTTAATCCAAAGCAATGTGTCTTTGGGGTGAAATATGGAAAGCTTCTAGGATATATTGTGTCAAAAAATGGAATTGAATTGGATCCAACAAAGTTACAATCAATCCTCGATATGCCACCACCAAGGAACATCAGTCAATTACGCTCATTGCAGGGATAGTTGCAATCTATCAGGAGATTCATTGAGCAACTGGCAGATAAGAGTTTACCATTCACTCATATCTTACATAAGAATGTTCCATTTAAATGGGAAGACAGATGTGAAGCAGCATTTGATCAAATAAAGCATTATCTATTGAGTCCACCAGTGTTGATTCCACTAGTGCAAGGTGAATCGCTCATATTGTATATTTATGCCACATAAGTGTCCTTGGGAGCATTATTGGCACAGGAAGACAAAACATGAAAGGAGTGAGCAATATATTACATCAGTCGAACTTTGACAAGCCATGAACTAAAGTACACCTTCATTGAAAAATATTTCTTAGCAGTAGTGTTCACTTCTCAAAAGTTGTGACACTATATGCTAACTCATACAATAAGGCTTGTGGCTAAGATTGATCCACTAAAATATCTTCTACGTAAGGAAACCTTAACTGGTAGATTGGCTAAATGGGTCATGATCCTGAGTGAGTTTGAGATTCATTATGTGGATCGAAAGGCTATCAAAGGACAAGTAATAGCGGATCAGTTGGTAGAGGCACCGATGCAAGTAGAATATCCAATACACATTGATTTTCCCAACACTGATGTATTCACATCAACCATTAAGCAGTCATGGGAACTCTATTTTTATGGCTCCTACACTCAACATGGTTTGGGGGCAGGAATTATTTTCATCACACCTCAAGGACATACAATTCCAAAATCTTATCGGCTAATGTTTCCTTGCACAAATAACATAGCTGAGTATGAGGCACTGTTAATTGGAATGAGAATCACATTAGAATGGAAAATCACAGAACTACAAGTTTTTGGTGATTCACAACTTGTCATAAATCAAATCAATGATGAATACCAAACTAAGGATGACAATTTAATGTCTTATAATAAAATTTTGGATGATTTCAAGAAATAGTTTATTGCTATCAAGTTCACACAAATTTTGCGTACTGATAATAAAGTTGCAGACGTCGTGGCTACAATTGCATCATTGCTCCAGTTGTCAGAGAACCAAGCACGGTATGATTTCCTGGTGGAACAATTGTTTTCTCTCGCCTATGCTAATCCGGAAACCCAAATCATTTGTCACCTAACCAGTTTTGATTCTCCCTTGTATGGCCAAATCTATGCTTATCTAAAAGATACTACTTTTCCCCTAGATTTGTCTAGAAATCAAAAAAGGAATTTCATAAGTCAATCTTATCATTACACCTAAATTATTGATGTCTTGTACTGACGTGGTCTTGATGGTACCCTCCTTCAATGTCTTGAACGCGATGAATCAGAAAAGGCCTTACAAGAGGTACATGGCGGTATTTGTAGGACACATTCAAGTGGACTAACCTTGGAAAAGAAACTTGTTAGAATGGGTTACTATTGGCCGACCATGGAAAAAGAATCATTCATCTTTGTGAAAAAATGTTCAAAATGTCAAATTCATGGGAATCTCATTCATGCTCCTGCTCAAGAATTGCAACCCTTTACCACAATATGGCCTTTCGCTCAGTGGGGATTGGATCTGGTTGGCAAGATATATCCTTCATCATCAAATGGACACAAGTTCATTATCACAATCATTGAGTACTTTACTAAGTGGATTGAGGTTGTTCCCCTAACAACTGTTACTAGCAAACAAATTTCATCATTCATTTTGAACTATATCATATGTCGGTTTGGCATTCCCAACTCCATTATTACAGATAATGGAAGACCTTTTAAAAATCAAGTTGTTGATGAACTCTGTGAAAGATTTCACATCCAACACAGGTTCTCTACGCCTTATTATCCATTGGGAAATGGCCAAGCAGTGGCTTCAAACAAAACAATTCTAAAGATTTTAAAGAAAATAGTAAATGATGTCAGTCGTGATTGGCATGTCCAATTAAATCCAGCATTATGGGCATATAAAATAAGTATTCACACACCAATAGGTGCTACCCCATATGCCTTGGTTTATGGAGAAGAAGCTATTTTTCCATTAGAATTTGAGATTCCCTCGCTTCGAGTATCACTAAAAGGGCTAATAAATGATGAAGATTACAGAGTATCAAGATTGCAAGCTGGAAATGCTTGATGAATGACATCAAAATGCAGCTAATCATTTAAAAGGATATCAAAAAGTTATGTCCCTCAGCTACAATCACAGATTCAAACCATGAGCTTTTCAAGTGGGTGACTTAGTTCTCAAAGAAAACCCTTGTAATCAGTAGGATCGAGAAAAGAAAGGCAAGTTCGAGCCTAATTGGTTGGGCACGTTCGTTATTATTGCATCATATGGATTGGGGGCATATCAGTTGTCAATATCAGAAGGGAACTTGTTTGAAGATCCGACCAACAACATCCACCTGAAGAAATTTTATGCTTGAAAAATATCAAAAAGCAGTATAAAAAGTCCTGGAAAAATATTAAAAAAAACAGTATAAAAAGCCCTAGAAAAATATAAAAAACAATATAAAGAGTCATGAAAAAATTCATAAAAACTAGAAAAATGTGTCATTAGGGTGAAAACCTAGCAAATAGGCATCTTTTGACATAGAAAAAATACAAAAAAAATCAAAAAGAGAAAAAATCGTTGCCTTGATGAAAACTTGGCAAACAGGCGTTTTGGTAACAATAAAAAAAATCAAAAAATCAAAAAAAAGTGCAATAAAAACAAATGTTGAAAACCTGGCAAACAAACACTATTTGTGATTTGGTTGGATCTCTCATCTATTAGGATACATTCGGCATATCCATCTTTCATCAGCATCACATACATGCCTAGACATCACATCCGCATCATGCGTCCCAACATTTCCTTGAAACAACAAGGAGTTCATCATGGCTTGATGATTAATGTTATCCTTAGCAGTAGTTTGTGTCTAATCAAGAGTCAGAGTGCAGGATCATTGGGAGAAATTCGATTCTTGGAAAAAAAAATTGGCAAACAAATGACAACATGTGTCAAGTATATTTCACCTCATCATTCGTTAATCATTCATCTCATCATTTATATTTCACCTCATTTTCACATCATTTTTCATTATCATTTATCATTAAACATCATTTGCATAATCATACATTGATAAAAAGAAAGATGCATACATTTCATTCATTACATACATCATGTAGGAAAATCATTTATATTACATCATATCATCATGTTAGAAATAATTTCATAGGATCATCCAATCATAAAGCATATTCATCAAATCATCATTTACATTATAAAATTTATATCTTCATCCATAAGCATGCATAATCATAAACCACATAGCATATAGAACCAAAAATGCATACATAAATCAATGACACATGCAAATCAAATCACCATTGCATATCATATTCTCATCAAAATAAATGTCCATGTGTACAAAGATATCAAATGTCTGAACAAGATATATGTAAAATACAATGGCAAGGTGTATCCATAATCGTCACTGAGGGGCACCTGGATGTGGAGCATGACTACTACTACCTCCGGAGGTGGTGGGTCCTGTTGGGTCTCTGTTGCTAGAAGCATTAATCTCTCATCTAACAGGCTTTCCTGTACTCCTGGTAGCACTCCTGGTGTGACTGTGTGAATGGGTTCATGACCGGGTACCTTACTGTGCATAGGCTATCCTTTGCTCAGGGGGTACTGCCTCAAAGTATCTCATCCTGTAGTACTCTATCTGGCGAGCAGTCTCCAGTCCCTATGCCACAAACTCTCCAATGGAGGTGCTCTCAACTGACCTCAG
Organism: Sequoiadendron giganteum; assembly: GCA_007115665.2. Classification (NCBI taxonomy): domain Eukaryota; kingdom Viridiplantae; phylum Streptophyta; class Pinopsida; order Cupressales; family Cupressaceae; genus Sequoiadendron; species Sequoiadendron giganteum. The sequence continues at coordinate 198,165,319 of CM021101.1, forward strand.
GAGTCTCTCTGCTACTCCCTATGCCTGAATGCACCACTCTCTAAAGTTGTCTCACTCTGATGTAAGCTAGGATATCTATGGGTCAAGAGGTGGTGGTTGTGCAATCTGTGCCTGTAACTGGCTAATGGTGACCTATGCTTGTACTAGATGACTTCAAAGATTCTGAGCCTTTTCCTACAGAATGTCAATCTGTCCCTATGACAAAGCTCTGATAGTAATATGTGGAGCCGAAGTACTCGGTTGGTCCACCACTCTAGTTGTGTGAGGCCTCGTCCTGAAGGGAACATCAAAGAAAAATATATGTCTACCACCCACACCACCTCTGTCATCCCTATCATCATCGCTATCATCAGAGTTGTCTAAATCCTCCTCCTCATCGATGTCCATGGCCACCCCACCTATATCCTCTGCTCCATGTGGTTGCTCTACCTTTCCCTTTGCATGTGCATGTGCCTGTGCCTGTGGCTTCCATCGTGCCCTTCGTATAACTAGTCCACCTAATAGTGGGGCAGGCTCATTTGGACTAGTCAACCTGGGAAATGGATGTGTGTAGAAGTAGGCAGCATAATCATCCATCATATGTGCATCTATAACCTTTGGATGAATGGCCCATAAATTTGGTTAAAGCTCAGTATACTCTGCCCTCGCAGCCTCATAAGTGATGAAGGGACCCCACTCTGCAACATCCTCTTGGCGTCTGGCATAATGAGCCACACGCTGTGGCATCATCTGAACTCGTCAGTACTGCCTAAGTACCCACATAACCAAAAAATGCTCAATGATGAAGGGGGTGTGGCCAATCATGTATCTCGATATCCCATAGTAAGGCAACTCTATATCATCATCATCCCATGCATCATAGTCCAAAGACGGTCTCCAAATGACTGCATCCATATCATCTAACATACACCGCCAGTACTCTAATTTTCCCAGCATAGGCTAAATAAGGGGACCTGTGTATGCATATACATATGGATAACCAAGCGGGCGATCTCTCCGTACAATAGGGTGGGTGATGGCGATGTGCTCTCATGCCCAAATCTAAAGAAGAGTAACCCCAGACAATATACTCTTCCCATCTATCTATAGCACCTGATGAAGATCGTGGTATAGATGGGAAAGCATGTAGGATCCCCATGCATATCTAGTCTGATAGAGGATCATGTCCTCCAAAATCCGACCCCAACCTACTGATAGTCCCTTTGACCTGCGAACAAGACAAAGGAAGCCACTAATGAATCCTACTAGAATTGATGGAAGTGGGGCATAACTTTGTACCATGCAACCTCATAACCACCAACATGTGGATCTTGGAAGACTCGTCACAAGGCATTTGTACCTCCAATCTCCTTTTGATCATAAATCACAAGCTCACCAACTATCAGGATGCCTAAAATCATGTATACATCCTTGGGTGTAACAGTAATCTCTCCAGTCAGCAAGTGAAAGGTATTATGCTCACTATGCCATCTCTCGGCTAATGCAGTCAATAGTGCCCTGTTGACCCTATACTATGGGATCCTAAGAAGGAAACTCAACCCACATCTAATGATAACCCCTATCTCTAGCTGAGATAGTCTGGGAATCATCTCCCATGTATAGGGAAATCTCTCTCTAATCTGGAGGATATTAAAATCCTCCTATAACATCAAAATACATCAGGATCAAATCATCAGCAAAGAATATCAAAATTATCAAGCAAATCATGCCAATGAAGCAAGTGAATCATTTCAACATCAACATCATATCATTACTATTTTTTCTTCAAGCAGGAAGGCAAATTTATCAAATTCTACTATTTGTTTTTCATCAAACATGGAAACAAATTTAACAGCCAATTGGCTCAACATCAACATCATTTTTACTATTTTTTTCTCAATCATGAAAGCAAATTTATCAGAATCATTTTACTATTTGTTCTTCAAACGTGAAGAAAAATTTATCAGATCATCACCAAAATCAAGTTAATCTATCCTTGGTGTTATTCAAAATCATCACATCAGCTGTCTAATACAACAACAATCATCAAGCAAGCATCAAATCAATCTCAAAATTACAAAATCATCAAAAAATCATGGATGCGCTAAAACAATTCATCGATGTGCTAAATCATTAATGCGCTACTTTATCCATGGATGTGCTAAAATAGAGATTGTATGTGCTAATTCATCTATGTGCTACTTTACCAGGGGTATGCGCTAATCTATCTAGTGTATGCACTATTCTAGTGTATGTGCAATTTGAGCATCGTATGTGCTATTCTATCAATCCTATGCGCCATTCCAGCCTATGTGCTAAACTATTCATCTATGCGCTAAAACAGTTCATCAATGCGCCAGGTTGGATGCGCTATTCTAGCTATCCTATGCACTAATCTAAGGCTCACATGTGCTAAATCAACATCCTATGCGCTAAAGCAAAACTCGAACAGATAAAAAAATGAAAAAATCATCAAAAATTCGTAAAAAATTCACAAAGGAGGATCAAGCAATCTTACCAGAGGTTTGTACACTACTGGTCTCTGATGACAGCGGGCTCACTCAAATCGATGCATCTCATAGTGGATTGACATCTCAAAAATCTCTCTCAGAGCTCTGAAAACTGCAAAAGGCTACTGTTCAAATGACAATGACTTTTTACTTTTTCCACCTTTTAAAGGGGTAAAAAAGGGGAGTTATTTTTATTTTTACTATGAAACATGATATTTCGAGAGATAAATCGATGAATTCTCTCCAAAAATCATCTCAATTCTTTCATCAGTATCATCATCATTCAACTTACATGATTTATCTCCCGAGGGGGCATATAGCATCATCAGTCAATTTTCAAAATCAAGGGCAAAATTTTTGTTATCTGAAAAATTCTTTGAAGCAATGCGTAGAACACATCACTTCAAAGAGGGGCAAAATGTATACATCTAAAAATGGTCACAGTTAATCAAACCTGTTAATTTAATTAAATAGGGGTTATTTAATTAATATTCTAAAAAGTCATCTACATATAAATAAATTTAATTATTTAGTTATATTGTTCATTTTTTTAATTCTTCTAATTTAGTTAAATAAATAAGTTTATTTAATTATGACTATCTTCTTCTTAATTAAATCAAATAAATTTCATTATTTATTTATATTAATTATGATGATTCTAAATTTGAATTTTCAAATTATGGAATATTCTTCTAATTCATTCTTCACTTCACATTTAATTAAATATTCTAAATATTTAATTAGAAACTTTGCTCATCTCACACTTAATTAAATATTTTAAATATTTAATTACTTTCCTTTTTCATCTCTCACACATAATTAAATATTAATTATTTAATTATGGAAGCTTCTAAATTCATTGTCACATGTAATTAAATAAATTTATTTAATTAATTAACGATTTATCCTCAACTACCAACTAACTCCTCATAAATGAAGTGCGCAAATGGCAACTTTCCTTCATTTTTGAAAGGAAAAGGTTGTGTAGGAGGAAACATCTCCTATCATTCTCTCAACCTTCCATCTTTCTCTCAGCTTCTCAATCTCTCACCATTCATCTTGATAGGTTTGAATTCAATCGTTGATTTTTGCCAGCTAGATTCTTGCCTCCAAAAATCTATAAATACAACCCTCTTGTAAGTTGAAAATGATCCTAGATTTTGTGAATTTAGCACAGTTACTATAGTTGTATTTGAATTAGCATTCTAGCATAGCATCTCAAGTTCATATCATCTTAGTTTTCATATCATAGTTTAAATCATTTAGCAATGGACATGCATTGTTGCATAATCTCATTCTCGTAAGCTATCATTCCAACAAGCTTCTGCTTACACCAATTGAGAGCTAGTAACTTGCATCGAATCCTTGGAGATAGAGGACAATGGGACTCTTTTGAAGGAGCTGCTGTTATTTAGAGTTTATTTTATCTTTTTAATTATTTTCCTTTGATTTAATGTTTCATTGGTGTGTTGGTTTATCTTTTTAGTTAGCTCACATATTCTCACACACAGTAATAATATATTTGGCAATTGCTTCTTCTATTGTTTCTTTATCAATGTCATCTGCAGTAGTATATAATGCAGTAGTTTCCTCTAACATTTCATGATCTACAATACAATTGAACGATGCATCTAATCTCATAGGACTATGTTTCCTTACCAAAGGGGAAGACTTGTCCATATTTTTCTTCTTTGCTTCCAGAGTTTTCTTTCCTTTACTGGATTTTGATTTCTTCTCCCTCATATGAATCATAAAGTCTTGTTTTTCCTTTTCTACTTTTGCCTCACTATTTGTATCCATGACGTCAACCTTGACCTTGTTAGCAATTGTCTCTGCTTAGGAGACATCAATTTTCCTTTTTTGATCAAAGGTTCTACTTCTACCTCTTCCTCTTCTTCATCCATACTCAATTTTTTTTCCCTTATGGCCTTAGATTTCACTCTTCTATATTGTTTCACCAGAGGAGCCTTTTATTTTGTTGGCACACTTTGTTTCTTTGTTGGAGTGCTAGTTGACTCCTTTCTCTTTGCTCCACCAATAGAGGGAAAATTCCCAGAGGTCTTGGGGGAAACCAAAGAGGGGAAAGATGTTCTACTAGATCTTCTTCTACTAGATGTGCCTTCTAGAGGGCCATACATGATTTTGGCTTTCTCTACTTACTCCTTTGTGAGGCCTATTACCTCCACAAACTATGCAGTCATCCTCTCAATTATTTTATTTACTTGTTTTTGCCTCTACTCCATGTGCAACTCCATAGATTTCTCTTCATATGTATCATATCTTCCCTCAAAGGTGCCTCTAATTTTTTTAAGTATATGGTTAACCAAATCAACAATCACATCATTTGCAACATCATATCCCATTTCTAGGATCCACACTATCCTAAACTCAACAACCTCCATAATGTAACAATCCTTTCTCACCATGAAAATGATGTCATTCTTGTAATTTCTACCACACTTTTTGGTATTCTTTGTTTGGCTTGCATATTTTGTTGAAAGTTTTTGAAGAATACCCATAAGGAAACTTCTCTTGTGCTTTTGAATCACCCAACCTCATTAGGTGGTCTCTAATATGATGTGCCACTGGTCTATCCTTCAACCACACTATGTTTCTTATAATGGGAACCTCATTTAAAAAGTAAAATAATAGATAGATGATCAAAGTACCAAATTTGAAAGGGTACTTGGAGTCCTTAGTCTTTTGTAGGTTTTCTATTAATTGTGCTATGAGCAATTCACACAAGTCATAATTAGCACTTTTCTTTACCATCTCATAGGAAATGTTTATGGCGGTGGTACAAAAAAAAAAATTCTTTGTTTGTGAAATATATCTTATATTCGATCAATATTGAGGAATACTTAACTGTTGGATTTTTTATGTCTTTGATAGTCAAATCTCTTTTATAATACTTTGAACTAGTCAATTCCATTACCATTTCATTCTTTACTGATTTGAGTGTCGAAACTAGTCTGATTGAGGATAACCCTAATAGCCTCCTTATTAATTATGTGAGGAATATCTAGCCACATAAACCTTCATGAATCCTACTCAGGGTGTATCAAACTCACTCATCAACATAAAAAAAATTTAGGAAATTATTCCAAACATATGTTTTTCTCTATCAAGCTCTCAAATTCAGGTTTCAACTCAAATTCATCTTCAGTGAGTTTATTGAACCACACATCACCCAAATTTGCAAGATTTACTCTTCCAACTTAGCATGAATATATCCTTACATCTTATGTATGAATCACACCATATGGAATGTGTCAAAATGCTCCATATGGATCCATCGCCATAGATTTATTAGGGTGTCGCTTGAATTTTGGATGGGGCCGGTCTACAACCTAAAAAATTTGTGGGGCATACATTTTTTAACAATTTGAAAGCACTTTCAAAAATTAGGGCAAATAGAAATTGTAAATACATTTTGATTTCTTCCAATTAGGGTTTCATGCATAAGAACTTTGAATCTTTTTACTCTACTCCTTGTTTGCTCTTCTCTCCTCAAATGCTTGTTTGTAAATGATCTTTTGTTAAGTGAAATCACATACAAACCCTTTATAAATTTTACCTAATTCACATTGAATTTTTGATACGATAAATTTGATGAACCCTAATTGTAATGCATAGTCACCTTCAAATGCTCCAGAAAATTTTGCATCTTGATATTTTCCACTAGTGTTTTCACCAACAGGTCAAGCATATCAACCTACACCATATATCCATGTGCTAAAGGTATCAACACCATCTCTTTGGTAGGGGCTTAATGATTTTCTTTAAAACTCTTCTTGATCCAAAGCTCTCAACTTAGTATCCAAATAAAACATATGTGCACCAAAAGCTGGCATAGACTCAGTCTTAACTTCACTCTCTTCCTTCTTTCTCCAAACCTTACCATCTATTTCTTCATCTCTACTGGATCAAGCATTTTCACCAAATCATTCTTCTTTATCGAATCAACCTTCACATTCTTGCTTTTTCAATACTTAGCAATGTGTCCTAACTTATTACATTTGTGGCATTTGACATTTTGAACAAGATTACTTCTTCCCATTTTGGATCTACATTGATTATATTTTTACCCAAATCTATTGCATGTATAACAGTAGCCATTGAAGGATTGAAACATCATGCCATTGCTATAACCATTCATCATTTGATTTTGGCATTGACTAGCTCTATGACCAAATTTATTGCATGTAAAGCACTAACTGAGAAATGATTGAATATTCTAATTCATTTTGCTTCTACATTCTATAACATTATGTCCAAACTTATTGTAGGAATAAAAGTACTATTAAAAGATGAGTACATTTGTTCATTTGTTTGTCTGATAGGTGGTCTTTTGAAGTATTTTCTTTGATTTTGGACCTACTTGAAATTGCTCTTCTTGTCCTAAATATTATTTTCAATCTTGTTTGGAGTTTGATCTTTCTTTGAGCTTTCACCTTTCTCAAACTCTAATCCACCTTTTTCTTTAGAATTCTTCTAATTTGTAATCATTTCATCAAGCATTATAAAGCTCGTCTTGAATTTATCTTCTTGATTCTTTATTTTCTCTAGATCTGATCTTAAGGTTACAACTTCTTTTTTAAGCTTTAAACATTCTTTAGATTTGTCTTTCAACTTAGAATTTAGGCAATCTTCAACTCTTTTATTTTCTTCATCTCCAATTGTAAGCTGGTAATGATCTCATTTGATTGTATGAGCTCTTTGATCCTATTTGTTTATTTCTTGAGTTTCTCTTAATATATTAATGCATTCATCTGTATCACTAAGATCCTTTTTCAGATCTCTATTCTCATATTCTGCTCTATCCAAATAATCGAGGGAAATTTTGAGTTCTCCTTACATATCAACAATGTAGTCTTATTTAGTAAATCCTACCATAGGAATTTATTCTGGAGGAGTAGGATACTTCCTTGTATCCATGTATTCAATTCCAAGATCTACCTCAACGATCAATCCAAATGAAGGAACCTTGCTCTGATACCAATTGTTGAACACCTACAATACTGAGAGGGGGGTGAATCAGTATTCTATGAAACCACTTAAACATTTAAACATTCAATCCACATGCCATATTCAATTCTCAGTAAGGAAAGAAACCATGAAAATAACCATCAAATCATATAACACATGAACACCATATTTTTACGTGGAAAACCTAAAAAGGGAAAAACCACAGTGAGGATTAACTCGTAATATATTATAACTAGTTATAAGATATTACAAAAAGGATCACTACCAGGTGGACTCACTGTCTAGAGAATAAGAGAAATAGAAGAGAATGGTAGCTCACTGCCAATATTTGAACTCCTAAAAATGCATCTACAATATGTAGGAAATACAGTTCCACTAAAGCTTAATATACATAATCAACACACTTCATTATACTTTGCTATAACACTCTGCTCTACTCTTCATTTGCATCTTATTTGCACTCTAATTATTAGGAATTCACACATACATTCAAAAATTTCTATACGAAAATACACTCTTTGCGTGCGCGTGCTCTGATGTTTTGAATTCTTGCTACTCTATTGCTTGATCAATCAACCAGGAGGGGCCCCCATGGAGGATCCCCCACCAAAGTGGCCTATTTTTTCCTAGATTAACGCTACCTATCCATGTGGGAGACTTAAAATACCCCCGTGCATTGAGCATATTCCATCGTCTGGGGGTTTGAACAACCCTATTTTTTCTCCTGAAGGCAAGACATGCTTAGGCCCAGATGTCCATATGACCTCTTATGTAGAAAAGCTTGTTGGAAGTCAAAATTTGATAAAGACACCTTAGAAGTCTATGTCGACTTTTTGTATTGTGTTGGGGGATGAAGTGGACATCCTAGATGTAATATTGAATGGTGTTATGGAGGGTTTGAAGCTTTCCTTGATGGGGAATTCTTCGTTGGATGACCCAATATAGACCAGGTATGAAAATGGGCCTCTGACACTTGGAAACTCAAAGGCAACATTTCTATAAGTGCTATACCCAAGGTTCTTTTTCTATTTACCTTTGTTATCCTTGAGGATATGTCAAAGGTCGTCACAGGTGGACCGTGGGATTTTGATAGTGGTTTTAAAAATATTTTATCCTTATGAAAGTGGAAACCAAGGTTTGATGCTTCTGTTGATTTGGGGAAAGTTGCTCCAACCTAGGTTAGGCTCCTTGGGTTTCCACTTGAGTTTTGACATCAGAAGGTCTTTAAAGGAATAACTGACTCATTTGGTTCTTTGGTTACCATTAACAAAGTTACTCTTCTTAAAGCAAGATTAGTCTATGTAAGAATTTGTGTTAACGTTGAGGTTAATACAATCCTACCCACTTCTATTACCTTAAAATCCAAGTTTGGCAAATGGGTTCAGCCTTTAGAGTATGAGAGGGCTACGTTTTTTTGTCAGGGATGCAATAAATTTGGGCACTTACATGATGCTTGTAAAATAGCTCCTCTTGAGCCTAAGATTCCCCAAATTGAGACACAAATGAATGCTTCTTTGAAGAATATGTTGAATAGTTCAAAGGAACCTGAAACCCCAATACTTAATAAAAAAAATTTACTCACAGAAGAAGCCTTTAACCCAGACCAGGAAAATAAGATGAATGATACTTCTCCAACAAAGGATGTTTCAAAATATAATCTAGAAACATTGTTTTCAGAGGCAGCCAACGAACCACCCACCCTACCATTTTTCAAAGAAATTACTGGATTTAGATGAAGAAAAGGAAAACAAGGTAACAATTCACCTCCAATACCTTAGGAAGAACAAAAAAATGATGTCCAGGAGGAAGTGGAAATTATAAGCCAAAAGGGAGAGTTTTTTACTCCAACTCAGGAAAACCACAATTCGTTCCTGGAGGAGGAGCGAACATCACAAATCAAAGATGAGAAAGGATGGATAAAATCCAAATCAAAACAAAATAAAAAACCAGATGTGGGTGGAAATAGAAAAGTAGGCAAACCCCAATCGAAAGAAACAAGAATCAAATAAACAATAAAAGATGTGGCAGCAGGGAAATAGAAGACCCTTGATTCTTTGGCAGGAACAAATTGAAAAGGAAGTAAGGGAGGTTGACCTCCCACTTGGGGTAGTATCAACCTGATACTACTCCTCAGCTCTTTTTAATTATGAAGATCCTGTCTTGGAATGTAATGGGTCTTAATGGCCCATATAAACAACATGTGCTGAAATCATTCTTAGCTAAGGTGAAACTTGATATTCTCTTGATCTAGAAAACAAAATTGAAAAAAGGAAAGTTTTAAGAAAACCCTGAAGTGGCTCTGGCCTAGTGCTAGTTATGATGCCAGTGATGCGGAGGGAGCCTCTAGAGGGATTTTTGCCTGCTGGAATTCTTCCAGGTTTAGTGGCAAGTTGAAATTTAAGAATAAGAATAGTTTCTTGATCTGTATGGAGGATGGTGATTCCTTCATTAAATGGAATTTGGGGAATATCTATGGCCCTAATTCAAGGTTGGATAGGTTGGATTTGTGGAATTTTCTGGATGGAGTTATGACTAACATCAAGGATGGTCTATGGATACTTGGAGGTGATTTTAATTCCCCATTGTACCCATATGAGAAAAAAGGAGGCCTTACTAACTACTCTAAGAGTATGATGGATCTTTCAAGCTTTCTTGACTCGGTGGGACAAATGGATGTCCCTCTTACTATTTACCACTTTACTTGGACTAACATATGGCAAGGCAATCAACTCATCCAGGTTAAGCTAAATAGATTTTTTATCTCCTCTAACTTGAACATTTTGCAGAATATCTCTCTTACTACCTTTCCTAGAATGAGTTTTGATCATAATGCTCTTCTTTTGGAATGGGATGATAGGGTGATTAAAAATCCTTACCCCTTTAGGCATAAAATCATGTGGTCCCCTCATCCAGAATTTAAATATCTAATTGAGGAATGTTGGAACCTACCTTGTGTTGGCACCCTGATGTTTAGGCTAACGCAGAAGCTAAAAATAATTAAGGAAAAGGTTAAAGGACGGATCAAATATAATTTTGGGAACATATTTACTACTAAGAGGGACGTAATGTTGAAAATTAAGGAAGTCCAAGATCAAATGGAGGCAAGAAATTGTAATGATGAGAGCTACATCAAAAAAAGGGAGCTCAGAACCCAATGGCACAAAATAAGCAAGGAGGAAATTTTCAGGAAATAGAAATCAAGGATTCAGTGGCTTAAGGAAGGAGATAGGAATACTAAGTTTCTTCACCAATCTACAATGAAGCATAGAGGAAGAAACAAGATCATATCTCTTATCACCTCTAATGGCATCAATCTTGAAGGGGAAAATGAAATAGCAAATGAGGTTGTTTCCTTCTTTTCAAACTATCCAGAGCTTCCAAGGGTTGACAATCTAGATTTGGGGGAGTTCCTGTAGGTTATACCTAATTTTATCACAGATGATGACCTAAAGGAATTAACTAAGACCATCACTATGAAATAAGTGAAGGATTTTGTCTTCTCTTTCGTAGATTTTAAAGCTCCTAGACTTGATGGATTCCCTCTTGGCTTCTTTCAAGTCTATTGGGAGATCGTGTTTACGGACCTCTTTACTACTGTTAAATATTTTTTTAGATTAGGAAGACTCTTGAGTCATATGAATACCAATTTTTTGGCCCTTGTTCCTAATACCAATGAAGCTTCCTCTATGAATGATTATAGACCTATAATTCTATGCAACACAACTTATATTCTCTCCAAAATCATTGTCAAGAGGTTGAAACTTGTCTTAGGAAAACTAGTAGCTATTAATCAAAAGGGTTTTGTTCAGGGTAGACAAATACTAGATGCAACTATCTATACTCATGAAATATTGCACTCTATGGATTACAGTAAAAAGCCAAGTATGGTTTTAAAATTAGACATCTCTAAAGCTTATGATAGGGTTTCCTGGAATTTTTTATTTGTTGTTTTGGAGAAGTTTAGCTTCACTGGTAAATTTCTCAATTTGATAAAAGCCTGTGTCACTACCCCAAAGTACTCGGTCTTGGTTAATAGTATTTCCCACAATTTTTTCTCTCCTGGTAGGGGGCTGAGATAGGGAAACCCCTTATCCCCCTACCTTTTTGTAATTGTGGCAGAGGCTCTAGGCCGAAACATACATAAATAACTTAATAATAAATCTCTGAAAGGTTTTTGTGCTGCTTCTTTTTTAACCCCGTCTTCACATCAACGATTTGTTGATGATACCATTCTCATGGGGGAGGCTTCAATGGTTGAAGCTAAACAGTGTAAAACTATTCTGGACAAATATCCTAAAATGTCATGACATTGTATAAATTACCCAAAAAAAAATTTAATATGAGCATGCTTGTGAAAAATAAAGTGATAAGGATTTTGGGGTGTCAGGAAGCAGAGCTACCTGCTACTTACCTGGGCCTACCTCTTTTCTCTTGAAATCCGAACAAAAAATATTGGAACTATATAGTGGAGAAAGTCCAAAAAAAATTGGTTGGTTGGAAAGGCAAATTGTTGAGCCTGGTAGGAAAAATTCAGCTTTTAAAGGCTTCTCTACAGAACATTCTTGTCTATTATCTTTCAATTTTTAATATATAAGCATATATTTCTGAGAGAATTGAAACAATTCAAAGAATATTTTTATGGTCAGGAGTGGAGGAAAGGAAAATAATGGCTCTCATAAAATGGGATAAGGTGTGTGCCTCAAAGAAAGAAGGAGGGTTGGGGATCAAAAGATTAAAACTGTTCAACAAGGCTCTGGTGACGAAAATGGGCTAGTTTCTCTTGGAAAATGAAAAATATTGGGCTACAATCCTAAGGGCTAAGTAGCTTAAAAATAAGGACGCTAGCTATTTTCTAAGGAAGAAGGAGCTTCCACATGGGTTTGTGTTTTGGAATAATCTCCTTAAAACTAGAGGAGTTCTTACTAGAGGATTTAAAATGAGGATCGGTAATGGGCTAAATACTAATTTTTGGGATGACCCCTGGTCCACATCGACCCCACTGTCGGCCTCTAGAGATCTCCAACAAATCAGAATGAGACTTAAAATAGACATTGAAGAAAAAAACAATCTAATTATAGAGTGTGGGAAGGATTGCATCTTAGGTGGAAAATCTTCAAAGACTACCTAAATAATGTTGTTCTTGGGGGAAGCAAACAAAAAAATTGGGATGCTTCTATTGAATTGCTAATGAAACAAATAGGAAATCCCGACCTCTTCTCAAGAAACAAAAAGGATGTATGGATATGGACAAAAATGCTACTGGTAGGTTCTTGGTTAAATCAACCTATGACTCCATGACACAACAAACTCAGGTTTTAGGATCTTTTGATTGGCTCAAATTCTGGAAGAAGAATCTTATCCCAAAAATTAATTGCTTCTGGTGGACAATTATACATGGTGAGATCTTCACTATAAACAACTTAGAGAAAAGAGGTTGGTACCTAGTCAATAGATGCAGTCTTTGTAATAAAGAATAGGAAATTATCATGCATTTGTTTTTGCAGTGTTCTTATGCCCAAAAAGTCAGGGGTTTTTTTCTCAATATGCTGAAGGTGGAGTGGGTTTTTCTAGTCAATGTCCAAATTTGTGTGGAAGGATGGAGCCTTTGTCTTTATTACCATAATATTATTTGTGATCTATGGGGATAGACTCCCCCATTTCTAGCTTGGGGCTTGGGGAAAGAGCGAAACAATAGGGTGTTTAGGGATACTGCTAGAACTAGTAAGGAGCTATGTTCAATTGTTAAAAGACAAACTCAATAAAATGTGGAAATTTGCAAGTACAATCAAGCTAAGAAACAACCTACACAACAAGAGCTAAGCATAAAAAAACAATGGGAGATTTTCCATGAATTAAATAATATAAATTGGCTAAAACAACTTATAAGAAGGAATACTGTCTGGATCCCCCCGGATACTGGATGGGTGAAATGCAACTTTGACGGATGCTCAAAGGGGAATCCTGGATGGTTTGTTGCTGGTGGAGTTATAAGGGATGATAAGGGTGCCTATCGGACTGGATACAACAAAGGATTTGGAACTTCTACGAACAAATTTTTTGAGGCATCAACTGTTTGGATAGGAATTAGAATTCTAAAAGAGGAGGGGTAAAGCAAGGTAATTATAGGAGACTCAAAACTGATAATAGATTATCTCAAAAATATAGCAAATATTCCTTGGGAAATCAGAGATCTGTTGGATGATTGCAAAATTATGTTGCAAGAGATTCAATGTGTTAAAATTTTCCACTCCTTAAGGGAAGGTAATAATGCAATGGATGTGATGACCAACCTTCGAGTTAATCAAGAAATTTTAATATATTGGGACTTCTCTAATCTACCTAATCATATTAAAGAAGTCTTACTTGTAGACAAACATAGAGCAAAATACTCAAGTAAAGGCTTATGAGGATGGGTTTTTTAATTATTAATAAGAGTGTTGGAATGAGAAGGCTTATGAGGATGTGGACCTCATGGATGCAAGATGGCAAGAAGAGTGTTGGGGTGAGAAGGCTTACGAGGTTGTGGACCCTGTGGAAGGAAGATGGCAAGATGGCTGGTTGTCGGTGGAGGCATGTTGTGAAAGGTTTGCCAAATCCTGATAAAAGGAAAAGCCAATGATGGAAAGGATGATTAGACAACAGATTTTTGTACCCTGTCAGGATAGATTTAAATAGGGAAATAAATTACATGAGGCAAAATATCAGGTTCGATCCTCGATGTGACAGATGGAATTGTGTTTGTAAAAATAATAAAATAAGTGATATCATTGCAAGAAAAAGAGGCAGAGCTACTGTTAGAAATAATGATGCTAGGTGAAAAGATGGTAATCAAGGAGTGAGCTCTTTTATGCATCAAAGAAAAAACCCTAAGTTGATTGCTTTCCAAATGAATAGTCATAGAATCACCATTAGAACTGAGAGTGTGGATTTACCTATTGCTAGTGTTGAGGATGTCGAAGGCAATAGAAGTGATTTCCTTCTCATTCCAAAAAATATCCATAGCCCTAATATCATGATGGGAGGCCCAAGGAAGCATACTGAACCTCACAAATATGGTTTTCTCCGCAATAATGAGGAGATCTGGGGTTTATTTGAGCAGGCGGGTTTCACTTCGTATTTCATTACAATGGAGGGATACAACAAAAAACTAAGCTATAATTTTTCTAACGCTCTGAGAGATGGTGAAGTTAATCTGGGCAGGCTCCAGTTCAAGGTGGATGTGAATCTGATTGTGGAAGCAAAGGGTTTGTATTATGAAGGAACGAAGGTTGCTAAGATTAGTAATGGCAATTATCATGACTACTTTGAGAAATTTTTTGAAGGAAAATAAAAACCTGAAAGATTTCAAAATGGTTATTCTAGGGTTAAATTATCGCCTCCATATCATAATGTATACTTTATTGTTATGAAATATTTTACCCTCGAAGGGTGTTACCAGTATGTCCATGGTTACCACTTTCCCATCCTCAACCACATAAGACAATAGGATAAAATCAATTTTCCTTTCTTTTTATTCTCCTCCCTGAGCCAAAGTCTTACTCACGGGGCTAATCCACCATTACACCAGGGCCTCATAAGAGCCATATGTAAATTTGTGCTATCTAAGACCCCTTAGAAAAACCATGTTCTCAAGTTGATTGAAGACCTAAAACCCCAAATCTTGGTGAAAATTGAGCTTCTTGAAGACCATCCCCACCCCACACCTAAAAAATCCAGTAAGAAATCCAAAATCCTTGATACTGCTATGTGGAAGGACCTGCTTATGTTTACGCCTGAGAAAAGAAAGGATGTTTTGATGGAGATGGGGGCTAAAAAGAAGATGAAACTGATTCTGCATGAACATGGGGAAGAGGTGGACACAATTACTATACTTGATGATAATGAGATGGAAGGATCAAACACTAGAGAAAGGAGGTCAAATATACTGGATATGGTGGCATCGAAGAGACAAGAAAGCAACAAAAATTTGCAAATCCTGGAGGAGAAAAGTACCCACAACCCGCAAGATAGTGTGGAAAAGAAAGATGAAGAGGATAATGAATCCTCAACTGAAGAGATTCCTAATAGTTTGGGTGGTGACTCGATTGAGGAGGAGAACTCAGATGCGGTAAGTGAGGATGGTCATGGTGATGAAGATAAGGCTGAGGAGTCACAACATGAGATGGCTCGAGAGGAGGAGGAAGAAAATGTTATAGAAAATCAAGAGAAGGAAGAAAAAGTAGGAAGAGAGCAAGACAAGGTTGAGGATAACAAGAATGATAGGATTAAAAAATTGGAGGAGATGATGCAAATCCTAGAAAAAATGATACATGAGAAGGTGAAGGATAGAAAACTTCAAGCCCTCGAAAATGTGGTGACGAAGATAATTGAGGAAATACTACAGGCTCTTGAGAAATGTATGCAAGAACAAGGAAATGACAATAGAATTCAAACCTTGGAAGAAGCACTTAAGAGTGTGTTCTTGGTGGTCGATGATGTCATGGCTACTATTTCTGGCATGGGAAAAATAAAAAAGCAGCAAAAGAGAAAAGCAATGGGTGATGACGTAGATCTGGATGGCAAGATGGAGTCGAAATCAACAGTGAACGACACTGTTGGAGTCCTAATGAAGGCATGGAAGCTGATCAAGGAACTATAACATGGTTGCTTCGTAGTGTCATTTATTTCATTTTGTTATGATGGTTAATCTAGCTATATTTTCTAGGACTATTATTATTGATTATGGCAGTCGGTGCCGGAACTTAAATATCTGTAATATTGTTTATATTTTAAGTAGAGACTCTATGATAGATGTTAATAAGTATTTTAGATGGATAGGGAAGGATGCTACTGATGCTAGGTTAAGGTAATTTGTTTCCTATGATAGAACTACTATGTTTAATCGTATGGGAATTGGTTAAGCATTTTGTTTGTGGGAGGGGGGAAGTTTGGTGGTCTTCTTGTTTTTGCTATTTCTTTCCACCTGCTACTCTTATCATGTTGTACTAATTTATTCGGGTCAGGGCCCTTTCCCTGCTTAACCAATAAAAAATAACTGCTATACAACACCAAAATGGCCTTATACTTATACCCATTCCATCCACAAACACCTACAACATCAATTAGGTCAGCCTAATTAGATGTACCATGCATAATATGACTTGTTAGCCCAAAAAAAATTTCATGCCATAACTCAAAACTTATAACACATCAAATAGATCAGTGCAGACCTATAATAGCTCCTACATAATTTCTCAACACTTATCTAAACTTTGCATAACTTAAAACATATTAGGTCAGCACCATTGGTGACCTAACATCAAAATTCACCAACTTATCATCCTCAAACTGACACACATACCTCCAAACATCATGCCACTTTGAACTTAGATGAAAGTGAAACTTGTAGGCACTTACACAAATTCGCAAGACCAGATATTCTTTTGTGGTGAAGTGTGGGCCATTCAAAACAAGTACTTTGTATAAAAAACACTATCACTGACAAACTCAAAATGTTGTCATCCATAATTTTGCACTAGAGGGAAAAACAACATGAAACTTTGGATTTAGAATCTTTTGAAATCCAACAAAATTGCCTTAGAACCATGTTGAAGAGCAATATTTTTTCAATGCAAACCAATGTGGACTAAAAATCGAATGCACTATACAAAAAAAATTGTGTCTTGACACTTATCCAAATAATCAACTCATCTATTTGCACTGGAGCAAATCATCTACAACTCTATGCTAGATTATCATCATTTAAAATGCATATGCACACCAGATCAACTGATCATCAAGTAAACCTCAAAACATAATGTTGACATCAATGAAAACACTATATAAGCACATTGTATATCGCAATGCTCATTTTTCCAACAAGCAAAAAAATGACAAATGCCTTAAACTTTGAACAATATATACTTATCAAAATTATCAAAATTATCCTTATTGTAATAATTATAACTTACATTCCCTGCAACTTATTTTATCATATTTTGAATTCAGTTTATGTGTTCTCATTTTCATGTATTTTACCCCTCTATTATACCTTGTTCATGCTTAGCCTATCCATGTGCATCCTTTTTTAACCCTTATTCACACTTGACCACTTAGTCATATGCATGGTTGTTTATTTGTATTTGTTGGTATTTTTTACATTCTTATGGTTTTGATCCTTAGATAATCATTTTTATCATTCCCATGTGATCTTTATCCTCTTCCACCCATCATTTAATTTGTTTGTATCCCTTTCATGTGTTGTACACCATTGAACCATGTTTCCCTTAGTTATCACTCCCTATATATCACAAAGACATCAAATCACTTCCACCCACTTCTTAGGTTAATCTCATTTACCTTCTCTAGAGATTTGATTTTTTAGCATTACAATAAATTCACACTACTTGTCTAAAAATTAAAGTAGTAGGCTTGTCGTTTGAATATTTTTTCATAAAAAATTAATGTGAGGGTCATTTACCCATTTCCTACATTTGTGTAGCCCTAAAATCCCTTTAAATAAATCCTTTCCTATTCTCATTTCATTTCATCATCCTTGCGTACAATCTTTCCACAAGTGTTTTCACTTTAGAGCATTGATTTTCTTAGTGCAATTACTCTGCTTTGCAAAGTGTTATTAAGAACACTTTGTTGAAGCTTAAAGATATTAGAGCCTTTTATAGTTTTGTTCTTTGTTTTTGAGATCTGGTCTAGATCTCTTTTGGTTCTCTTCTTCCCCTTTGTCCTTACATGTTCTCTAGTCCTCATTCAATCACCCTAAATATACATACACATCTTTCCTTTACATCCTTTATCTCACCTACACCCTTAATAGCATCGTTAGTGTCTTTGTGATCCTTTTTTCCTTCTCCTTGCATGTTCCCTTATCCCTTTTTCACACTTATCCTTACCTTGTAACCATTAGGGTTATGCTTCTCCTATCACCATCACCATTTCCATAGCCTAATTAAAAAAATTATTCCATATTATTTATGTGGATTTTTTTGGAAAACCGACAAGGGGGATAATCAAACAAAGCTCCTCTTGAGCATTCCTATTTTGTAGGCTTATTGATCATTTTTTCTTTGTGGGTTATTTATAGGAGGTTTTGTGCATATTCAATAATCAAAATCACCAACAAAAGGTGTAAAATTTCAAGAAAAAATTTAGAGACACTTGGAGCACTAGATGGGCACACCATTTCTACCTTTCTAGAGCCTCTATTTGGACATTTGTACTACTTTACACTTGTCTAGTGCAATTCTACACATTTGTGACATTTACACCCATTTAACATCCCTGTCTATACACATGCACTAAAAATTTCACCCCTTAGTTATAATTTAGAAATTATAGAACCCAAATTTGGTTAGCAACTTTCTCTAGCCTCTTAATCTCCATTCAAGTCATCACTTTTGATTTACATTAAGTGAACGTGTTTCATTTTGTTTGTTGTCTTTCTTCTCTAACAAGCTTAACATATTAGGTTTTACATAATTTCTCTATTCTTGTGTGTCTTAGGTAATTTACTATGCTTTTAAAACCTATACACTTGAAATTATAACATCAATCAAAGTGTTAGATCACTTAGAGCTAATCTATGTATAGGGGTAGGTCTATCCCATTACCACTAGACACCTACACTATTTATACCTACCTAGTGCCTTTTATAAACAATTTTTCCATGCCTAAAATCCCTTTAATAGAGGACACATGTCTTGAAACTTAAAAATTTGAACCATTAGTTCTTGAATGCTTCAACCCATATAATCACTTTAATATCATCTTTCTAGGTGCATATTTCTCTTTTATTTTATAATTTAATTTTTTTAGTCTTAGATAGTGTTTGCATGTTTTATTTCCTAGTTCCTTTAAAGTTGTGCCTATTGTTTTTCAATCCTAACTCTAGTGTATGCTAGTTTAGATTAATATTTAGTTGATTAGTTAGGTATACAATGCTTTAATTTTAACTATTCAAACATATACACTTTAACTAAAGCACCTAATTAGAATTAGTGTTTTTCAATAAAATCTTACTCAACTTAGACTATTTTTAATTATTTAACTTAAAAAATCTATTTGTATGATGAGGAATACAAAAATATTTAGCTTCGTGTTTGATAAGAGGTAAGTGTTGAAGTTGTAAAAGCCAACCTCATAGAACCCAGTGATCACCTACAAGCAAAATAACCTATCACATAGAAGAGATTCAAACAACACAAAGATATTGCTCCACAAACCAAGAGAGTAAAATTGCATAAACAAGAGTCAATAATTACAAAGAGATCAATCCTTAAGAAAGGATATCAAAACCCTAAAATGAACCCTAGGATTAAATAATTATTAAAGTGCCTAAGTTTAGCTTAAGTGAAAAATAAAGTAAAAGGTGACTTAATTAATTAATCAATATGATTAAATTAATTAATTAACCTATTATTCTAACACCCCCCCTTAAGATGAACTTAGGGAGAAACTAAAAAACTAAGGACAAAATGCATGAAAGCAAAGATGGGTTGTGACAACTAGGCCTGATGAGGTACCCATGTACAAATGTAAAATATCTCTCACAATAAGAAAAAGAGAAAATCTCTTGGGAAAAACTCCACTCCAAAAGATAGAAATACATGTGAAGGACTAAGAATCCTCCAAACAAGAATATCTCAAAAAGAATAGGAACAAGTGAAGGACTAAAGAATCCTCCAAACAAGAGTGAAGGACTGAAGAAGCCTCCAACAAGAGCAAAGGACAAAGAAGCCTCCAACCAAGAAGAAATTGTCCCAAAAGATAGGAACACAGGATGAACATGAAAAACACCACTGAAGCATGAAGAAGTTGCAAACACTATCATAGAATGACTGTTGAAAAGCTAAAAGAAAAAGCCTCTCTGAAAAAAATGATGATTAGGATCAAGAAGACAAGAATATACATGAGTGCCCTCAATGACACTACTTGAATCTGATGGAAAACAAAGGAAAACATCAAGAACTCAAAGATATAGATGGAACAAGTACCAATAGTTAAAGAACTGATCAAGTGAAAATGGAAGGTAGCCTCCAAAATAGGAATGCAAGAGTGTCCATATGATAAGTGATCCATCTCAGCGAAATGCATGGGTAAATAACTGTTGCATCCACCTAGTACATAGGAACAAATATTGAATACATAGCTCACTCCAACAAAACCAAGGAAGCAATATCACCAATAGTAGAAACCCCTCTATAATGTTGACAAGGGAGAGTAATGACAGGTACAGTGAAAATGAATTCCAGAAAGAAGTGCATGAAAAAGAACCAAGAACATCTGAATGTGAAAATATGAAAGTACCAACAAAGTATAAAAGGTTTGCAAACAAAGGCACACACACATGAGGCAAGAATCAATGTGATTCACTATTATCATGAAAGGAACACTCACTAGACAAAGGTATGATGGAAAACAAAGGAAAACACCATCCCCCCATAGCGCTTTATAGAATAGTGCAAGTACAATAATGGTACAATATGATGTGCAAGAATCCCAATACTACACATACAAAGCTAAGACACTTTATTTTAGTGCGTTTACAGATGATAAATACATGCAATGTGAGCCCATAAGGTCCAATAAGGACCTAATATTGTAAATAAATGAATAATAGCCAAAAAAGAATCCATCCCACGCAAAAAAGAAGTTTCCAAGAGTTAATATGTCCAAGTAATTCATTAGAATGTGAAAACACAAAAAATTGAATAAAATGTACCAGTAAATTTTCTGATGAAAAAATCTATAGGTCTGGAAAGAGCACCAGAAGACTTTTCCAATGCCTATTTGTTTTAGAAAAATGGAGTCCATATGCAAAATTTATGCCCCCGTAAGTGCAAAAATAAAGATCTGACTTTGACTAAAAATAAATGTGGCAAAAAAGAAAAATCAGGAAAAATCACCTGCACCAATAGATCAATCTCAGAACCATCTTTCCGGTGATATTTTGTTTCAAAAATCAGAGTTCATACGCAAAAGTTATGGCCAAAATACCAAAATTGCTCCAAAAGGGGTTTGGTGGTTAAGCATGGTAGTTAAGCTAGCATTAACCACTAGCATTAGTAAGGTAATGATAGAGCATTTCAAAATTTGTTTGAATACCATATGTGTAAGCTTAGAAGATATAGTCACTTATTGCAATGTAACATCATAGGCTCTAGGTAGTTTAGGAGAAGATGGTATAACATGAAGTTAGGTTTATTTTACACATAAGTGATATGGATAACAATATCTAAAGATAAATCATGAGAAGCTATCACAATGTCTATTCTATCTTGTTGGCACTAGGTTTAAAAAAATAACCAATAAAATCATGGTTTAGGTTCTTAAAATAATTTTTTAAAAGAAAAAAGATAAATTAAACTATTGTAATACTCTATCATTGAGATGAAGTCAAAACTCACTAATTATTAAGATATCATCCTCTAAGTACTTACTGTTGGAATGCTGGATACACAGGTTGCCTTGATGAAGCTGCAGACTTCAATGGAGGACCTTTGCCAAGAAGAAATATTCACCCACACAGAAAGTATGATAATGACATTCAAAAATAGAGATTCTATTATGATGATCTGGATTTCATTTACAAAGTGTACATATGCCTGATTATATAGGCAAGAGCTAAACCTAGAAAGCATAAGATGTTGCCAAGTGTTCAAATCACACTTCATGTGACAACATGAAACCCTAACCTAGGGAATGATAACAAGATGGAGATAACTTCTAGAAAAGACAACTCATCTTCTAGAAGGGAATCTTATCTCAACACCATTATTAAATGATAAAAAGTAACCTAGGACTAATATGATTAATTAACCCTAAGTTAACTTATGCTAGTGTAATAATTAATTAATTAATTACACTAACACCCCCCCATAAGTGCAACTTAGGGAGGAAATGAAAATGCAATGATTATGCATGATGATGATGATGATGGGTCCCGGCTGATGGCCATTTTAGGTACCCATGTACATAGGATGAAAATGCAACTAATCTCCCACAAATGGAGAAAAGAGGAAAAACCCAGTGGGAAGAAAACCCCTAAAAAAGGAGATGAAATGTAGAAAAGTGATGATTGGAGGACTCAACATCATCCCCCCAAGGACAACAATCATCACATGGATATAATACAATCAATGGGCCCCCCATAGGAGGGAAATAGAGAGACAATATAGCCCCCCCAGAAAATGTGATCACCTGCAAGAAAGGTAAGTGGATGTAGACAAAACATGATCCAATGTCGACAAACAACTCGTCTCCCTTTCAGAAGAAACAAAACTAGGTGCAAGTGTAGAGATGCTTCCCATTCCGGATAGGAATTGAAGGAAGGAAAGGAATAGATGGAGACTTGATTGCCCCCCCAAAATGAAGTGTCCTCAAAACCACTGAGATAAGACTAAAGCCAAACCAATGGTAGATGCTGAAGGAACTCCGATGAAGATGGAGGAAGTCTCATATATGAAATCTCTGAATAGAGGAGTGATATCCCCTCAATAATGTCCTCCAAACCTGTAGAAGTAGCCAAGTCAGTGATACCTGAAACAAAGCCATCCTGTGATGTCAAGTCTGGAAAACAAAATGTGTCTTGATGAATGATGATGATGGAAGCCTCAATCAATGACTCTGGACAAGGAATCACTGAATGTGAAGGGATACCAATTGTCTCTGATGGAGAAGAAGAATCATCTGAAGTAACCTGGACAACCTCTTCGGAAGATTCAAGGCAATCCAAAAAAACAACCTCCTGCATAGCAATATCATCATGGGGTACTTGATCTAAAACCTGACATTCTGAATCATAACCATCAGGGAAGGGTGGAGTATCTGAATCTCCATATATCTCCCAAATATTAGTCCAAAGGATGTGAGGACTATCACAATGATCAATAGATTCCAAAATATCACAATCAACATGCATTGCAATCACTGCTAAAACATTATATCTGCTGCAACTCCAAGCAAATTTCTGAATACCTTGACCTGGATAGGGAACCGTACCATACAAATGTGGCAACAATTCAAGTGTTTGGAGATGGTGGATGATCCCATCTCGCCATTGTTTATAGTTTCCCTTGTGCAACATAGTTAGAGAAGGATAATATGCAAGCCCCATAATGTACAATCAAATTTCTCCAAAAATACAAAGACAATGACCTTCAACAACAAATAGAAACTCCCAAAACTGATATGCAAGTGAAGTGATGCAACCCAAATAAAATTCTTTTCCCAAGCTTCAGGATATCCAAGTTATTGAACAAATGCACGAAGTTGAACAAAACAAATGCAAGAGTACCTGGAGCTGAAACTGATCAAAGTGACTGGACTGATGAAAAAGATCTCTGAATTACCTTCCTGATGCTGCTGGAATCACTGAATTTCGATCAACGGTTGCAAAGATATGAGTCTTTATGTCCAAATTAGGGTTTTGACTTCAATTGAATGTAGATTTTTCTAGAAGAAAAATTTCCCAGAATGGGTGTCACCATTGGAAAGAGCACTAAATTCCCTTTCCGATGGTATCTCGTTTGCTGATTTCGATACCCTGGTGAAAAGATATGATAAAATGAAAAAAATGCCTAGATGAGGCACTCTACAGGCTAAACAGGCGCAAAAGTTTGGCCCTCGGGCGCTGGCTCTAGGTCGCTGATGTGACCGTAGAGCTAATCGGCAGAAGAAAAAAAACGCGCCCCCGGATCGGGCGACATCGGAGTGGCGGACGAGCGGTTTGGGCGGCGTGGCCGGTACAAGGTGGAGGCACCGCCGGAGAGTAGTGGAGCCCCCGGATCTCCAAGTGACCGGGGCGG
This sequence comes from Sequoiadendron giganteum, assembly GCA_007115665.2. Taxonomy (NCBI): domain Eukaryota; kingdom Viridiplantae; phylum Streptophyta; class Pinopsida; order Cupressales; family Cupressaceae; genus Sequoiadendron; species Sequoiadendron giganteum. Next base: position 198,189,599 of record CM021101.1, read on the forward strand.
GGCTAACAATGTCGGCAGGTGCTCGACGGAAGTCTTCGACAGGCAGTAGCCGGAGAATGATGGCCGGTGGAGTCAACGGGAGGTGACGCCGGAGGAACCGGACAGGTGACGACCAGACGGATGTGACAGGGCTGTCGGAGAACGGGCCGGTGGAAGCGGACAACCAGCGATGGCCGGGTGATGTGACGGCCGATGTGGCAGGCAGAACGGATGTGACCCATGATGAATGCGCCCGAAAAAAAACTTTTCTGCAGACTTTTTTAAAAATTTGAATATTGCCAATTTGGCAATTCAAATTTTAATATATCCGATAATATAAAATGTGCAGAATAACAATGCCGACCCAAAAAACAATCAAAACCCGAACTATATGAGCCGAATTTTTATTTATTTTTTATGCCGACTGGTAATAAAATACCAGGTCGCCCGTATTTTTAAATTTTTGCCCAAACTATAGAAAAATTAGCCCTTTTTTGGAAATAAAAAATTCCTGCAGATCTAAAATATTTTTGCCATGATGGAGGACTGAGAAGGGAGATTTTTTTTCTGCAAATTTGTACGGATAGTACAAAAAATTACAAACCCTAGATAATACCTCAACTGGCTGAATATGTCCAAATCGGAGCCAAACTTTCTTGATCCTGGGATGAACCTTCACTGGAACAACTCTGATACCATGTTGGAATGCTGGATACACAGGTTGCCTTGATGAAGCTGCAGACTTCAATGGAGGACCTTTGCCAAGAAGAAATATTCACCCACACAGAAAGTATGATAATGACATTCAAAAATAGAGATTCTATTATGATGATCTGGATTTCATTTACAAAGTGTACATATGCCTAATTATATAGGCAAGAGCTAAACCTAGAATGCATAAGATGTTGCCAAGTGTTCAAATCACACTTCATGTGACAACATGAAACCCTAACCTAGGGAATGATAACAAGATGGAGATAACTTCTAGAAAAGACAACTCATCTTCTAGAAGGGAATTTATCTCAACACCATTATTAAATGATAAAAAGTAACCTAGGACTAATATGATTAATTAACCCTAAGTTAACTTATGCTAGTGTAATAATTAATTAATTAATTACACTAACACTTACAATTAGCAAGAAAAAATGAATTAACATGTAAAGAAACAACATAAATTCTATTATATGCATCATGCCATAAATCCTTATCAAGAACCATTAGATCATCATGTAATGTTTGAGAAGGAAATATAATATTCATATAAGCTACATGAGAAGCAAATGAATTAACATTAATTTTTATAATTTTTGAATATATTACATCTTTAGTCTTTAGTTTAGATTATAATAACAAAAAAATATTAGATTAATTAATTGTTAGTGAATAAATCAATTATTAGTTAGTTTTGGGAGTTATATCATTTTTAATTTCTAGCTCTACCATTTTTAATATGGTATCAGAGCATCATTGAGTTTTGTGATTGTTTAATGATGACATAAGTGACAGCTCTAAAAATTAAATGACACTATTATTCTTTGTTGTTACATTGAGTTTTTATTTATAAAGGCGTGAAGATCAAGGTTACTATTTTTCTTTCTCGTTTAAATCCAAGCATGGGATAAAATTAAGAGGAAACATTATTGGTTGTAGAGGCATTAGGTGATTACTGGTGAAGCACATAAATTTATATCAAGCACAAAAAAACTAGGAAAACTCTAATTCTATCTCGAACATGAAATATTATGTGAAGATTGTAGGCGAGACTATTGAAAAGGGTTTTGTGCATTTGTTTATTTTTTCATTGATGATTGGGAATTTCAATCAATTTGTTAGCTAAATTTGTCTTTCTAGTAGTGGTTCAAGTGATCAAGTGACTGGGATATGAAACATCTAGGGTTTCAAGTCTTTTGAAGGTGACATTTATTTCATAGAGTTCCTCAAAGTTTTCAGTATTATAATATTTTGGTGTGATAAAGGTCATGTTATTGTTATATTTTTTCATATGAAGAGTGTGCATCAAAGGGAAGATTTATTCTTCAAACTTTATAATTAGAGTCATAATGATTTTTTTATATATATCATGGTTACACATATTGTTTGTATTTTTTAAAATATTTGTGTTATATTTCATAGGATTTTGAAGTTTCTCAAAGGTTCACATGTGAAATCAAGTGAATAGAGAGTAACAAAGTTAGATTGGAGGTTGTCCAGGCATCAACAGTAGGAGGTATTTTATCATCTCTAGTTAGCTTCTCACTTAAAGATGATTCATTGCATGAGAAGCACCATTTCATCTTTTATTTTAAGTCCCTTCATGGATCAAGGGGGCATGACAACTTTGTTTGGTTTGCAGATAATAGAGTATGTCTCAATCTACATATTTGGTGAGTGGTACCTATAGATAATTGAGTTTGTCTCGATCTATAGTTTTTTAGGTTTGTATTTTTGGATAATTGAGTAAGTCTCAATCCAAAAATGGAGTATTACTATGGATAATTGAGTTAGTCTCGATTCACAATTGGTTGGTGGTTTTGTTATTATGGATAGTTGAGTTAGTCTCTATTCATAGTTGGTTGGTGTGTTTTCTTGTAGATAATGGAGTTTATCCTGATTCATAGGAGGAGTGGTGTACTTATGGATAATGGAGTATGTATCAATTCATAGGTATTTTGTAGGTTTGATATTCAGAAGATCCCTGATATGTTAAATTTGGTGTTGCCTAGGTGAGTGAGGAGAATTATTGGAGAGATGCTTCATCAAAGTCTTTAGGTTGTTGTGATCAACTCTTGCAATGTCCCACCCTTTGTCTAGATTGATGTAATAAGGGGAGATGTTGGAATATATTACATCTTTAGTCTTTCGTTTAGATTATAATAACAAATAAATATTAGGTTAGTTAATTGTTAGTGAATAAATCAATTCTTAGTTAGTTTTGGGATTTATTCTTGTAAGGGGTTTTGGTTAGTTTGATATGAGAAATAAAGGTTTTAAAAAGTAAATACATTTCAATAAATATCATCCCAAGAAAATTAATTTGTGTTATCCCATTTATTATTTCCAGTTCTACTATTTTTAATAATATTATCATGTAAGGCATTGTCTTTTAAAACATTAATCACATCCATAAATAAAGGCATGAGTGAAAAAAAGTAGGGAAGGCCCCGCAGGGCAGAAGAAGGAAAAATCAAGAATAATAACAAGGATCTTGTGGTCTGCTCAGAGGACTTGCAAGATATGGGGCACATTCTTTTAGAGGATGATGAAATGCTTAATCAGAAATCAAACGCTAGGAAGCTGCTGCGTATGGTAGTAGGTAACATGAATATTGACATCTCAAAGGAAATCCTTGTCTTGCGTATCCAGAATGCCCTTCTCAACTCAAAGGTGGAACTTCTATAGAAGAATGCAATCATAGCAAAATTCATTGGTATTTGGCCTATGATGGACAGGATAAAGCAGTGGATCAGGCATAATTGGTTCGAACTCCAGCCGGAGGTCAGTTTTTTGGCCCTTGGCTTCCTCCAAATTGTTTTTTATTCGGAAGCTAATAGAGATAAGGTACTTAAAGGGCGCCCATGGTTTATGGGCAATGCAGGGTTTTTCCTCAAAGTATGGCACCCTAGCTTCAACCCATATATAGAACAGATCAAGGATGTGCCTCTGTGGATTTGCATGTACAAGCTCCTGCATGAGTTTTGGACGGAGGACATCCTAAGTTTTATTGGTAACTCCTTGGGAAAATATGTGAGTTGCTCCAGCCCCTCGGCTGGTAGGAAATATGCTCCCTATGCACAGATCTATGTCAAGGTTGATCTAAGTAAACCGCTTTGCCACTCAATCTGAATCTCTTCTATTTTTGGGGACTGGATGTAGGAAATTGAGTATGAATGATTTCCCTTCAGATGCTTCAAATGTGGGCAATTGGGGCACACCGCTAGAATGTGTGGGGTTCGGGGTGGACCAAAAGCTTTTGGGCGTCCCTCTAGGATTGCCACATCCAATACACAAAAATGTGAGGTGGATTCCCCTTCTTCCCCCAAAATTGGACCCCCCAACTCAGGATTCCTTGGCTAGAAATATTGGGGTTGAGGCTGGTGAAGTTTTGGGAAGTGATTTTGGTGGCTTTCCCCCCCTCTTAGAGGCAGCTAAACACAACAGTGTCTTGGCCTCTCTGGAACCCAATGTGGTCTCCATGAGGGGATCACCTTAAGACTCGGTGCCGAAGATAAAATTTGCTAACACCTCTTTCCCTATAAGCTCAAGAGCATTTGTGAAGGGCAGTAACAGTGATGAGGGTAGGGAAGAGGAAGATGAAGACAAGGAAAACTCATGGAAGATGGTTACTTGGAGTGGAAAGAGGGCTAGTGGGAAGAAATCATTAGCTATAGATGTTGGTGGCAACAATGTCAGAGGTAGAAAAATAAATGTGAGCAAGGCAAAGCAAAAGGCCTTGGAAGAAGTTGTGAAAGGCACTTAGGAATCCCTAACTAAGTTTTTTAAGAACGAAGGTGAGCACCTCCCTACCAGAAAGAAGATATGAAGCTAGTCATCTGGAATATTCGCGGCCTCAATGACCCAGAAAAGTGTCACTTAGTCAAGCGGCTAATTGAGCTAGAAGGTCCCGATGTAGTCTTATTGCAGGAAACCAAAGTGGATAGCGACAGACTGTTGAGCATGATCCCAAGCTTATGAAGGAATAGTGAAGAGATTTTTGTTGATGCCCTAGGCTCGATTGGTGATTTAGCAATTCTTTGGAACAAATTTCATTTTGTTGGGGTGAAAACCCATGCAATTGATAAGATATTAACTATCCAAATTAAGGATCTTAGGGGGTACTTTGATGTGATTCTCTTTTATGTTCATGCACCTAACATTGATAATGTTAGGCTCACTTGCTAGGAGGATTTGAGGTTGATCAGGGACACTTCCTCAAGTGGAAACTTGATTATTGGAGGTGACTTTAACAACATATCTAGCCCCTCGAAGAAGACTGGAGAAAAAGAGCCTAAAAAATTTAGGCTTGTTTGAGTTTAGAAGGTTATGTGTTGACCTCTCCCTAGCGGATATCACCCCCAAATCTGGTTGTTTTACCTAGAGCAACAAGTGTGTTGGTGAAGAAAACATTAAATGTTGATTAGACATATTTTTAACAAATTCAGACTAGATTCTTTCAGCTGCTAATTTCCATTCGGAAGTGGTTCATTTCGGTGGGTCTAATAATTGGCCCGTCTCTATGACTATTTCCATAAATAATAAACCTAGGAGAATCCCTTTTAAAATGGAAGCCTTTTGGTATGAACATGAGGGTTTTAGGGAAGCTTTAAAAGGTTGGTGGAATATGGAAGTTAAAGGTAACAATAGATTTAGATTTTTTAAGAAATTAGGCGAAGTGAAGAATCTTGCCTGGGCATGGAATAAGAATGTTATGGGAAATCTATTCGAGCATAAGATCAAGGTTGAGGAAAAGCTTAAAATCATTGAGGCTGAAATTTCTTAGGCTGGTCTAACTATTGATTTGAGAAATAGGGAACATGATCTTCTCGAAGAAGAGAACAAAATTCTGAGGATGGAGGAATTTTTTTGGAAACAAAAATCTCGGGTTAAATGGTTGCAAGAGGGCGACAACAATACTATTTTTTTCCATCTCATTACTAAAATTAGAAGGCGGTATAATAAGATCACCAAAATCACCTTACCTAATGGCTCGTTGGTTGAGGATATCAATCCCATCAAAAAGGAAGGAGTGAACTTTTTTCTAATTTGCTTGGTGTTGATCATGTGGTGAACTTACATGCACAAGATGATATGCTCAACCTAATTCCTAATATTGTTGATGATATTGGGAATAAATTCTTATGGCTGCATTCTCTAAGGAAGAAATTTAGAATACCACCTTCTCCTTGGGTGCCAACAAGGCTCTTGGGCTTGATGGGTTTCAGATTGGTTTTTTCCAGAGGTTTTGGGATGTTGTGGGCTTCGGCTAAGGAATGTAGGAGAAAGAAGGCCATATTCAAAGCATGGAACTCCACCTATTTATCTATCATTCATAAGAACAACGCTCCAAAATTCTTTGATGAAATGAGACCAATTTATTTATGTAATGGAATTTATAAAATCATCTCAAAGTCCATGGCGACTAGTCTTAAGAAATGCTTGGAATGCGTTTTATTAGAGGAGTAGAGTGGTTTCCTTAAAGGCAAGAAAATACTTGATGGGATTATTTTGGCTCATGAAACCATCCATTCCATTAAAGTTAAGAGCAAGGAGGGCATGATCCTCAAGTTGGATATGAATAAAGCTTATGACAGGATCTCTTGGGACTTCCTCATTAAGGTTATGAGAAGTTTTGGTTTTTGTGAGGACTGGTGCAACCGGATCTTTAGTTGCATCTCCATGGTATCTTATGCTATTCCTATAAATGGTACCTCTACGGACTTCTTCCATCCTGGTCATGGGCTGAGGTAGGGGGATCCTCTCTCCCCCTTCCTCTTTCTCATTGTTACTGAGGTACTAGGAAAAGCTTTCAAAAATGTTGTGAAGTTGGGAAATGTGAAGGGCTTACAGGTCTGTAATGGTGCCCTGAATCTATCTCATCTTTAGTTTTTCAATGATACCCTTTTATTCAGGGAAGCTACAATTAGGGAGGCCAGGGGAATTATGAAAGTCTTAAGTTCCTATGAGGTTGCTACTAGGTAGAAATTCAACATTAATAAATCTTGGATCATCCTTCTTAAAGAGTTTGAGGTGGACTACCTTCCTAGTACATATCTTGGCATGTTGCTTGTCAACAAGAGGATCTCTGAAATTGAATGGGGAAAGTTGGTTTCTAGGATTCAAGACAAATTGGCCCCTTGGAAGGGGAAGTGGTTAAATCTGGTTGGAAGAATAACTTTGATTAAGTCATCCTTGGCTTTTGTTCCTAGCTATATCATGTCTATTTTCCAAATCCCCAGCAAAGTAGCTAAGATCCTTGACAATACCTAGTGCTCTTTTATGTGGAGAGGCACATAAAACTCCTTCAAATATAAATTGGTCAGCTGGAAAGATGTGTGCAGCCCTAAGAATCAAGGTGGCTTAGGTATCGGGAACCTCAAGCAAATGAATGTTTCTCTTGGTGCCATGCTTGCCTAGAGAATTTATGATGAGCGAGACATATTATGGAGTGTTGTTATGCAGGCAAAGTACCTCCACAATGACCCTGAGAACCTATTTTCTACTTCATGTATTTTGCCCTCGAGCTCAGGCATCTGGAATTTTTAAGGCTATGCTACAATCACATCAGACCATACCTCTCTTGGCGGCTTGGCAGGGGTGACAAGATCAAATTTTGGAAAGACGGTTGGGCTGAGGCCTTTGCTTTCAAGGATTGTGGCCATTTACACCCTCTTGCTAACTATTTGGAACCTCTTCTTGGCAAGCTTTCCAAAGATGATATGATTGGTTTTCCCATGGCTCAGAGGTGGATCGCTCTTGAGGATCTTGGAGGCACTATGATTGATGCTTGTAAGGAGGTTCAAGTCATGATTGAAAAATTTCTTATCTCTAATACTGGGGATAGAAGGGTGTGGAAAGGAAATGTTATAGGCTTGGTCTCAGTCAATTCTGCCTACCATCTCTTTTTCTTTAAAGGGACAACTGAGCATAAAGATGTCTCCAATTTGATTTGGAACATGATGGGCCTTCCCAAAGCGAATGCCTTCTTGTGGGTCGCCTAGAAGCGTAGAGCACTTACCTGGGATAGATTGCAGACATTGGGGCGTAGGGGTCCCTCTTGGTGTGTTTTATGCAAAGAGAACATTGAAGATAATGATCATCTATTCTTGCACTGTAGTTTTGCTGTTGATTTATGGAGCTCCCTTCTGCAAAATTGGGGTATTGTTTGGTCCATGCCACGAAACCTCCCAAATATTTTAGAGTGTTGGAAGCTAAATATTGTCAACGCCGGCTTACGCTTCATCTAGAATACATCTCCTACCATCATTGTATGACATTTATGGTTGGAAAGGAATAGGAGAGCATTTAAGGATCAAGAGTGATCTCTCAACGAGATACGGGACCTGGTGGTGTCATCTTTGGCTGAAATTGGCAATGTGCATAGTAAAGAGGATTGTCTATTAGAGAAGACAAGATAATTTAGGCAGATACTTGGCCAAATTTTAGGTGGCTTGGTGGGAGGCGAATGTCTTGAATAGCCAAAGCTCCTGGCAATATGTGGCAATGTCCTCGCACCAACTGGGTCAAACTTAATTTTGACAGCGCTGCTAAGGGGAATCCTGGTAAGGCCGACAGTGGTGGAATATTCAGAGATCATTCTGGTCAGCATATGGGTTGGTACTCACAAGATTTTGGTGAGGCTTCTAACAACATTGTTGAAGCTTGTGCTCTTTGAACTGGTCTTAAGATTTCCAGAGATAACAACTGGGGGAGGCTGTGTGTTGAAGGTGATTCAAAGCTTATCATCAATCTCATGAAGGGTGGCTCCTCACACCACTAGAAAATTTCTAATATCATTGATGAAGCTCGTCATCTGGCTCCCTCATTTCCTGAGTTATCCTTTTCCCACATTGATAGAGTCAACAATAGGGTGGCTGATTGGGTTGCCAATCATGGTGTGGGGCTGAAGGATAGGCTTGGTTCACATATGGTAAAATGGTCTGTCTCCTATCCTCAACCAATGTTAAAGATTTATTCAAGATGAAATAAAGGCACATCCTCCTAAGCATGTGGCTATGTAGTAATTTTGTTGCACTCCTCTGCCTATTATATCCATGCCACAGGTTGTTGAATCCTCGTTCACTCCATGACTTATGGTAATGTCTGCATCTCAATTAAATTCTTGGGATTTTCTCCTCTTTTCAATGGTTCCTGGACCCTTATAACCAGGTTAAATTTAACAAAAATATTATCATGTAAGGCATCACTATGTAGAAGAGTATCATAAATATCTATAAGGCTAACATGAGAAATTAGGAAATATGTCATTATTTAAAAAGGAAGGTAACTCATTCTAATCACATGTATCTAAAAATATAGGATTATTATGAAATGGAAGAAAAATATCATTGAAATACATAATACATAGGTAGGGAAGGTGTAGGATAAAAGCACAAATCTTTGTCACATTTTTTAAAGGAAATGGCCAACACAAATAAAATTTCTAGCTTTGACTACATAAAAGTGGCCTTTATCTTTTGAATTTTAAAATTATGTAAAATAACAAAATATAGATCTCTTGAAGAAGATTATGCTTATGAATTTTTTTTTGAAAATTGGTTTGATATATTTTAATAAATTTAAGAGAAAAATTTGAATTGCTAAAAATTTCATAAAAAAGTAAGGTTGATGGGACGTCAAGAAAAAAAGAGCAAACAATTTTTGTTTTCCTTTTATTTTTTCCCAATAGCTAACTTCAATATCTAGTGCATGGAAAAAATAAATTTGATGAATATTTTTTTTGTAATAACGTTTTAAAGTCAAACTTCACTAGAACAACATAGTCTTTATGGGATGCCAACTTTTGTCTAATTGTTTTAACATTTTCAAAAACAAATTATAACCTTTTAGAGAAGATTATCTCCTCTAGTACACCATATATTTTTCAATATTTTAAATCTATTTTTTAATTTCTAATCAACCTCATATTTGATTATAACAATTTATTTGCAATATTTAAAAAAACACATTAAAATTAATCAAAATATTAAAAAATATATATTCAGATTGTAGAGTCTAATTTCTATAAAAGCATATTCTTTATAGATTTTTTTTAAAATCAATTTCGATTGAAGAATTATTTAGTAGAAGTTGAGAGGTTTAGAAAATTATGAAAAATGGTTAGCTGGCTACAACAAGGATGCCACATAGATAAGGAAATTATTTTTCCTGCCACATGTATATATATATATATATGTATATATATATAGATATGTTTATGGGTGAAATTATTTATATCCCGATATACATACATATATATATATATATACTAATTCCTAAACCCTAGGCTAGATTGTCATTCATCAAGCTCCAATGGTGAGTCATGCCTTAAACCTTGAATTTCAATTCCTCTAGAATTATGGTCCATTACTAAATTTATATTTCCTCTTAGGTGTCCTAGGTATCTTTAACGTTTTGTTTCTATACATCCCCTCATGAGCACTTACCTCTCTCCCTTTAGCTAATTGGTTTTAATCCTTGATTCTTCTAGATATTATAATTTTAGTATATATGCCTAACACACATCATATTGTCATCTTAGCCTATTTATCCACTTCATACATTGTCAAGTTACCTTTGGACACTAGCCTAAAGATGAGGGGATACTCCATCCAACACCCACATAGAACACAATAAAAGATATCAACACAAAAAAATGCAAGACAAATAACAACCCACTTTCGATTACTTTCAAAAAATAAAATTACAGATTCATAAATTACAATGCTACAATCACACGGGCTTGATAGACTACAAGTAAATTCAACTTTGTAAGAATAATGATCTATTATTTAGAGCCATGGTCTGTACTAATGGAGCTGCCTCATGTAACCTTAGTTCAGCCTTTTATTTGACATCAATAACCACTTTAGGATGTTTTAGAAAGTGTAAATCCCCCTTTTGTTTTGGCATCAAAATTCTAGTCTTTCACTTTCTCACCCAAGAAGATATTTTATTGAAATTCACTTTTTGGTGGAAGCAACTTCCTAAAGACATAAATTTTGACTCAAGTGTCTTATTTTCTATTATAATACATCGTTGAAAGGATATTGAAGATCTACAACACCAAAATAATTTGAAGATCATTTCATTCATTTTTCAAGCTTTCTTGAGGCTTCTAAGAGTTTCAAATTTGAGTTTGAAGCTATATTGGAGAAATTTCTTGAGATAAAAAAATTTAATATCTCCCAAATGATATAGGATATTGATATGATTCTTTTGCTATCATATACATTTTTCAATTCCTCTCCTAGGGGTAAATTTTTGGGTCAATACATGCTCGTTTAGGCTGGCTTACTAAAAATAGTAAGTGTAGACACTTAAAATTGTCCTGAATGATATTACACACTTGAATCTGGTTACTAACATTGTTTCATCCTAAAATTCATCTCCTTTTCAACTATTTAATTAAATGATCCTAGTTGATTAATTAAAGGGCATCAACTTCTCCTATTAATCAAATGGTCATTTGACTAATTCATCCCCTTTCACTTTAATTCCCATTTAATTGAGTAATGCAAATTATTTGATTAGATTGCTTATGTCCTCTCATATCATTAAATAATCTTAATTATTTAATTAAATGTCATTTGAACCCCTTTCATTAAATACATTATTTATTTAATGATAATCCTAAATTCACTCAACTTGCACAATTAAAACTTTGTTTAATTAACTAATTATTAATTTTCCCTCACCCATCCACTTGCATGGGAATATTCCTTTGAAATATTCACCCATTTGAGCTCCAAAAATGGAATATTCTTTCCTAACAAACTTTGTAACAAACTTCCTAAGTCTTAGGAAGCGTGCTTCCTTTGATCATTGTGATCCATTGGTTAACTCTTTGATCCATGTGATCTTGCATTCTCATCCATTGATGAGAATACTTGATTTGTATGCCTTCACCTCACATTGCATCTCAACCATTGATTGATCAATTTGATCTTGACCCTTGATTCGCCATTTTCTCCCATAAATACTTCCTATTTTAGAGATAAATGGATCCACTTCCATCAAAGAAAAGTTATGTTGCACATTTGAATACTATCTTTATTCATTTTACATACATTATTAGCTTTTTCATCCATCTTTATCATAACTTCATCAATATTAGCTTGGTTTTCATCAATGGAGTTAGATTAGACGCTTGTTTTATCAGAGGGATTGGGAAAGGGCTACCATTCCATATCAATGCAACACCAATTCCCCAATGGGATAGGGTTTGAAGCATTTAGCTAGGTTTCATTTATGCATTTCTTTATTGTCTTGTTTAAATACCTTCTTGGTTAATGGTTTTCAAAAATTTCATTGGGGTTGTAGCTTAGTTAATTAAATATTTCTTAAATTTGTATAGATTTGATGTATGTATCTCATACTATAACTTTATTAAAGTTTTGGTGCTAGGAGAGAAAAACTAACCAAATCTAATAAATTTCTCTTGATTTTCTCATGATTTCCAGTTTGCAGATGCATCGACGCCTTTGCTTTTCACCAGAGCGATGCCTTTGAATAACAACAATGTTTTTGCAATCCCGAGTCACTTTTAAAATCCAACGATGCCTTTTTGGAACAACGACGTGTTTGATGTTTACCAAAGTGACACCTGCGTTGGTCAGTGATGCTTTTGTAAGGTAAAAAAAAAAGATAGATTTTAATTTTTCTCTTGATTTTTCAATTTAATCCACTCTCTGGTTATTTACTATTTTTTGGTTTTTTTTTTGAGGCTAACTAGTTTTGTAGATTTGAAAAGGAGCAAAATATTAAAGTAAATAAGCATACTATCACTTGACCATATATAGTAGAAGTGTTTTTAACACTTAGGGGATGATATAACCCCTCATATGCTGCTTCATTTCATGTTTTAGGACCGATAGATTTCAATTGGGTTTAAAATATATAACATAATAAATCTTTCAAAGTTGGTTAAAATTGAACCCATACATACTCACCATTGTGATATTGGTTAAAATTGAACAAATACAAACATACACTTCAGTTTGGTGCTTAAAATAAAGTAATCATTTCTATCAAGGATTCAAAAAGAATGAGTGTATTGCATGAGTGTTTTTCTTGTGTATACTTGTAGTGTGTATCCATTCCCCTTACATTTCATGTGATCTTGGGTGAAGAGAAACACTCAAGTGTACAAAACTCTTTTTGGTCACCCCAAGAAAACTTGCTACGTATTCACTTCCCTTGCACTTCATGTGATCATGGAAAAAGGGAAGTAGAATTTTTCTTATCTTTTTTAGAGAGGACCTGCCATGTGATACATCCCATAATGGAGAAGGCATGGTGATTCTCAAGGCCATTTATCGGTGGGCTATATAAATCTTTTGAATGTGCCAAAAGGTAAGTAACTTGTATTCATGAATGGCTACTTCTCGTGCCAACTCTCATGCAAACAACTAGGTCGCTTAGGGGAAGCTAGAGACTTTAGTGTCTCACAGTGTCATACACCTCATGATGTTCCCAATGTCATTAAACACCTTGTTTAGTAACCAACCAAGTTTTCTGAAAAATTCTTTGAAAGTGGTGCATCATAATTTTACTTTTGAGAAATTACTTACCAAGTCTGATTTATGGTTGAGGCATAGAACTCAAGAGTTCATTCTCTTATACAAAATATTGAGGTGGTGATATACCTCTATTTTTCCCCTCCATAAGTTGCATGTAAAATCATCCCTTCGAAGCATGAGGTAGGCCCACCTCAAAGAATGTACCTACTTGAGACAGGGTTGTTATTGCTTGTTCTTGTTGAGTTAGTTTGACACATTGCTTGGTTTCAAAACAATTTGAACAAACATCAACATGTTCATCGAATTTCAAACCCTTTGGACTTAGTGTGAATACCTTTGAAAATTCTTATATTGGTGCTTGTCCCTAAGGATTTTATCTTTAGAGGATTCTAAATATTTGGACTTATATCTTAATTCACACTTTCCAAAGTCAACATAGGGAACTATGGCCTTAACTTCTTGATTTTCACATATTGGACTTTGTGGAATGAAAGTTGCTTAGACATAGACATTTTAGTTTGAAATTAATTAAGACCTTGATGTGGTCATAAATAAATCTCACTAAATCAAAGTTTAAAACCAAATGAACACACCACACATTGGGCTTATCTTCAAAACACATTGACTCCCAAAGCAACAAAGTGAAACACAAAAAGTATTGCCAACTTTGGATCCAAGTTCTTTTATCAAAACATTGAGTTATTAGGCTTTATCACTTTAGGGGTAAAGCATGTTTTTCACTATATTTTTCTTGTAAAACAAAGGTTCCTTTTAGGTTAACATGTTTTAGGTCAAACATTTCATCCATCTTCACACATTTTACATTCCACTTCACAAACAACTTTAGAAACTTTTGGATACATTAACATTATAGACTTAGGCTATCATCAAAACAATCCCCTAACTTAGCTATTTGTGTGTAAGAATCATTTTTCTATACACTTAGTTGAGTTAGTCATCATCCTTTCTAACTATTCTATCTTAAAGGTCACAAGTCTACCTTTCTATTTACAAGTTCATTAGCACCTTTTATCTAGGACAACAAAACATCAAACCTTTAAGTCTAAAGTCATTTCCAAAGTTTAGAAAGTTTATCCCTCATTTCACTCGCCCCTCTTCATTATGCACTCACATAATTGGTCCAAAACAACTTAAAGGGTCCCTTTTATCAAAAATTGAGTAAACTAGAGAGATTCAACACTATAAATCTCAACACACCTCTCCCATAGTTGACCCAAAATTTATGGTAACAACAAGGTCACAACACAAGAGGAACATGGAGAAAACCAAAACTACATCCACCACAAGTGATCTAAACCCACAATAATTTGATCCTAGGTGCCATTCTACCCCATCAAAACAACTTCAAAATCCACTAGACAAGGGATATGGGGTAGAAGATGTCACAAACAACCCACTTGAGCTCACTGAGGAAGAACTCCTTGAATATCAACAAGATCCTAAAACAAGCCAAATCATCAACACTTTGATGAAAAAGAACCCTACACAATGCATGTTAGCTTTATCAAAAGAAGGAGCTAAACTCCCTTCTACATTTGACTTTGATGCAATTAGGGAACGAACCTTAGGGAATGTGGCTTCAATTCCTTCAACTTTCATCACACAACCTGACTCAATCTATGATTCAACCAAATTCATCCCTTGTACCAATTCAAACATCAAATTCTAGTCTTGCAACTAGAATTGGAACCAACCTTGGTCTCACTCCCAATTTAAAAGGAAACACACTTTTGGGTACACAAGACACCGACGTTCCCCAAAACATAAATTGGACACCAATATTTGGTGCCCCATCACATTCCTCCACCACCATTCTTGAACACCCTCTACATTCACATGTACCAATTACATTCTATGACACCACAATGGCCTCAACTTTTCAATCGTAACCATCTTCTGACACTACCATGAGTACCCAAAGTGTGCCTAACATTACACAAAGTAATGTGAGCCAAGTAACCCAAGTAGAACAACAAGGGAAAGTAAACACCCGCACACAAGGTCAACCCTTAACAAGTGGTTCCAACCACCCCATAGACACATCAAAACAAGTGGTTGCACAAGACACTCAAGCCAACCCACCAACCACATCAAACCCCTTTGTCATGAATCCAAATCAAGGAAACTGATTTGTCACAAATCCCATCAACCAAGGTAACACCTTGGCCCCAAATCAAACACAACAAGGGAACCCTCAACCAATCAATCAAGGGACCCCTTCTAATCAATTGACCCAATTTCAAAATGTTCCATTGATATCACAACAACAAATGGCACCATCATCTTTATCATTAGTCCCCCATGCCATGCAAAATCAAATGGTAGCCCAAACCTACATTCCTCCATCCCAATTGAAAATTTTACGAGGAATTATAGTGCAAAAAAACCCCCAAACACTCACCACACAACAACCATCTCAAATAAACCCACAACCCACTCATACCATCATCACTCAATATCCATCTCATCCCAACATCAAAACACTTCCATGTTGCAAGCACAACAAGCTCAATATTTATAACAAAAGCAAGCCTATCAACAAGAGCTACAAGCACAACAATCTTAAGCTCAAGCTTTGCAAAAGCAACAAGCCCAATAGTAAGATTTGAAAAAACAACAAGCCCAATTGCAAGCCTTGTAACAACAACAAGATCAACAACAATCCTTGACTGCACAACAACAACATCAAAAACAACAAGACGCCCAACAACAAGCATTTCTTGCACACCAACAAGTGCTTGCGTAAAAACAAGAAAAACAATAACAACAACAGTTCTTGTAGTACAATCCCCAACAATATGCCAACACATAAAAAAAAATCATAAATCCAAATGCACAAGGAGCATATACATCACCACCACTCTCACCATCACTTACCCAGTATCAGAATCCACCCTACACACCATACAACACCCAACCATACCAAAATACCACCTACAACTCATCCACCATCCCACGATATACCACATGCTCCCCCACCAAATCCTCAAGATGATTTTTCATTAAAAATCAAGGCACTTACGCAAAAAAACTTGTGTCCATACCCCTTCGATAGGAACATCGCGATGGTACCTTTCCCACCCAATTCTGAGGTCCCAAAGTTTGATAAATATAAATGGCGAGGAAATCCGATGGACCATATCAAAGAGTTTCATGTAATGTGTATGGAGGTTTCTTATAATGATTCCTACTTGATGTGCCTTTTCCCACGTAGTTTGGTAGGCCCAACAATTGATTGGCTCTCACAGTTGCCTCTGAGAATTGAAAAAAATCCAAGAAATAATTGATAGGTTCATAGATCATTTCTTCTTAAACCTATACATGGATGTGAGCTTACAAGAGTTGTACATTCTAAAGCAAAACAAGGGAGAATCCTTCACGAATTTCCTACATAGGTGGAGGCAGAGAGCTAGTAAGAGCAAGTGGCCTAGTCCTGAAGAACAACAATTAGGAATCATCATATAAAAAGTTGACACAGACTTATCCTTTCAATTAAAGATGCATTGTTTCACCACATATGATGAGCTCATCCCTAGGGCCCTCAACATCGAGAGATCCCTAATGTAAGGAAACTTGCAACCATTATATGACAATTTCCACATAACCCAAAAGAGATAACAATACAAATAAGTGCTCAAAATCCACATGCAAGAGAATAGAAGACATACCCATCAAAGATGAGACAAAATATACCCTAGGAAAACCCTCAAGAGGGAAAACCTAGCCTCCAAAAGCATCCATAATCCATCATACTAATCAGCCATGAAGCAAATACAAGAGTTACAATGGACACTTTTGAAGCATCAAGCCCTCCAATGCATTCCCATGTGTCCAAGCATGAATCCACACATCCCATGCCATGCTTCACAAATTCACTCTCAAGAAGACTCAATAATGACAACCAAACCACTACACATGTTTTTTCTTTTATAGACACAAGCTCACACATAGTACAACTAGTGGTATGGTGAAACCATGTACCACAAAACCATATGAATACAAAACCACTAACCCCTTATTTTATATTGGGTACTAATACATCACGTTATTTAATATTTCTCTAATATTAAATTATTATCACATGTCTCCCACATAAATAATAATAATAATAAAATGTTACAATACAACATCAAGTGAACCCCAAATAATTATCTAGTGTGATTATCCACACCACCAAGGTGCATCACAACTCAATAATAATTTAATTAAATAATTATAATAAATCATTTTATGCAATGGTATACAACACCATATCTCAACATTCTCCCACTTGTATACATTGCATAAGGGATCAATGCATAATATACATCATCAAAGCCATCCATGAAACCACATGAATCTGTAACATGCTCTGGTGCTCCATCAAGATACTTACAATAAGAACAAAGTGACCACCACCTCAAGCAAGAAATTCTCTCATCCTCCAACATGCCACCTATGAAGGAAAGGGAACAAGCCAAGGTGAAGATGCACCAATCCAAGAACACAAGCATCAAATCCAAGTGATAAAAAATGCTCTAGCCAAGTTGTTGTCAACTAAAAAACCCACATGATCGGAAATAGCATCCGCAACACATGCTAATACATCAAACCATCCATACCTCCAAGGTATCAATACATCAGTAAACCCATACCAAGAACATATATAACCTATAAATTGTAATCACAAGCTCCTTGTATCAAACCTGTTAATGAAGAACATAAATATCGAAGAACTCCTACTGCATAGGTAATGTCAAAGTATATCAAGTCTACCAATCAACACTATACATCAAGGTGTGCTAATAAAATCAAAGCATGAAGTACCAAGAACAATTACAATGATCCACACATAAAACCCAAAGAGCTGCATAATCTCTCACAACATGTTGTCACCATCCTCCCCAAATCATATGCACATGAACATCGAAGGAAGGAACCATGAAGAGAGAAACCTTTAAACCATAATGTCCTTATACCAACACCTCAAAAGTGTACTGATATGTCAAGTATGATCTCCTAACAACCCCAAATAGAAAGCCTCAACAACATCCATAATACCCAATGTCATAGATCAAGTATAACATATGAATCAATGTAACAAAGCCAACATGGATGTAAGCCTCTCTAAACAAGAATATCAAACTCATAGTAACCATCCCCATAACTAGAAGTCATCCCATAAACCATCTCCTAGAAATCCTCATCAAAGAATGATATCATAAACTCAAATGCAGAAGGAGATAACCATGCTATAACATTCCTCAAAACGAATCCTCCAAAACTAACCATCCATAGCTCAAGATCCATATCTATGAAACATAAAGTATACAAAATCAAGTTCAACGATCCTTAAATGAGTATCGATAATCAACCAACTCAATCCCATGAGAAATCAAAGCATGAAACATAAAACATCTGAAAGATATAATGGGAAAATACCTCTCAAATCAAGAACTATTGAGTAGACCAAGAGTGGGGAATGAGAATTCTCCTTCAGGATAACTAAGCCATCATGACTCACCCCAAGAACAATCTCCTCTATCAGTCCATCATGAACTCACATCCATATTTAGGTGAATGTCCCTCGGTCTTATTGCTGAAACCTCTAAAGAGTAACTATCTCAAGAAAATGTCTCTAACCATAAGAGAACTCCAACCATCACCTACATTTCTATGTATCCACGAGCACTTCTAACTGATCAATACATGCAAAAATCCAAATTCAACATAGCACCATTATGAAGTAATCAAGCAAATGATCAATGTACTCAATACAAAGAGAATCACACATGATCAATGTCAAAGCTCCAATCGTAGAATCAGGAACCTATCATGACAACATGATCTAACCATCTCCTCCTAGGAGATCACATGCACCATAACATACATCCTAGTCTCAAGAGAACATGTAATATGCCAAACTCTAAACTAGTATCAAGAGTATAACATGACATCATAACAATCACTCTAAACCAATAAATCATATCTCTAATCACATAACTATAACCATACCAACGATGCATCCATGTCACTGCTAAAAACTCCCACTAAACCGTGATATGAGCTACACATGGCATCATGACAACCATCCTCTCTATGAATATCATCCAAGTCTACACACACTCAACTGCAATGTTGGTAACGTACAAGTAAACCGATATCTCCAAGCTAAGAAAATACATACAACTGCCATCAAAACATCACAAACCAATCCAACACCGCCAATTCATTACTATCAAAATCTCCCACTGAAAGTGTATAACCAATGAATGTAACAAGCTATCATGACATCATGATCAAACTACATGCTACAAGTACCATCAACCAACTAACTCAAAATCATCCATCCTCTCAATCCTGAAACAACATACCAATGCACAAATGACCACAAACAAGGCCAACTAATGAAATATTCAACAACAATGAATCAAACCTAGTGGATATAGACAATCCACCTCCAATTCATCCCACTACAAATGAATGAATTGGCAACCCACACACTTCCATAACTCGTAGATCCAATTACTATAACATGCAAACTCATCATCACATTAGTAACCTAAAAATTGAGATATCAAAGAAGATAACCTTGTAGACATCAGGAATCAAACACCAAATCAACCACTGATCTGATTTTCTAACCATGTCCACAAATGAGTAAACATAGTCAAGGAACCAAATAAGCATCAAGAAGGTAAAATAAATCTCCTAACATCAAACCATATCACCACAAAACACCACATACATGATCATCTCATGCCAATGTATCAAATTTACCTACATATCCATGACACCATAACCATAGCCAACATTGTACTTGCACTCAAATATCACCCATGCAAGACTCCAAGTCTCAAACCATGTCCTCAAAACCAAAGACAACATGTGTACCTATCACCATCAAAGTCCCAACTCTAAAAATCACCTCTAAACCTGTACCTGGAAGCACCAATCTGATAATCAATTGTAGCATCATAAATAACATATAAAACATACAATCCCTCAAGGTTTCACATCTTGACTCATTCAGATGCTCACACAATCACACCCTAAATCTTAGGAACCTACAAGCGATCAAACAAGTACCAAGCTCAAAATGTTCCTCAAACTGGTAAACAATATAAACCAATATGTATTACATTGCAAATTCTCTCCAATGCCTCTTCGAAATCGAAAAACCGATTTCATATGCAAAAGTTATGACCAAAACCATGAAAACAAAAATATCTAACTTTCAGGCCCCAAAAACATGTCAAAACAGAAAAAACAAGGAACTAAACCTATACCACTGCATAGTGCTCATAACTAGCTTTCCAACAACTATAAGAAGTCAAAAATCTGACATACTGGGCAAAAGTTATGCTCATTTGAATAAAAGTCCTCAAATATGGCTTGCTAGTGGCTCTATGGTGGCCCTGAGGCACAGCCATCAGTGGCCTACTAACGATAGTGGTCATTTGGTGGCACCCAAGCAGTGCACCACTAGTGGCTCGTTGGTCTGAGTGGCGGATTCGAAACAACATTCCAATGTGGTTTAATTTTTTAAAATAATTTTTTGTATACTCCTCCCTTTTGTGGATCTGACAAGCTTATGCAATTCACCTTTGAAGTGTTTGAAGTCCAAGGTCAAAGCTTTTAATCGAATTTTTTTTAAAATAGGATTAATTTTTTATTTAGGGCGGTTATTTTACCTGTCGGTCGGGCTGTTGGTCGGTGGGTTTACTGGCACCGCCGACAGGATTGTCCCGTCTAGCCCAATACGCCTACCACCACAGTCTGTGGACTGTAAGGTGGTCAGCCTAGTGAGTACAAGGGTTAGTCACCCACCCCTCCCCCCCCCTTCCCCCACCTCCCTCCCTCCCTTCCACCTTTCATAAATTTTTTATATATATTTTTATTATAAACTTTGAATGTTGATTTCACATTTTTTATTTCTAACTTTCGGCTCTTATTTTGCAGGGATGAATTTTTAATTCCGATGAGAATTTTTTTTTCTGAATATTATAATGTCAACCTTATAATAGAAAAGGGGGATTTTACGGGGTTGGGGCCCTAGCTCGGTTGGCTAAATCTTTCCTATTACAGGAGGTTGGTCACAAGGTCTAGTCTCCCCACCCCCCATGGTACTGGAGGGTGTGTCACGCCAGCGCCGCCAGTCACGTTAAAAAGTTTACCAGGTGCACTAAAATTTATAGGGGGTCATGCTACCCGATTCCTGTAGTCTAATAAATAAAAAAAGAAAAAGGGGGGGATTTTACAGAAAAAATAATACATTTTTTTCCAATAACCAAAATAGGGAAAATTATATATCAAAATTTGTCT
The DNA here is from genome assembly GCA_007115665.2 of Sequoiadendron giganteum. Taxonomy (NCBI): domain Eukaryota; kingdom Viridiplantae; phylum Streptophyta; class Pinopsida; order Cupressales; family Cupressaceae; genus Sequoiadendron; species Sequoiadendron giganteum. The sequence goes on from CM021101.1 coordinate 198,211,141, forward strand.
CTCGGCCAACCTGAATCCAACCATGAGGTCTATTTTTTCCTAGGAGGTCATTTGTGAAATTTCCCTTGCAAAACCACCATTTGAATGCACAACCAAGAAACCCTATTTTTCCCTAAATTTTTCACACCCCAAATCTACAAACAACCCATCATAACAGCAAACTCAAAACCCTTGGATCTATAATTGACAACTTGAAAAAAAAATCTCCAACCATGAAAGCTCCGATACCACTTGTAAGGAAACTTGCAGCCATTATATGAGAATTTCCACATAATCCAAAAGAGATAAAAATGCAAATAAGTGCTCAGAATCCACATGCAAGAGAATACTAGACAACATACCCATCAAAGATGACACAAGATATACCCTAGGAAAACCCTCAAGAGGGAAAAATCCAACCTCCAAAAGCATTCATACTCCATCATATTAATCAGCCATGAAGAGAATACAAGAGTTACAATGAACACTTCTGAATTATCAAGCCCTCCAATGCATTCTCATGTGTCCAAACATGAATCTGCACATCCCATGCCATGCTTCACAAATGCACTCTCAAGAAGACTCGATAATGACAACCAAACCACTCAGCCAACCTAAACCACTGCACATGTGTTTGCTTTTATAGACACAAGCTCACACATAATACAACTAGTGGTAAGGTAAAACCATGTACCACAAAACCACTAACCTTGTTTAATTAGCAATTATCTAATTAATCCAATTCCTCCCACTTGCAAGGGAATATTCCCTCCCCTTTTGCACAATCAAACTTTTTTTTAATTAGCGAAATATCATTTTTCCTCACCCATGAATATTTCACAGAATATTCTTTCTCTTCCAATCATTTAAGAAAGGGAATATTCTCACTTAGCTTCAAATGCAAGTTATCTTGTAACCTCTTGTGCAAGTTAATTTTTGACCTCTTGTACAAGTCAAAAGTGTGCTTGTTTGGAAGGAATGAGAACCCTTGATTAAATTTCATCTTTCATTCTCACCTGTTGATGAGAATCCATGATCCATGCCTCCTATTTCCTCCATCCTTGACCATTGATTAGATTTTTCAATCTCAACCCTCCATTTCTCATTTGCTTTCCTATAAATAGGTCACTATTTGGAGAAAAATGGATCCATCTTTCAATTTGCAAACTTATGTTGTTGAAAACATTCACACTCACACTCATACTTTATATACTTTTAACATATTTTAGTTTAAATTAGTTGCATAAATAGATTAGCTTCCATTAATGGCTTCCATGCATCCATTTAGTTAATTAGAGAACTAGGGTTTTAATATTTTTAGTTTAAATATCATTTAGATTAGATTAGCAATTGCATATCTACATCTTTTAACATAAAATCATGGTAGATTAACTCTTGCATCATACTCATTTTAGCATAAATGATGTTTTCATCCATTTATCACAACGGTTTTATCAATTCTATTCAATAGAATCAATTGAAACAAGCTCATTGATCACAAGATTGGGAAAGGGTCATTATTCCACATCAAAAGGACACTAATTCCAAAATGGGTTAAGTTTCAGATGGATTAGAGTAGAGATTTTAATGCTTTCTTAGTTTAGAATACTTTGTTTCAATAAATGTTTAGTTTAACTTTCATTTGAATGATCTTATTTGAGATTGAGTATTAGTGGCTTCGTTATGCTTCGATTCTTCATGGATCAAGCGTAATCAACCCATACTAATATCTTCGATCGACACAACTAAATAATTATTTAATTACAAAATTATAATAAATCATTTTATGCAATGGTGTACAACACAATATCTGAACACCTAATCACATAGGGAACCACACAAGCATATAAAGACAATCACCCATCTATTAGTTCTAATGACAAGCCCCGTGTATGGTCTATGGCCAATAATGTAACAAATGATGGTGTTGTTGATGCTAAATTAGTCATAAGTGCTCCTAGACAAAACACTAATCAACCACCCAATACACAACAGAACATACAAAAAACTAACACGCCACAACCAAACAATCAAATCAACAACACCAACACACAACAAAGAGGACCACCCCCTAGGAATAACTACCCAAAACATAAATACATACCATTGGGAGAACCCATCAAATCCATCATGTAGAAGTTAGTGCAATCAAATCACACTCCCCAACTACCAAAACTATCAATAACCTCAAGTTAAACCACCATGTTATAACAAAAATGATCTTTGGAACTTCCATGAGATCAAACGACATAAAAAAGAAAGCTATATGAAGATGAAGAACATTATCCAAGATCTTATTGACAATGGGGACATATCTGGTGATCAACTAGTAGGTAACCAAGACCTAAATATATACATAAACCCAATGCTAGATCACAACAAAGGAAACGATAATCGCAAGGAGAAATATTACAAGAACATAGGTCATGTATATTCTAATGTGGTCGCATCTTGTGACAATTTCGTAACAATAATCACCATCAAAGGACTTAGTGTCAAGTGTCGAGTCACCACACGTCAAGGCAAGGTTACAATCTAAGGAGATCCATCACATTCTAGGGCACAACCTACACTGCCAACGTCAAACCCTAGTAACTACAGTCTCCTAGACCAGCTAAAGAAAATCTCCAGCCTATAATTGTTGAAACTATCCCTTGCACATATGGATGTATTAGAAAAGGCCTTATCAGCTTCCTCTATACCATAGAATATTGATACTAAGAATTTCAATCTATGATAGGGCATATCACCACACCCCATCTTCTTACCTTCTCTAAACAAGATCTCCCAATGTAGCCATCCCACAATCATGCTTTGCACCTTGAGGTTGTGGTTCATAAAAATAAAGTTAAAAGAGTCCTGGTGGATGGAGGTGCTGGTCTAAACATTTTCACCCTTCATTTAGTTAGAAACTTGGGTTACTTAGAGGATGCCATTGAAAAGACAAAGGGTGTAACCATCAGGGCATACGATGATCAAGAGCGGGTGTCTCAAGGCATAATCAAGCTACCTATCCAAGTAGGACTAGCTATTGTTGAAACCACGTGACAAGTGCTAGATCTTGACCTTTCTTACAATATCCTTCTTGGTCAACCATAGATTCATTCCATGCAAGTTGTAGCTTCCACGTATCACCAATGTGTCAAGTTTCCCTTTGAAGATAAAGAAGTCATCATCCATGGTGATCCTAAGCCATTCTACTATTGTAAAAACCTTGAGGCTAAATTTTACAAGATCCCACAAATATTAAAAAATGATGAAGGGCCCACATCCTCCTCATTTGTTGACCCATCTTCCTTGGCATCTATCTCAGAATCCAAAACACCCATTATACAAAATATACCCGACATCAAGGAAGTAATCAAGCATAATGGTTGTGGGGATTATAATCTAAAGAAGGATACTTTTGTTCTAGGAGAGTTACCTCTTTCTCCCAAATCTCATGAAAAACCCCAACCTATCAACAAAGTAGCTGAAACAATAAAGGTAGCATCCACCACCTTCACCAAGTGGGGGGACTTGAACAAATATGACGCCAATAAAGAAGATGTATCTAAATTTCTATATCAACAATCAACCCATGCTCGTTCTTCCAATGGAAGATGATAATAAAGGATTACAACTAATGATGGGATGTGGGTATAACAAGAATGAAAAGATGGGACAAAACGGCAATGGTTTGTTAGAGCCCCTCATTTCTAAGAGACAACCAAAGAATCTTGGCTTAGGATGTACCACTAGCAAGGTGACCCTTATTGGTAAGGGTAATTCTAATAAGAGGGTTGATGCTTCCTCTTGGTTACCGACATCACGTAATAATACCCTATATGAATTTCCCCTTGACATTGCTGACTTGTTTGAGGATACTTCCATCTTCATGATAATCACAATATCCTTTACCCCAAATGACCAAAACTTTGAATTGGAGCTAATACAGCCACAATTGATCAACTAGAACCAACAAGGACCACCAATTTTGGATGTGTTCGAAAATGGTGAGGCAATCTCCAATTTTATGGGACTCTGTCATAAATTTCCGTGTGGGGATCACAAAGTGGGGTTTGAAATAGAGCTAGACATACAGGCATACTATGGGGAGATGATTAAATCCCTCAATCGCAAAATAAATGACATGAGAATAACCTATAGATATTTAAGTGAAAACCACACTGTGGCACTTTTTGATCACAAAATAGTAAAAATAAAGGATGCATCTAAAGGTGAAAACCTCTCTGAGGCACCGAAGGATGAGGGATTCAATCTCCCCCTTAGTACAATGCATCCTTAGAAATCAGTGGTACTATCAGAGAAAGCTACTCTAGTGAATGTGGGAATGGAAGAGGCACCTAAGATAACCTTCTATGCAGAGTCTTTACTAGATGAAGAGCAAACAAACTTAGCAGCATGCCTAAAAGAGTGAAGGGAAAAAATTGCATGGCCCTACATAGATATGCCTTGAATCGATCTTGAAGTGGTTCTACATCACTTAGCAGTTTATCATGAAGCAAAACCAGTAAAATAGAAATTAAGAAAGATGCACCCTCATATAGCATTACTGGTTAAACTAGAATTGTAGAAGCTCCTTGATGTCAGATTTATCTAACCAATTTAGACTATTGTGAGTGGGTTTCTAATGTGGTGCCAATCTCCAAACCCATTGGGGGCATCAAAATATGCACTGACTTTAGGGACTTGAATAAATCATTTATGAAAGATGAATTTCCTGTCCCAAACATTGGCATCATTATCTATCTAAATGTAGGACATGAAGAACTAGTTTTTGGCACACCCGGTGGGACTTTGAATAACAATTCAAAGCATTAATTTAATAGTTTCAAGCTATTATTTTGGTATATACAATAGTACTTCAACCTTTCAAAGAATAAAGATCAAATACTTGGCGACTTCATTCTTAAGTTTCAAAGTAGATCAATAGCAAACAACTTATGAGAAATATTCAGACAAGAAGAAGTCCTTCTTTGTTTGAATATCTACAATTGTCTTCACCAAAAAGAAGAGGAAGGACAACCAAGAGAACACCTGGAAGGAATTCAAGAGACCTATCAGTTTCTCCAATCTTCAGAACAAAACCATTAGTATACACATCAAGAAGGAGAGGCAGATCGTCAACAAGGCAGCTAGGTTCACATTCAGCTTCACCAAGTTACAGATCATTGGTTTCACTTGTACCAATTTTACAAGATGCAAATTTTAGAATACCAGTAGCTCCAATGGCCAGAGCGCATGTGTTTGTACCATTTAATGGGGGCAGCCCATTTAATTTGGCTCAACACAATGATATACCAGTTGCAACACTTAAGAGTTTTCCTTTTTTCACTGGTGAACAGCAGACTGCGCCAATAGAGAATATCAGAGATATGGCTTCACTGTGTGGAGTTCATCAAGTGACTCAGGAGAATGTGGCATTAAGGCTATTAGCAACATCATTCAAGGGTAAAGCACTTCAGTGGTTTTGTGTCTTACTAGTTAATACTGTCATGACATGGGATGATTTAGGAGATAAGTTGAGCAAACAATTTTTTGACAAGTCTGATCATCTATCTCTAGTTGAGTAGATGATGACTATAAAGAGAGCACCACAAGAACAGATGATGGACTTTAATTTTAGGTTTCAAAGGACTTGGAATAGAATTCTATTAATGGTAAGGCCTACTCCTGATCACGCTTTCCTATATTATCTTAGATCATTGAATAGTGATATTGCTTTAATGATACAATCAATGGGTGGATTAATATTACCAATAGCCTATGACATTGTTATTAGAGCTAAAAATTGCCTTATATAGGCTGGTAAAATTGTACCAAGGCCACCTATGCCAATATTTCCAGATATTCATCCCATGATGCCAATTAATTTACCACCTATTGCCTCAATTCCAGTAGAACCAACCTTAGGCTATCATCCAGTTATTCAAAATAGTGCATTTCTAGCACAATCAGATTTCCAAGAGCTTAAGGGTAATCAACAAGAGATGGAAAAATTATTGCAGACACTCAAAAATGATTTAGTGAGTCTTAAGAGGCAACAAAACCAGAATTTCAAGCCTTACCAAGCACCTTTTCAGCCTAACAGACCACCCTATCAGATAGATAATCAAGGATAGAGAAGAAACTTCAATCCTAGGCCACCATACAATCAGAATCAAAATGTTGCTAGCTCCTTTAAGGAGCTTGCACCTATTTAGAACAAATTGGCCCAAGATTATGTATGGTGTTACCCATGCAATCGGCCTCATAATCAGGCCACGTGCATGAATGGAGTGATCAATCGGACCCTGATGGCACAGAGCAATTATGTGGAAAGTATAGCAAAAGATAGCAATGATCAGAATGATCAAACACAACAGACTGATATGGATGTTGTCATGATGAATTGGCAAGGCAAAAAATTATGTGGAGTAAATCAGATACAAGGTCAAAATCAGTTAGCCACTTCTATTGCAGCAAATACAAGATCCAAGAAAAGAGCAATAGACTTGAGACAACAAGCTATTTCTAACAAACAACAGGCTGATAAAGGTAACCAGCAAGTTGTTCAACAGAAAAATCAAGTTTCAAGAGTTAATAAACAGTAGTTACAACCCTCTTCTTCACAAAATGTCCATATTTTACCAAGAAAACAACCTGAGATTGCTAAAGAACAATCAAGAACTCAGCCAATTCTAGTACATAAGGAGACTGTTGTTCCTAAAACCTAGCACAAGGTTAGTTCTCCAACTTTTAACATTGTAGATCATATGAAAAAGGCAACTGTTAGCATCACCATGTTGGATGCATTACACCTACCTAGATAGAAAAAAGGTCTGTAGGAGGCCCTGGCTAAGATATTTATTTCTGGCGAAATAATTAAAGAACAACCAATTGTTCTTGCAAGCAGTTTAGACAACAAAAAGGGGCAGCCAACTCAAGAGGTAAATTTACCACCCTTTTATGTTAGTCTAGTAATTGGTGATAGCATTGTGCATAATTGCATGATAGATTCAGGAGAAAGCAACTCAATTATGCCTAAACAGCTGGTAGATAAATTAGGACTTGAGTATGAACCATTGTCAAAAGGGGTAGTTCAATTGGATGGCACAACCATTAAGTCTGTAGGAGTTATAAAAATCTGCCTCTTACATTGCATGTTTGTCCAAACTTTCAAATTCCATAGGACATTTATGTTATTGATCTCCCACCTTATTTTTTCGTTTGCCTGTCTAGAGATTTCATTGCAAAATTAGGTGGTTATCTGTCATTAGACTATTCACACATGTTTTTTAGAACCAGATATGGTACTAGAGTCATAATTAAGTCAGAACCATAGGCTAAAGACCATATCGAGCCCTATGTGCCAAATCCCATAAATGCAAACCTAGCTTTCCATGATCAGGAGGATCAATTCATGACCCCTGACCCCACTGTACCTATAGAAGGCATACCTGATATTAATTTAGATGAGTGGGTAGCCGAGAATCATGAGGTTGACTTGTTCAATCTCATGGATGAAGTAGGTTTGCACATTTATATGATTCAGGAGCCTGATGTTACTATTCTAAATTTGGTCAAGGAGGAAAAACAACCAGAACAACAAATTGATCATCTTTGGAATCTGTACTTTGATGGATCTAGGGGTAAACCAGGTGTTGGTGGAGGAGCAGTGCTCATATCACCTGAAGGAGACAGGTATTATTCAACTTTTATATTTTCTTTCAGTTGTTTTAATAATGTTGCTGAGTACGAAGCATTGGTACATGGTTTAGAGTGGGGCAGAAAGAGGAAAATCAAGTGTTTACAGGTGTTTGGTGACTCTGAGTTGATAGAAAATCAGGTTAGAAATCTGAATTTAACAAAAAATGATTTTCTGAAATTGTATAAGCACCATGTTTCAGACTTATATGAAGAGTTTGATGCATTTAATCTGCAATCAGTACCCAAAAATTAGAATAAGCAAGTTGATAAACTTGTAGCCATGGGATCACAGTTTGACATTCCAACTAAGATTCATAATGTGCAAGTGCAACAATATATAAAAGTAGTTGTCAGACCATTAGTACCTAATAACAATGTAAGCTGGTAGATTTTCGACAGTGATGACTAGATAATCCATTTTTTGATGGAAGAAGCAAAATTTTTTGTTGGAAACCAGTGCAAGTTTGATCAACAATATGGTAATCAGATCATGCAATTATAGTCTAACAAGCTTCCAAAAGGTTTGGTGACTCTTGAATCCATCTTCAACACTGATGATCAGGTTAAAAGAGATAAATCCAGCATCACAGTGAAGCAAGAGCATTATGAACCAATAGAGATATTCAAAGACAAGCTCCTTAAGCTTGGTAAAGTCTATACAAAGGAGGAACACCAAGCCTTTATCTTGCTTTGTCAAGAATTCAGTGACATTTTCACTTGGGAATATGGAGATCTAAAGGGTTTTAACCTTGAGTTAGCTCAACATACCATTGAGCTGGAACCCAACGCAAAACCAGTCAGACAAAAGTAAAGGCCCCTGAATCCGAAGTTAGAATATATGATGAAAACATAATTGAACAAGCGGATTGAGGGTAGTATCATTTTTCCAATCAAGCACACCTCTTGGGTATCAAACCTAGTGCTCGTCAGAAAGAAAAATGAAGAGATAAGATTGTGCATTGATTTCCATGATCTAAACAGAGCTTCACCTAAAGATCACTATCCGCTACCTTCAATGGAGCAAATACTTAGAACCAGATATTGGTTAAAGAAGAAGACCAGTACAAGACAACCTTTACCACCAAGTGGGGTACTATGGCTTACAAAAAAATTATGTTTGGATTGTCAAAAGTAGGAGCAACCTTTCAGAGAGCAATGGATATGGCTCTCCAAGGTTTGATAAACAAGTTTGTTCTTGTATACTTAGATGATATCATTGTTTTCCCACACAATGCTAATGAACATTTTGGTCATCTTAGATAGATTTTTGAGAGATGCAGAGAGTATGGAGTTTCTTTGAATCCAAAGAAAAACATTTTTGTTGTTCACGAAGGTAAGCTTTTGGGTTATATTTTTTCTAAAGATGGTATTTCTATTGATCTAAAACGCATTGCAGCCATTCTGGCTTTACCACTTCTTGCTCACAAAAAAGGTTTGGAGAGCTTTCTAGGCAGGATAAACTTTGTTAGGAGATTTATTCCTAACATTACAACATTGTTGCAACCTCTCATAGCCATGCTGAAGAAGAATATGCAGTTCAGTTGGACAAAGGAGGGTAAGAAGAATTTTGAACAAATTAAAGAGGCACTTGTAGCAGCCTCAACACTAATAAATCAAAACTTTGATAATAAAATTATACTGTATGCGTTTGGTAGTGTTGATACAATTTTTGCCATGTTATGTCAGCAGAATGATCAAGGACTTGAACAACCCATTGCATTTTTTAGTCAAATTTTGCATGATTATGAAACAAGATATTCATTTGTTGAGAAACATGTGCTTGCTATAGTAAGGAGTCTCAAAATTTTGACATATGTTGTTTAATAATAAAATACGTTTGTTGGTAGCTCACCCAATAGTCAAGGAGTTTCTATTAAATAAAGACATTAATGACAAGCGAGCAGGTTGGATAACCAAAGTCATGGAATACGACATTAGCATAAAGGTTACCAAGCTTGTTAGAGGTAAGGTTCTATGTGAACAACTTGCAGAAAAAGAGCAGAACAATAATGAAGAAGTCACTACAATTTTGAATAATGAAGAAGAACCTGTTGTTCCAGCTATTCCAGCTGATTGGATTCATCAAATAATTCATTACTTGCATATTGGAGATTTCCTAGAAGGTATGGATAAGTCTAAACGAAGGTATTATAGATTACAAGAAATTCCATATGCAGTAATAAATGGTGTTTTGTATAAAAAGGATTTCAATGGAGTATTCCTCAGATGTATTAACCCTAATCAGATCGAAAGGATTCTGAAGGAATTCCATGATGGACCTGCTGGAGGTCACTTTGCACCACGTACTACAGGTCTAGAAATTATGAAAGCAGGGTACTATTGGCCAGATCTTTTTAAAGATGCTTATGCTTATGTCAGAAAATGTGTTAAATGTTACCTATTTGTAGGAAAACAGAAGTTAGCAGCCCTGCCCCTAAATCTGATTCAGGTTGAGCAACCATTTGGAAAGTGGGGACTTGACTTCATTGGTCCAATTAACCCACCATCAAGTATAGGGCACAAGTAGATCTTGACAATGACAAATTACTTCACGAAATGGATAGAAGCAGTTGCTCTGAGAGATGAAAATGAAACATTTGTTTTAAACTTCTATCAGGACATAGTTTCCAGGTTTGGTACATCGAAATCTATCATTTCAAATAATGCTTTAGCCTTTACTGGCTTAAAAGTTTCAGATTGGTCAATGAAGAATAACATTTATCTCAATACTTCGTCTAATTATTACCCCTAGGGTAATAGACAGGCAGAATTGACAAATGAGAATCTGATTAAGATCATTAAAAAGAAAATTGAAGATAATCAGAGGTCATGGCATGATAAAATTAAATTATCCCTTTGGGCTGATAAAGTTACACCAAAAAGATCAACACGTTTTTCACCATATGTTTTGGTTTATGGCAAAGAGGCCAAGTTGCCTATTTTAATTGAGTTATCAACTTTGACCTACATAAGATAATTGGAGTTACTTGAGGAGCAACCAATGCAAGTTAGGCTTGCTGAATTTACAGAGTGGGAAGAAACCAGGAAAGAAGCTTTCAAGAAGCTTCAAATTCATCATTCTCAGATGAGGAAGACATTTGACAGGAAAGCAATAGAGTCTTCAATGAGGGTGATTTAGTTTTCAAATGGGATGAGTTAAAGAGCGGACCCGACAAACATACCAAGTTTGATGTCATGTGGGATGGCCCATATATTATCACAACAGAGAAGGAACATAATGCTTTCTATCTCTCAAGACTGGATGGTGAGGTGTTGCCAATCCCCGTTAACGAGATTCATCTCAAGCAATGCTATTAAGAATTTAGTTGTTGTTGTACATAGTAGTATAGTTTTCAATTTCAGTTTTTCTTTCAATAAGTGCCCCATGGCATGTTTTCTTTCAGTATTGTTTCGCTTTTAATAAAGTGCAGTCACTGCACGTGTTTTTTAGATTTTGTCATAAACAGAGTTGCAGTAGTTTCCTTCAATTTGTTTGTTTTGAAGTTGAGTTACAAAGGTTTTCAGAAGTTAAAGAGCAAGAATGGACTCCATGCCCAATGGATAAGCTACATAATTGGTCTATGGTGTTTAGCAGGAAAACACTCCATAGAGGTCACCAATTTGTTACCTATTTTTCACTACCAACTCAAACAGGTAGAGCTGAATTGCAAATTCAAGCCAAAAGGTACACAAGATGTTCAATTTTTTTTGGCTAAGTACTCATTATTGTGCAATGTTTCATTACAAAGTGAATTTCAATAATATTATGCAAGAACATTTCAAAATAATATCATAAGATTGCATCATGTTTGCTGCTTTATTCATAATGTACAAACCAAAGTCCCACACAAGCCATGGGAGTAACTTCATTTGATCTTCATAATCAAATAATGGGTGCATGAAGGAAAGTAAACTATACAATTGAAAATAAAGAAGGTATAAGGTAGAAAGTGATTCGTTATTGCTTGGAATGACGAATCGTTGACAAGTTGAAGCCTTCAGTTGTGACTCTAAATCGATCCAGCTCCAAGCTCTGAATGCACCTGCAAGTATGATAGAAGTAAGGTTAGAGTAATGAGAATCAAATTCTACCATATGCCTACGTTATCAACAGAAATATAGCATACACTTGATCAGGCATTCATCAGATGATTTCATTGTTCAAAGGCATAAAACTCAAAAGGAGGATTTCAACTTCTTTTATTTTGCTAGCACGTTTGTTCATTGTGCAAGAACAGGTTTATTATGTTCGTGATCATTTATCATCAGATATGTGGAGAAAAACGGGCTCCCACAAGGGTTGAGCCTGGCATATAAAAAAATACACTCTCTAAATACACTTGAGATTCATGAACAATATCAAAAAATTTATTAAGAAAGTTGTTGAAACTGAGAAGAGAATCATATAAGCAGCCTTATTCCAATGTGTTCAAATCAATTTGAGTAGTCATTTTTTGCTCATCATGATAAGGAATACTCAAAAAACATGTTCATAGATCATTAAATTCAACTCCATCATCAGGGATGCAGTCCATGTAGGTAAGCAATAAATGAGAACAACATCATCAAGAGAGTTGTCTACATATCTATAGAAGAGGGAGAGATACAAAACAATATATAAGTGAACTTCAAGTAAAGAGCCATCAGCCCAAAAAGACATTTGGTCATTACAAGAAAATACAGACAGATACACTTATCTACATGAAAAAGAGTTCAAAGTCATTTGATCAAGGGAACAATAATAAGATTGCAATAACAACTTGAAATTATACCAACATTATCTGAGTTATGACAGTCCCTTTGCAATGAAAGCTAGAAGCAAATGAATAAATCTAATATGCTCATTAGGTTTTCTTAAGTCATGAAATGATGATAGTATCAAGCAAAAGTATTGTCATAGTAGGAATATGCCAGGTACTTCTCAGAAGTTTTTTTTAAAATGCATATGATAGTGTACAGCTGAGACAGTCCATAGGCTAGCTCACAAGTATCATGAGCAGAAAATTGCAAGAATTATAAAAGGCAATTGTAGGCCTCTCACAAAGCACAAATTTTAGTAGTTAATGGATTTGTTAGCTGACTGTTTCTACATAATGAAGAGAAGTACAAGGAATGGAGGGTTATCACTTTACATCAATGAATAGAAACCAAAAGTTTCAGTGCAAATACAACCCAGAAGTTCAAATTCACACATGGCAGCCTGCAGAAGGAAATCATTAACATGAGCGGTTTCTTTTACCTTATTTTTAGACATAAAGTAAGGGGTTTCAAATTTCAAAGAGGGAAAAAATGTCAAATAATCAGTTAATACAACCACAACCATGAAGTTTGGTGTTTTTGTTTCAAAATCTATTTTCTTTTTTCATTCGAGCCCAGAATTAAACGGTGAGAAATCTACAATTTCACAAGTCGCCACAGGGAACTTTCAATAGAAAAATATAGTCACATCCATGGAACATATAAAGGGTTTTTTCTTTTTTCTACAAACAATAGAGAATGGAGAAATCGAATAGTCCATTTTGAGGCATCCAAAGAGAGACACATAAGATGCAAACAACAAAGAATGAAGCTCATATTCATGGCGCGGCTTGCACATTGGATCTAGTTTTTGTCTTAAGAAAGAAGATAACAATCATTCTTTGTAATAATTTAAGCTTCTAAGAGCTCTTGTTTGACATAAAATACAAAGAAGATTCAACATTACAGGAGAGTTTACCTTTTTGTGGCTATTGGAAAGCACAATAATGACGACTAGAGTTCTCAACAAAGCTTCCAAGTAAAGCTCGGGCTAACAATAATGACGGCCAAAGTTCTCAACAAAGCTTCCAAGTAAAGCTTGGGCTCACAATAATGGCGGCTAGGAAAAGTGGAATAAATGCAGAGTAAAATGAAACCTTGGCCTTAATGGCCATTTTTTCCTTTAAAGTGAAGAAGGAAATCACGATGTACAGTCTGGAATCATCTTATGAATCATTCCCAGCAAGGTTTCCTATATGAGGCTCATTGAATCAAGCGAAAGTGACAAAAGATCAAGTTCAAGCCCTACCCAGGTTGACAACCAACTTCTTCAAGAAGCTTCTCCAAAATAGTCAAAATGCATAATGATGAAGACTTTTAGGGTTCGATGGGATTTTGTCAAATCCCTAAACTCGAATGGAGTGTATTTTTTGACTAAGTTTTTAGAAAATAATGACATTTATTTTTTTTCCTGTCATGGTATTGACCTTTAGTTCATTACTTAATGGAGATGTGGTCTACGCTAGGGTCAAAAGAATATAACTTTTGTAATTTGCATATAATACTATGCAAGGCGGTGGTGATTTTATTCAGAATCATGTGCTAAGTGTGATTTCCAATCAAAATATGTGCATGGAGCTTGAATTTTAGAGTCAGAAATCTAATTTAAATTTAGTAACTCATTGTTTATGTCTTGCATTATACATTGTAAAGTCAATTGATTAAATGATATTTTATAAATAATTTAATTAATTAGACTCTTTCGAATGCAAATATAAACATAAATTTGATCCTTAGTCATGCATGACTTCAAGTCAATGTTGCACAAGTGCTTAATATAGACTACGCATGGAGTCGCAAATATTGAAAAAACTAAAAAAAATTAAAAAAATTGCTCATGCACCAGTGGAGTTCAAGTTCAGTTGTTTAGTTTGGGTTCTTCTTTCAGTTTCACTTCAGTTCACGAGATATTCTAGTCATGAACATGGAGAGGTAGAGTTTTCTAGGTAGAGAGAGAAGTTCGCTTCATTTTTTAGCTATTTTTATCAAGGTTTCCTCTTCTACTCGAATTTCACTTTGGAGTTATCATTTTTCACTTCAGTTGGCTTTCAGTTCTATTGTTGGCTGCTTTGAGCATGCTTTTTGTATATACTGAAAAAACTTAATTGTTTTTCCTAGTTCTTGTTTTTCATCCTTTGCATTCTGTAAAGTGAATTATCATGTAACTCAACTTTTTTGATTTTAATAAGATTATGCAGTAGTCTTTACAGGTTAATTAGTGTATAATTTGCAGAATACTCCTTTAATTTCCAGCATTTTAGAGTTTTTCCTTCAAGATTTCAAGCATCATTGCTATGTAGGATTTGATCGAAGAATTATTGTGTTATCAGTTTTGAGACCTTTAATATTTATGTCTCCTTCATAAATTTATGTATGCATCTTAGTTTAAATTCACTGGTTAAACATTGTGCATGTTAATGATTAAACAATTTAGTTGTGAAAACCATGTTTTCCTTCGAAGATTGTTTTTAATTGAAGCCTCTATTTAAAACATTTAGGTGATTAAGCTACTAGATCAAGTTGTGCAAATTAAAGTACTGGGTAATAATTTGTGAGTTAAGTTTCCATATTAGATTATTTCGGTGCATCACCATAGCTAAGTTTTTCCAATTTTGTATTAGAATAAATCTTTCTCCCTTTTCCAAGCAAGTTCGAGTTCATAATCACAAAATCATATAGGAACCAGCCTAGACTCTGGAGGTCTATCTTTTCCATAGGAATACCCACAGCCTGATGATAGTTCCCATGTTTCAACAAATTGTTGGATTTCACCATTCAAGCATTCGGGTGCAATCTGATTGACATCAGTTATCACTCATGGATGGATTTTTTAGGCTATAACCAAATCATGATCACTAAGGAGGACCAACATAAAACTACATTCACATGTCCGTGGAGAACATACTACTGGAATATGATGTCATTTGGGCTAAAGAATGTTGGAGCAACCTATTAGAATGTGATGACGCTAATCTTACATGAAATGATCCATAAAATAGTTAAAGACTATATGGATTCTATTCTAGCCAAATCAAAAATAAGGAAATGGCATATAGAGGCATTGGGGCCAATGTTCGGTAGGCTTGAAGAATACAAGGTGTGATTAAATCCGAAAAAGTGTCTTTGGGGTCACATTAGGCAAGCTTCTTGGTTACATAGTCTCGCAAGAGGGATCGAGATAGATCCTACTAAGGTAAAAAAAAATCTAGACATGGAGCCACCATAAACATTGAAACAAATGTTAGGTCTACAAGGAAGGTTACAATCCATTAGGAGATTCAAAACGTAACTTCTAGACAATATCCACCCCTTCTCTCACCTTCTCCATAAAGGGGTAACATATAAGTTGGATGAAAAATACGATAAAGCCTTTGAGAAAATCAAGTAGTACCTATTGACATCTCCTGTTCTCATGCTACCAATACCAAACAATCCATTGATCCTATACATCTCATCCACATCAGTAGCATTAGGTGCTCTTCTTGTCCAACATGATGAAACAAGAAAGGAAAGAGCCATCTACTATATCAACAGGACCTTGGTAGGATATGAAATGAATTACTCGTCCATCGAGAAGGAATGCCTAGAAGTGGTGTTCGCTTCATAAAAATTTAGACACTATATGCTTGCACATCAAATCAAGCTTATTGCTAAAATTAAACCATTAAAATATCTATTGTCTAAATCAAATCTCATGGGGCGAATGGCCAAGTGGGTAATGATCTTAACAGAGTTTGACATAGAGTATGTGGAGCGAAAATCCATCAAGGGATAGGTAATTGTGGATCAATTTCCAGAGGCGCCCATATATGTGGAGAATCCTTTGGTATCTAAGTTTCCTAATGAGCCAGTGTTTGTCCTTGATGTGGTGGATTAGTGAAAAATGTACTTTGATGGATCATATACCCATCACAAATCAGGGGCGGGAATTCTCTTCATCATCCCTCAAGGTGATTATATACAAAAATCATATTGACTATCATTTCCATGTACAAATAATATTGTTGAGTGTGAAGCTCTCATAACAGGGTTAAAAATAGCAATCCAATGGTAGATACATGAGTTAACGGTCTGTGGGGATTCATATTTGATTGTTAATCAATTCAACAAAGACTACCATACCAAGGATGATAAACTAACTCATTTCAAGATGGTAGAAAGTATTAAGGACTTCTTCATTGATATAACCTTTGAGAAAATACCCATGTTAACAATCAAGTAGATGATGTCATGGTGACCATTGGATCCTTATTAGACATGCCACACAATGTTCTTCAATGTGAGTTTCTTGCAGAGTAGCTTCTCATACCGATTTTTGACATACCTAAATTTGAATTCATGTGTGAAATCGTTGATCCTAGTTCCACATGGTATCATGACATATTTACCTACCTTAGTAGAGGTACCCTCCCATCTAATATCACTTCCAACCTTAAGAAAACATTTGTTAAGAAATCATCTTGATTCTTCATCTTAGGTGATACCTTATACCATTGAAGCATCGAGGGGATATTATTACGATGTCTCAACCAAGAGGAAGCCTTAATCACGTTAAAAGAAGTAGATGAAGGCATTTGTGGTTCCCGTTCTAGTGGTATGACCTTATCCAATAAATTTTTGAGGATGGGGTATTACTGGTCAATCATGGAATGAGAGGCTCATCAATTTATAAAGAAATGCATGCAGTGCCAACAACATGGGGACCTGATCCATGCTCTGGATTAGGAGCTCTAGCTAATTGCTATGCCTTGGACTTTTCTTGCAGTGGGGACTCAACCTCATAGGAAAGATTACCCCCACTTTGTCTAATGGCCACAAATTCATCATCATGACCACTAAGTACTTTAAAAAGTGGGTGGAAGTTATCCCTATGACTTACATAACGAGGAAACAAATCTCCAAGTTCATCCTAAACTACCTTATTTGTCGCTATGGTGTTTCACAAGCCCTTATCTCAGATAATGAAACATCCTTCAAAAATCAGGATGTAAGAGAGCTATGCCAGTGACTCAATATCCAACATCATCTCTCTAACCCCTATTAGCCCCAAGGCAACGGTCAAGCTAAGGCATCAAATAAGACCATTCTAAAAATCCTTAAGAAGATGGTCAATGAAGCTGGTTGTGACTAGAATTTGCAATTAAATCTCGCCTTATGGGCCTATAGAACTAGTATCTGCACACCTATAGGTGTAAACCCCTTCTCCCTAGTCTATGGATCTGAAGCCATCCTACCCATCAAGGTCGAGCTCCCATCATTGAGAGTGTCACTGCAGAATCTGATCACTGATGAAGAATATAGGGTATCTTGGTTGAATGAGTTAGAATTCCTGTATGAACGTCATATTGATGCCTAGAATCATTTGCAAGCATACCAAAACCATCTGAAACAAATTTATAACAAGAAAATCAAGAGTCGATCCTTCTAGGTGGGAGATCTAGTCCTCAAGTGGAATCAAGAGAACATGCTCAATCAGGATATCAAAGGGAAGTTTGAGCCTAATTTTTAGGGCCATTTGTTGTCACAACAAGCTATGGATTAGGAGATTTTCAGTTATCAACACTTGAAGGAGAACCCTTGCAGGAACCAATCAATAGCCTACATCTCAAAAAAATTTATGTCTAGGCTTGAAGGGTGTAAATATGGAAAATACAAATAAAATAAAATAAATAAATAAGAAAAAATCCAAAAGAATAAGAAAAAGGATTGAGAATAGTAAAGAAAAAAATCATCCTCTAGTGAAAACCACTTTGGTGGCGCTTTGGGCAAGTACCTTGGTGAAAACCTGGTAAACAAGCGCCTTGCATAAATAAGCACCTCCATCTATCATTAACTCTTTAGTTTATCCTACTTCAATATCTATCACATCCAACTATCACGTCACTAATCCTATTTATTCATCACCCACCTGCATCCATATCATAGTTGGATATTGTGTAAGTATCATATTCCCCTTTAGTACTACCTGGCACATTCCTAAGGTCAGTTTGTCTTGCCTATATCAAGGTAGGCTATCACATCACATTGGGGGAAATTAGTTATGCTTGCATCAGATTGGGTTCTTGTATATCTTAAGGTTATTTGAAATCTTTCAAAAAATCACCAATTTTTTTTGAAAACCTCATCAAAATCCAAAAACACTTACAAATTCTAGAAATCCAAAACATAAAAATCTTGTATAACCAAAATCCAAAAATATTCAAAAAGTTGTAAAGTCAAAATCCAAAACATCCAAAACACATCATCAAAATCCCTAAACATGTCAAAACATCCAAAAAATCAAAAACATTACCACATCGAACTACAAGTCTCTGAGTGTGAACATAGGAAAGGCCATCACTAATGGGCACTCAAGATACTTTAGGTTAGTCCTTAGGAGTCCATCATAATAATCTAACAATCCATCAAGTGTTCATATTTTGTCAATAAAAAGTTACAGGTCAGAGTCAGTTGAACTATGTGGTCTCTTCATGTATAATGTAGGAAAGGCTAATCTTTGATAATCCCCTGAGACCCTAGGTTAGTCCCTTTTAGGTCTTGGTCAAAACTCATAAAACACAAAAACATTGGAAATTTTGAAAACTCAAAACATTTGAAAACTTGAAATACCCCTAAACATTTAGAAAGACCAAAAACAACCTCAAAACATTGCAAAATACCAAAAACATTAAAATATTCCAAAAAATCCAAAACTACCCATCCCATTTCGCTTTCACCCACAATAAACTTCCATCAATAATAAATCAATTGTCATCATCAACCTTTGGTAAAACAAATAGAAAACAAGTATGACAAGTCATGAAGTGTGAACCTAAATGTCAAAATCTAAAGTCTAGATCATAAGTAAACAAGTTGGTAACATTTGTATCAACGACCTATCAAAAACTTAATCTTAGTCAAAACATCTGATCAACATGTCTTAGGA
Organism: Sequoiadendron giganteum; assembly: GCA_007115665.2. Lineage (NCBI taxonomy): Eukaryota > Viridiplantae > Streptophyta > Pinopsida > Cupressales > Cupressaceae > Sequoiadendron > Sequoiadendron giganteum. The sequence continues at coordinate 198,230,534 of CM021101.1, forward strand.
TGCATCTTACCTACAATGGATATCAACGTCAGCCTAAAAAAATTAGAGAGAAAGGAATGGGGCATCACTCATTATCTTTTGTTTGATGTGCTTGTGGGATGTTCTTATAAGATAATCTTGGCGAATACTTGCTTAGTTGTGTACATAGGGAGGTCATTTTGAATAGATTGTCGACTATTGCGTATGTTTTGGTCTGGAATGTTTTAAAATTCTATTAAACTACATTCCAACTAGGTTTCCATATGTCAAGGTGTGAAATAGGATTATCCTATGTGTTTACAGCATCAAATTCCATTGCACTAGATACAATGCCATCCTAGTTATCAATACCTTGATGCATCGTATCTATGTGTTATATCAAAAATAAGGAATGATGAAGTATCCCAGTCCTTAAAATGAGCATATCATCACTTTCATCACCATATCTAATAAAGTCTCAAAGAATGATAGAATTATTGGACTTCTAAATCAATCTCAAAATCAATGGTCAATTGATTCATCTTATTCTTCTATCTTCTTTCCGCGCTAACATGGTATGATGGTAGTCAACAAAATAATCATAATGCATCCATCATGCATCAACAAACCATCAACATAAATACATCTTGCATAATCAGAACATACTCATCTGCATATCATAAGCATGACATCATCATATGGAAAATACATCTATCTCATTGCATGCCATAGAAAGATACTGAAAAAAGAATAAAACATCCATTGCATTGCATCCATAACATATATCATACAATGCATATCAAATAAAAATCATATCATGAATCATATATCACATCATATCATAAAGCATAAATAAAGAAATTCATCCATAACATCAACATCTACATCCATACATGTTCATAACACATGAAATAAATGAAACATCACATCACATCAAAATGATAGAATATCATATCATAATCAAATCGATCCATCTCATATATCATCAAAATATGAATGTCACGATACAAAGTTAGAGTCAATGTGTAAATATCATCAAAAGTAGATATACAAGAGGCCATAAAAAATCAGTCGACGAATGGATATACATAATCAAATCAGGTTGTACATAAAAAATGTGTCTACAAAAGGGGTATGGGCTATCCCCTGCTATGTCAATCATCATGCCAAGACTAATCCTGATGAACACCAGATGGCTATCTATGACTACTCTCTCTAGGTTATCTAACTAACGGTGCACCACCTGAACTACTAAGAGCAACCCCGCTCCTATGAGAGTAGTCTAACTGTCGCTACTCTTGAGGGACCTCCTTGTGGTAAAGTGTCTTGTAGTATGATGCCTTTGATACAAAATATATTTACATATGTGTTGACACTACTTGACCCTACATCGCTACTATGATGGCCTCTAACTACTGCCCCCATCCAGTCTCCTAAGACAATTAGAGATCCAATTATTGCTGCAACTATCACTCATGATCCCTATCAGTTGTCAAGGTATGTACCTACTATAAAAATTGATCTCTCTTAGTCGAAAGGGCTTGAATATTTGTATCATGGGGATCCTAACCCTACAATTGTTGTTGTGGAGACTACTGATGCTGATGTGGTGGTGGTGGTGGTGGTGGAGGGGACCTAGCCTTGGTACCTGTCCAACTACTTGATCCTATACACCGTGGTCTTGATGACCTTGATCATAGGGAGGCTGCTAATCATATTATTGTTTTCCTTTGCTTACACCCAACCTCTAGGTCTACCCCATGGACATCCTCTAGCCAGATCTAGCAAGCGTGTAGGGGCCACCCACTATGCATCATAACCTGGGGTAGTACCCGCATCATCAATACCTCCATCATACACCCACGGCTAAACCACAAGCTATCTAAACTCATCTATAGCCACCTAAGTCTGAATCTATTGGCCCCAGGTTGTCCCTCTCTGTGTCTGGGAAAAAATGGTGTGTAGTCATCTGGGGATATATCCTGTGTCTCCCCGAATAGGCGAGCTACTCGATCTAGAAAATAATGCTATACCCTTTGATGCTCCCAACCCTGGATGTATCGAGTTTTCCTAACAAAGAACAACTTCTAGTGACAATCATACCATGGTGGTGACTGGAGCTAGGCCTCCACCTAAACATGGTCATGTCATCTATAACTCTCCTCCAGTATGGAATCCCTATCAGCCCTGTGTGCTACAAAGTCATAACTACTCGGTACCTGTATATAACTAGCTCATTTAGATTAATGTTTGCTAAAGAAACAACTGACCTAAGCATATAAATGTGCTCCCATGCCTAGAAGTGTAGCAATGTGACACTTGCTGATAAACTCCTTGCATGATAGTACACAACCTAATGCATATCATGGTACAATGATGCAAGCATAATGGGACCCCATGCATACTATGTCATCCTAAATAGCATTTCGTACCATGCTAGTCCCCAACCTGAACTAAAACCTCTACCCTGTTGGTTTGAGGCAATCAAACCAAAGATCAAGGCACCTACAACTAATCTAAAGTCTGAGACCCATCCTCATAACTACTCCAAGTCAATTTGAGAGCTCTCTAGAATGATATCCTCCACCCACAGGATCTCAAAGCATGCATCCATCCCATAAACTGTGTCATAGATAACTTGCTCCACGTGGATGGGAAGCCACAAAATCTACCATATGTCCTCCAATGTAATGGTAGCCTCTCCGGTGGGGAGGTGGAATGAAGAAGTCTCACTATGCCAACACTCCACCAATGTCGTCATCATAGCTAAGTGAGTTTGAACCTCAGACATGTATGCAATGAATCATAGGAGCTCTTGCTGCTCCACTGTGAAATGTTGTGCCTCTACAAGAATGCGAAGCCAATGCTCCCAAGACATAAGAGGCTGAGTAACCTCTTGCACGCATGAAGTGAACAATGTCAATTTGACTAAAAATTAATTAGAATATGAGTTTCCAAGTACTAAATTTGCAAAAGAATTGCTATTTTCAATAGCTTCGCTTCGTTCTTTTGCAATAGCGTTGTCATTTTGTGAGAACGCCGCTATATTTCAGTAGCAAGTCGACATTTTGGGTGTGTCACCTTAACCTAAATCCTTGGCGCATAGATCTAAAGCACTTGCATCACTATTTTTAAAAGTGTTGCTAGACCCTAAAACCTAGACGTGTCACTATTTTTCACTAGTGTCACCCTAAATCAACAGTGACTTTGCAACCAAATCCCCTGATGTGTTGCATTTTGGTAAATGCATTGCTATAGAATCAAACATGTCACCAACCACTTCAGAAGCGTCACAATATAATGATGCTCTCGAAGGACCTAATTTAACCCCTAATAAATGTTGTAAAGGTACAATAAAAAGGAAAGTTTTAAAGCACATAACCGAGGTCCTACATCTAGAGGTCATCGATACTCTCAAAATCTCTCTGCAAGGTGTGTAGGAAGCACACAGCAAGCCATTGTGTCTATGGGTCAGAGAAAAAATGTAGTAATTCGCTAGAAGACAAGAGTGCAAATGAATTGAAAGTGACATCTACTCCTTTATTTAAGCCTAAAAATTAGGGGTTTTGACCTAATTTGAGGGTGCAAATAGTATCTTAAGTCCTTTTAATCAATTTTTGACCTATGCAACCTAAATTGAGGCATTTTTTAATGCCTTGAGCTTGTTTTCACATCTTGAACCTTATTTTTTGGAGTAGAACTAATGTTGCACCTTTGTCGCAAGATTGACCCGAAATTTCAAAATTCCACCCAATCTCTTGAGGGGTAGGGTACCAATTTAATTTCCTTTCGTTAGGGCAAGAGTGGGGCATCCCAAAATTGGGAAATTTTAAATTTTGATTTGAGCAACAACATTAATCCGAAAAGTGTTAGTCTTTGAACCAATGTAATAGGTACCTCGCTTCAAAGAGGGGAAAAATGTAGACACTTAAAATTGTCCTGACTAATATTACACACTTGAATCTAGTTACTAACATCATTTATCCTAAATTCATCTCCTTTTTTACTATTTAATTAATTGACCCTAGTTATTTAATTAAAGGGCATCAACTTCTCCTATTAATCAAATGATCATTTGAATAATTCATCCCCTTTCAATTTAATTCCCATCTTATTTAATTGAGTAATGAAAATTATTTGATTATATTGCTTATGTCCCCTCATTTCATTAAATAATCTTAATTATTTAATTAAATGTCATTTGAACCGCTTTCATTAAATAAATTAATTATTGAACGATAATCCTAAATTCACTCAACTTGCACAATTAAAAATTTCTTTTAATTAACTAGTTACTAATTTTCCCTCACCCATCCACTTGCATGGGAATATTCCCTTAGAATATTCTCTCGTTTGAGCTCCAAAAATTGAATATTCTTTCCTAAAAAACTTTGTAACAAAATTCCCAAGTTTTAGGAAGTGTCCTTCCTTTGATCATTGTGAGCCATTGGTTAACTCTTTGATCCATGTGATCTTGCATTCTCATCCATTGATGAGAATCCTTGATCCACACCTTCACCTCACATTGCATCTCAACCATTGATTGATCAATTTGATCTTGATCCTTGATTCACCATTTTATCCTATAAATACTTCCCATTTTGGAGAGAAATGGATCCATTTCCATCAAAGCAAAGTTATGTTGCACATTTTAATACTATCTCTATTCATCTTGCATCCATTATTAGCTTTTTCATCTATCTTTAGCATATTTTCATCAATATTAGCTTGGTTTTCATCAACGAAGTTCAATTAGATTCTCATTTTATCAAAGGGATTGGGAAAGGGTAGCCATTCCATATCAATGCAGAGCCAATCCCCCAATGGGATAGGGTTTAAATCATTTAGCTAGGTTTCATTTAATGCATTTCTTTATTTTTTTGTTTAAATGGCTTCTTGGTTAATGGTTTTCAAACATTTCATTGGGATTGTAGCTTAGTTAGTTAAATATTGTTTAAATTTGTATGGATCTAGTGTATTTAGCTCATACTATGATTATAATCATAGTAAGTGCCCATTTTGACCTTTTTAGGATTCTGACTGTCTTACACCCCTTAAGTGTCATCATAAAAAAACACAAAATAAAATAAGGAAAAACTATGTTTTTAGGTGATACAAGATTGCCCCTACACCACTGGGATGCTCCTGCATCACCTAGACTTTACTTATCCAATTTAATAATTTAGTTGCACGTTCTTAGATTACTATTGGTTGTGTTTACCCTAGTGTTATACTTGTTCTCTCCCATCCTTGATGATGTACAAAGTATGGGAGATGATTTATATTATCGTGCACTTTAATCAAGCTCCTTAATAATATTGCATATTTACCTGGACAATAAGACATGTGAATATTCTTGATTGGCATGTTTTTAAATGAAATAAGTTGTCTCATATCCTAATATTCTAACTTAATTATAGAATGCATGTATCTAGAATTTACAAATTTATTGTCCAAACGATCTTCAAACCATAGTTTTTACTTTGACTTAAATTGAGATATGTATACATGTGTGTGTATGTACAGGTGAATTAAAAAAAAACAATTTGTGATGGGGAACAAAATGATTAGATCAAGGTGTTTTGATTTAAAGATATTTGATGAAGAGAGAAATACAAAAAGAAGAGGTAAGATAAATTTTATTTAAGAATATATAGTCAATAAAACCCATCAAAATTATTGATGACTAAATTGAGAGCATGTTAATGAAGAAGTACAAACTAAGAAATTGGTACATCTGCAAAGAATATAAATGAAAAGGAAGTTAATGATATAAAAAAATTATGGTATGGAAAATCTAATGTAAATGGATGAGGATTCTCTTTTCAAGGATATTTCACTTGAAGATATGTTACTCAAAAGCACAATAAGATATGTTACCTAAATGCACAATATTTTCTTTGTATTTTCGCCACCCTTTTGAAATGGGAAGTTCAAGGTGTTTAAAAATATTTTACATGGTATTTTAAAGGTTTAATAGACCCCTCTCCCTATACCTAACACCTATCCCATCAAATTTAGATTACAAATTTTGATTTAATCACATAAAAATACATAACAATCCTAAAAGGAAAAACTCTAAAACAACTCACAAAGGATAATAGAAATACATCTTTCTCACAGATAAATTACATCACAAGACACACAAGAAATACAAATCAACATTTTCACATCACTACATCACACACATACATACGATCTTAGTTCCTCCAAATGAATTAAGATTTTTTGTACGGGTAAACATAAATGGAATTGCTATGTGGCCCTGAATTTTCATTGTAAATATACCTACACACTTAATACAAAGATATTAGTACATTATAAGAAACTATATTAGTTGAGCACTGGTACTCGAATCTTAACATATAAAAACAATATTTTTTAATCAATTATCACTTTCCAAAATCCATGTCTAAAATAGTTAATCACTAAATCACATAGAATTTGAATAATTTATAAGCCTCCACAATGAAAATTTAACCCATTAAATCTTAACTTGATAAACATATAATTACATATGCATATAAATAAAATCATCTAATTATCATAGTGTAGCCACAACTAGAATTATTCAGCTAAAATCCATCAACTTCTCATTTCAAATAATAACCAAGACAATCCATATTCACATAAGAATATCAACTATGTCTATGAGAACAAAACCCTAATTCTAATCCATCTAGAGTAGGAATTTTCATTCCCATATCTATGATCAAATTAAAAAACCTTCCCTTAATCAAATAATCATACAATTAATGCAACTAAAAACATCCACTTATGCCCTAATTATCAAATATAGAATAACCTAGATATTCCTTTCCAAAATTATTAAAAGCATTGTCTTTCAATCTTAGTTTGAATACACACATAATTGTTACAATTAAAATACTTATGATATAAATGTTAAGATGAATAACATAACCACATCTTAGTAGTATTCACATCATCAGATGAAATTAACCAATTAATTTATCCCAACCTCCTTTTGACCATATCATCTAACAACAATAATTTCATTAGAAGAATAATTCTAGTCATACAAAGTTTGGATCTTACACATTATCTATGTCTAAAGTTTGTATGTATGGTGTCAATTTGGAATGTTTATGTTTAACTACTCAAGTACCCTATGCTTTGGAGAGGGGTTTGGAATATTTTGAGGACTTGTGGTAGGGATTATCTCATTTATATATTCATGAAATTCAATTGGATTTATTGTTGTTGGTGATTTCTAAAATTATTTTCAATGATGCAAGGGATGTTGAACAAGTTAATAATGTTCAAGATTAAATTATATTGTTGTAAATTCTATTAACATATTATTATTATATATATCTATATATATGCTACAAATTAACTTACAAAAATGTTGATTAGATGTTAGTATATGATTATATTTGAAATAATGTTACATTTTTTTTGATTATGAGGTATATTTAATTCATTAACTAGGGAGTTTGGGATTCAATTATTATATTGAAAGGATTACCTTAATTAAGAATTTATAAGGGTTTCATTTGGTTTAGATATACATAATATACTTATAAATTCCAAATCATATTAGTATTAATTTATAAAAATGATTAATATAATTGAAATCAAATCATTTGAATTTAGAGAGAAAATGTGATGTAAAACTTGCATATTTAATCATTCACATAAATTGAAAAAATTCTTTCCAATACAAACACTTGGATAAATATCTCCATAATTTTCACCATGTACACTTGGATGTTTTAAGGATATTTAGGACCAAATTACAATCAAACACAAATATAGGAAAAGGAAGCTTGAATCTACACATTTAAAAGCATACTTATGAGCCCATAACTTCCTTATTTTACAAGGTGAATCATATTAAATAAAATCATAAATTCAACTTAACTTGTTATTAAATTATTGTTCACTATAATACACCCCATATTAAGGTTACACATGATATAAGAGATAATATATATCTACATGTGATCTGGATAAATATAAACAAGTACACATATGCACACATTATAAGTCAATAATATTCATATAAAACATAAGTGTATATAATGTGAATATATAAAACATGGTCATAATAAGAATGTATATATAATGTTCATAAAATATATGTGTATATAATATGCATAAAATGACTCAAATATAAGAATGTTTATATCTATGAATGGATTGAGCCTCACTCTATCCTAAGCTCTGCCTTAAGCTATGCATTAAGCCCTACACATGAAAGTACATATCAAAGCACATAAAATTATATCTACATGTACATGAACATTATATATATGTATATGCATGTATATATTTCAAACATTAAAAACATATTCATGAAATGTACATGTGTATGTGAGTATAATGTTATAATTTAAAATAAATATGTAATTGGACTAAATTACTTGGCATCCACTATCTACATAATATAGAGGATGTTGCATAATATTATAAATAGATCATGGCCTAGTCTCGAAACCTATATGATATGTACATGTATATGCATGTAAAGTTAGAAAACTTGTACTTGTTGTGTGTATGTAACAGGTTAGATATGTGTACTTAAATTATACATTATAGGTGGCTTAAATACCTCATGATGATGCATATAATCACCAAAATATTGAAAATATCCAAAACTAAGTGGAAAAACATCAACATTCACCTAATACACGGGATTCATATGTGATTTCAATCAAGAGTCAGAGCTTGAACATGCGGTAATTTATAATTAAGTTGAAAATTACCACAATTGTAACATTGAGGACGCTCCCAATCCCACTAAGGTAAGAAGAATGGAGGGACATGGTCACACTTGTAGATGTGTAATGTCAATATCGTAAAGAAGCTTGCTATACTCACCTCCTACAAAATTAGGTATATTAACCTTAACCTAATTTGGAAGATGTAGAGGGGATTGTAGGATTAACCAGAACATCCCAATGCCCCCATGAACCTTGTGAAGATGCCTTGCCATGGATCCTCTATCTACCAAATATTTATTTGAGATGTGTGGATATAGCATCAATTGGAATCCCATGCTCATCATTGATGACCTAATATACATCTAATAAATCACTGATGAGGCATGTGGTCATATTACACAAAGGATCCTCTCCACTTATTCATGCCAAATCACGTGGTAATGGTAGATCAACATAAATATAAGTACCATAAATAATTAATGTGGTCTTAGTGGGAGGGATCATAATTTGCAGACATAACAAACATCTACCAACATGATCAGATGACAATCAATCAACCTCACTAGAAATAGTAGCTTGATGCTCTAAAAAATGTCGCATCTCAAAGGGATGAGTGTTGACTCTATTGCAGTTTCTAGTTCCAAATATTTTGGAAGAACCAAAAGGTTTGGAGGTCAACTAATTCCCTCTTGTTCATGGGTGGTAGAAAATCTTCTTAAGCAAACCTCTCTCTCCCCTATCTAACATGTGTAGGGAAAGATGCATAATCAACATCTAAATCTAAATGAAACTTTAAATATAACTATTTACAAAAATATAGTGCCAACTCATAATTATGAGACCATATGTGATGTGATTCCAACCATCTAGGATTAATAAAAGGACTCATGAGTAGATTTATGCACCTAGTGGGGGAATAGCCTCTCACTCTATATCCTCTCATATAAATGGGAACATATTGTGAACATCATCTATTGAAACCTTCCTAGAAATATATGATCATTTCTCATGGCCATAAACACTATGATAAAGTGAAGCATGAAACTAGTAAATGCTAATATCATCATAAGGGTTGTATGATTGAGAATGAGGTCAAAAATACATGTAATCTCATCTAGGATAGTGACCAATCTGTCTCTATTTGATAGGTTTGGGGTATTATGTATGGTTTGGTCTAGATAATGCAAGAAATTATCTAACCTTTGAATGGGATTAGCATATAGATTAGTTTTATAATGAGTATGAGAATCAAACTAATTAGACTGATGATAATTCTGATCAACCATGCACAAATATCTATATAATTAAGATAATAATTTAAAAATTTACATTTGCTATTGGAGGATGGAAAAAACATTGTGTTTTTCCATACTTTGAAAATCTTGTTCAAAGATGGCAATTAGTGTTATGCACACAGTAAGAGGACAATGTATTAAATTTGAGCTTCGTAATTTTTAACAACCCTTACTTTCAGCAAAACAATCTTTTTCGATCTCTGCCCAACATATTATTCACATAACAGTTGCATCATGGAAAAACACAGTGGGTTGTGGCTCACTTATTATTTTATGCAGGCTGTGAGAAATGAATGTTTTGAAGTTCCCTTTTGAAACTAAAATAAATTTAATCTAAGTTTGAAACCAAAACCCAATAACAAATATAAGAACCCACTTCATTTTTCTATATATAATTTAACTATTTAAAATAAAACATTTTATTAGACCTTTAAATTCCCCATTTTAATTATGAGAACCCCTAACATTTTAAATGTGCATGAACTAATACTTTTCTTAGTCAAATTAAATTATTTGAACACTCATTGCAACATATTTAAAAGAGGTAATTTTCATCATGCAACCAAACTATATTACACCATATATAATAAACAGTTTAGACACTTGTGTACCTAGTCAAATTCAACAACCTTTAAATTGATAGGTAGAGTTTACTAAAATGTTATAAATTAGCATCATATTTTACTCCTAATAGTAAGAGATTAGCTAGAATCTATGTGTTTCTGTAAAATTTTAATTTTTAAACTATATTCACTCATGAATCACAACATAGGAATCTAAGCAATTGTCATGGTTATCAAACAAATTCAAAGGGACATGTGTTAGGGATTTTGATAGGGTACATATTGAGAAGGCTTAAATATTAGTATCCCTATATAAATTTCACAAGTAAAATCAATAAGTAGTGTACAAGAGGAGATTCTTTTAAGCTTTATAAATTTTTGATAAACTTCAACAACATACACACTTAAATCTAAAAGAGTTGTAATGAGTTAAGAGTGGCTTCTCTTGGATAAGAGATGGGATATTTTTTTATATATAGGTTGTAGAGCATAACCAAATACCATGTGGAAGTTAGTAATGCAGAGAATCAAGAAGTGTAGTCCAAAATAATTTTAGTGGGATCGTGTTTGCAATGTATTAGTTGTGTAAGGGAAACCTTGGTTTCTTTGTTGAATTGGAAATGATGGTGAAGGAATGGATAAAATCCATGAAGGTGTGTATTTACTAGGTGTTAAAGTGTAGAAACAATTTAATACATCATTTATTAATGTTCTAGGAAAGCATTTGGCTAGAATAGTATCATCAAAAGTAATGGTTGAACTAAATGATATAGAATAACTGTGCATGTAGAATGAGGTCTCCATGGCCATTATATTTATCAAAATTTAATGATTTTATGTCATTAGGATATGTGTATGTAAGGATAAATGATGAAAGGGGTGATATTATCCATAAAGGAGTTGAATTATGGGAGTGGAGAATTGAGGCTCTCCAATTGCAATTCTAGTTATTTAAGATTGGTATATATGTATGCCTAATAATGATTAGGTGGATAAACATCATATTGAGGATAATTTTCAAAATCACGATAAAGAGGGGAGTGCATGTCATTTGTTTAAGGAGGTTTTAAATTTTGTCTATATGAAAGTTAAGACATAATAGATGAAGGAAATAGAAAGTGGCATGGAGGCAAGTTTAGAACATCACAATAAGTGGAAGGATAAGGTGGTGATTCATATGGAGGGAATAACGAGATATGATAATGGTATAAATTTAAGATAATGGTTCTAGGAAGGGATGAAATGAATCTTTATCAAAAGGGGAAAGCTTAGGTGATGGAGGGATACAATACGTGGATGTATGGTAAATAGGTCATATGTGATAAACTTTTTTGAGTTGATGTCATAAATGAAGGTCTCAGATACAAAAGAATAGTAAGATGTAGGTAAAATAAATGGTAGATAATATTTATCATGTGGATCATCATCATAGGGATCATGGATATTTTACTCACTAGAAGAACCACTAAATATATCAAATGATTATTCATTAAGGTAAGTATGGGATCCTTTAGATGAGGGAATGGGTAAGATTTTTTAATTTAGGATTTATCTTTTTTAATTGATGGAATGGGGTTTATGTTATGGGTAAATGCAAGATCCTTTGGGTAAGAGACTTTTTATTATGATTTTTTTAAAAATTTATGTGTACGGTTTATATATTGAAAAAATTAAGGTTTATAGAATATCCTTGTATAATATAATTTTCTTCATGTAGACAAATAAAATATACAAACATTCATAAATACACACATAAAAACATACATAAATACACAAATACACACATTTTGTTCAACATACTTGGTGTAAGTGTTTGGAGGTCGGTAGAGTGTTGTAGTTGAACATCCAAAAGTCCTTCAGGTGAGCAAGTTCTAAGAAAAATGCCTCATCCTATTTTTTATTTTTATTTTATATATGTAGGTTCTAGATGAAACTTATTTGGTTGAACATGTTTTGCTTGAAACATAATTGATTGAATGCTTCATGCCACACGTACTCCACATTTGTGCTACCTAGTTTCAATTGAATACCTTTCGCTCAAAAATGGTTTGATTAGAACTATTTTGTTGGCCAAAAGTGTGACACAGGTTTGTGCTTTTACCCTATAACCTCCTCAATGGTTGTCACACTTTGCATATCACGTGCTAAATTCACATTGTGTATGTGCTCACCACTATCACATGCCATAGAATGAATATAAATAATATGAAACTAATGGATAAGTAAATTACATGTACAAGATAGAAGGATGATCAATAATTTTTTTTATGAAGGATAAGGAGTTCACAAACATAATGAAACACCACATTTATAGAAGACATATCCCCATTTGTTGGATGAAAATTCATAATATTATAAACTTGATGAGGGGATTAGAAGAAACAAATTATTAGAAGACCTCAAACTATATAAGGCATTCTTGAATAGAGGCTAGGGATAATAGTCTATGCGAATCAATGATAAAATATGTCAAAAATAATCAATGTGCATAAGTAGGGATCAAAGAAGAATTAAGAAATATGTCCAAATATTAATAATAAATCTACCAATGATAAGAAAATAATGGTGGATATAGAGGCTAATTAGATCTAAGATGATAGACAATGATTAAAAAATAGATTTAAAAATAAAATCCTAGATGCTAATCTAAGGGTTGGTAGCATGACTAAAGATAAGAACTATCAACAAGCCACAAGCCACAAGACCAGATAAAGATATAGCTATATAACATAAATGTGAGATAAATAAAATCATAACTAGATCTAAAAAATAAGATGTAACAATAAAAAATCAAAAAAATAAAAATAACTAAGAAGGGAGAAAAAACTAGAGGAAAATTGGGTCATGTAAGTGCAAACACATTCACCAAAATGTAAAGAACTAAATAGATGAACCTACAATAAAAAATCAACTTAATGAACATGACAAGCAATTATATTCCAATTTAGAGTTGTGAATTATCATGTAAAGAAAATTGAATTCTAGAGAAATAAAGAGAAATGGAAACATGCAATTGATTTTGGGAGTTAATAAATAGTTATCCCCAATTTCAATCATAAATTTTGAATCATAAATTAGAAACAAAATTTCTTATATGCATTGAAATTAGAATGATAAAATCTAAATTGTGTTACCCTCATAATTTGGTGGATCAATCTGAAGTACCATTGATTTAATTCCACATGAATTTGAATTAGTAGATTACATAGACTTCTAGAATTATATTTGTCTTAATCTCAAATATATGAATTTTCATAAGGACATGTAATATTTAGAAATACACCAGGGGAAGCTATTGAATTGCAAGGGGTAAGTTTTTATTGATCAACCCACTTATTGGTTCAACTTTATGAGTATGGGAAAATATTTGAAGACAAAATTCTCAAACACATAGATGACTAGTATACAAATTTTAATATGATAGGTTCTTTCAAATTTCCAAATTAAAATGTTCCTAGAATTTTTTCTCCTCACAAATGTATATAAAATAATTGAAATTAATTGTATTTAGATACCAATACCTAATGTACCATTTCAAACAAACTTGTACAAAGTCAACCAACAACAACTAATAGAAAAGGGCAAGAACATAAAAGTTTGAATTTTAGACCAATCTCAAGCTACTCAGTATCAAGCCAACTTGGGAAAATACTAATCTCAAGGTAAGAAGTGTATATGAAAGTGGGTGCAAATATACGTGCAATAAATGATGCGTAAATGACAAATATATGAGAATGTGTGTAAATAGGGATGAGATAATGTTGAATGCATATAAGTGTAAGTGAGAGGAAATAAGGGTAGATAATGATTCAAGAATGAGAAAATATTAGAAAAAGAGTGTGTCACTTGTTGATATATAATTTTATTAAGTCAATTTATGAAAATAAACCCAAAACTAAATGGGAATTGACACAGGAACACAAATTTGAAACACACACATACATTATTTTTAACATTATAACTCTTCTTAGCCAAGTTGGGAAAACTCAATTAATCAAGTCTACCTTGCAGAATATTTCGGTCTATGCTTTAAGCCTTTTCCAGATCCCTAGGATTTTCTGGGAGAAGATCGAGAGTATCCAAAAAATATTTCTTTGGTCTGGAGTGGAGGAGAAGAAGCAGTTGCACTTTCTTTCTTGGGAGGAGGTTTGTAGGTCCAAAGTTCAGGGGGGGTTAGGTCTTTGTACATTGAAAGACTTCAACTCTGCCCTTATTGCTTAACAGTCGTGGACTTCGCTTTTGGATGGTAAGGAATGGAATTCTATCTTTTCTTTGAAGTATTTGAGGGGACTGGATAAGTTTAGAGACCTTTTAAGGGAGGATTTTGTTCCTCCTTCGAGTTCGCCCCTTTGGAATTTCATGTTGAAATCCAGTCCTATTGTTGTTGCTGGTATGCATTAGGTGTTTCAGAATGGTAGGAGGATCTTGTTCTGGGATGATTGGTGGATTGGGCATAGTCCCTTGAAGGATGAACCTTGGGCGGCCCCTTTCGAAGATCTATGTATTAGGGAATGGGGCCTTCTTGTGTATGATTATATCTCAGAGGGTAATTGGATTAGATTTGATTTGGTTAACAAGGATCTTGAACCTCTGTATTAGTTCTTATCCATGATTCACATCTCGAATTATTCCCCTACTGACTCTATGGTGTAGAGGTTTGCTTCTAATGGCTAGTTTTCAATGCCTTTGACCTTTTCTTTTCAGACTCAGATCTAGGGTCCTTCTCCTTTTTGGGGGTGTTTGTGGAACCTGAAGCTTTTACCTAAAATCAATATCTTCTTCTAGCTTCTTGTCAAGATAAAATCTTGATCCTCAGTTCAATCTCTCGAGAAGGGGTATTGCTTTGCCCAATAGATGGTTTTTGTGCAAAGAGGCTACTGAGGATGTTTGTCATCTTTTGGGTGGTTGTAGTTTCACTTGGGATGTTTGGGCTCATATTTTTTAGAAGTGGAACTTCTCTTGGTTTTTTCCTGCTTCTATCTTAGATCTTTGGTTTCAATGGGTGGCACCTTCTCAAAACCCGACTATCTCAATGTTATGGTCTCTTATTTTTCTGCATGTGGATTGGGGAGTTTGGAAGGAAATAACTAACTCTGTGTTTCGTTAGTTGGAGATTCCTCCCTCAAGTCTTGCTTTCAAAATCTTTGCTAGGCAATAAAGGAATTTTTTTATCTGAATGCTCGGTGCTTCTTACCTCGGGCCTTAAGGTTGTGGTTTCTAATTATGATTTGATGGTGGGGAATCGATGAAACCTCTCTTGTGATATTTCTATCTTGGTGAAGAAGAGTAAGGCTTCTAGGGAGGGGGTTCGGTGGAAATCTCCCTCTCAGGGTTCATTCAAAGTTAACTTTGATGGTGTTGCTAAGGGGAATTTGAGATCTACTGGTTGTGGGGGAGTGTTATGTGATGTGAATGGTAGGTTTGTCTCTACGGTGGCACTCCCTTTGGGAACCCAGACAAACCACTATGCAGAGGCAATAACAACCTATCATGACCTTTTACTCACTAAAAAAGCTGGGGTGACTAGGCTTTGGTTAGAAGGGGACTCCCTCAATATCATAAATTATCTCCTTAAGCTAAGTCCACTATCATGGTCCATTTCTCATTTAATTGAAGACACCCTTTCCATTATTAAATCCTTTTTTGAGGTAAAAATTACTCATGTATTTTGGGAGGCTAACTCTCTTGCTGATGGGTTCACCAATTTGGGAGTAATGGCTCATAATTATTGGTACTCTTATGATTCCATTCCATTTAATCTTCAGAGTATTTCTAATAATGACCAAATGTCATGTCATGGTAGTAGATACATGGGGGGATAAGCTATTTTATTTCCTCTCCTTTAGTTTTTGAACTTTGAGTTTAGAGCTTGCTTGTTTAATTATTGCATATCTTTTGATTACGAGATCATGGTTTGGGATTTTATGGTTGGTTGTACTCGAGGTGTCAGGCTTACACGAATTATGGGTGTTATTTGGTTTTTCTCTTGGATTGTTCGTTTAACCCCTTTTGTGTAGAGGAACAAAGCGAAGGTTGTGAGTAGGTTGTTTCAAGTGGCGATGGGAGGGGATCGTTGCAGAGTCGAGCCACTTTCATGTGAAGAATTCAATGGGAATGAGATCATTTAGGAATACCTGGAGAAGGGTGGTGTTTGACCCTATATGATCAGTCTTCATGGTTTTGATTCATAGGTGACATATATGCCTTTGTGAATGGTTGGAGCAACATAGTTCTACACTACCAAGGTGTGGAGGTCAATATCACCGAGGAGTTCATTGCTGAGATTACTGGTTTACCAACTAAGGGCAAGAAGTTTTATAGGGACCGAGTTGCATCTAAGACTGCCTTAGCTAATTTTTTCAAAGGCAAGGAGTGACAGAGGCTTAGGTGCATTGGTACTGGAGGGTATGCGAAAATCAATCAAATCGCTCTGGAGAGATGTTGCCAGGTCACGATTATGAAATTCTTCATGCTGGAGGGAAGGTACTCTATGATTTATGGCTATCATTTTATGTTGCTTAATCAATTTCATCACAACAATCTAGTTTCGTTCCCCTATTACTTGCTTTTTTCTATGCAAACCATTATTGATGATCACATAAAGAACCCCAGTAAGGCAATTCTTCATGAAGGCCTTATGAAAATTATAATTGACCACATTAAACTAAAGATGTTACTTGAGATTCCTATGCTCTCTTCTGCTAGTAAAAATAAGGGCATTATGTATGGTTATGATATTGGTGAGTCGGTGGAGGAGTGGGACGGTGACTATGAGGAGGAAAATTCTGAAGATGAGGAGTCGTCGGTGGCTAAGGGGAAATATGAGGATGATTTGGAGGCCTCTATGTTTTGGTCGAAGGGCTACAAGATAGATATTGAAATAAAGGAGGTTGATGCTCCTAATGTTAAAAAGAGTTTGAAGGGGAAGAAACGAGGCCCTAATAAGGAGAAGTGTGCTCTTAAGTCGCGGGAAGCTCGGATGAAATTTGTGGAGGAGATCCTTTTTCCTTGTGTCAAGGGGTTTTAGGGGAATGTTCAGGAGGAAAATAAGCAGGCTATGGTGGATAATGTTATGGAAGGTGATGGCTTTGTGAATTCTAGGGTGGATCTTCCTAGCCATGGTGGTTTGGAGACCCCTGTTTGCAAGAGCATTGAGCAGGTTAAGCGGGCTAAAGACAAGGTTGGGTTGCTTGAGATGTTTGTGAAGTCGGTTGAAATCTCTGCGAAACATAAGGTGAAATTTGAGATAATTGATGTTGAGGAGGATTTGGAGGGAAAGGGTGGGGATTGAAAGGACCTCCATGAGAATGCTGATGTTCCTATCACAGTGTCGATCAAACGAGAGGAGATCAATATCCAAATCTTTTTTATAGAATGGAAGAGGACGACACTAGAAACATTCTCTCTTATGAAATGGCTCTTTTCGGAGGTTAAAGACCTTAATACCAGGCTAAAAGATTGGCAGGATGTTTGTGTGGCTTTGGTGAACTATAATCAAATGGAATAATCGGTGAGAGATAAGGTCAAAACTATGAATGTGATACTCGATAATTTAGTTGTGGATGCTAACAAACTTGGCAAAATCATGAGAAGAGGTTGACTACTTTGGAAAAGGTAGTTCATAGGGTTAATGAGGAGCGGTTAGTGGCTATGGAGGATAAACTGAACAAGATTAGCAATGAATTGCAAGATGTGGTTAGAATAAGCAATCAGTCCCTGAAGTCTAGTGCACAGGGCTTGTCTTTATTGAATGAGAAAGTCATCAATTGGAATTGTAAGAACTTGGACCAGGTGAACATGAGGAGGCTACAACTGAGATTAATCATATGAACCTAGTGGAGAAGGATGTGGATGTTGGCCCATGCGTGGAGAATAATGTGGATGTTGGCCCTTGCTTATGTACGAGGAGAAAGACTAAGAAAAGGGAAGCCATTTCATTCCAGGAACTTGAGGAAGTGGTAGAGATGCATGATAGGGTCATCTCTAGTAGTATGTACTCGACAAAGGTTCTTGATAATTTTTTGTAGTTTCTAGTTGTTCAGCATTTTGCGTTGATGTTTTGTTGTTTGGTTTACTGGCGGTTTATTTAGTGTTTTCTTTTGTCAGCATTTTTGACTTTTTTGGGCTACTGGTGCTTATGTTTCTTTCTCTTTAGCATTCCTTTTGTTGTACAGTGTTTTAGGTCCCCTTCAAAACTTGCTTTTCCTTATCAAAAACATTATATAGCTTTTTGCATGTAGTTGCATTTTTTTTTTTCACATCATTTATAAAGGAAGCATGTAGGTGAAGGTTTATAAATGGAGCTTTCAAAATAAATGAGACACCATCATATAAAAATGTAGTCCCATGTGATTACTTAACTATGTTTGTTGCATAATTTTTAGCAACAAAAAGTTGGCCCGTGTAAATTTTTAATTAAGCATAGAGGATACTTTAGAATCTTATTCTATAATGGTGGAGCTTGAGTGAAATTTTAGTTGTGGTAGGGGTTGGGATTATTTAGCCACTACGCAATAAAAAATGTGTCAAGTGGCTGCACATATTTTCTTTCCTTCTTTTTTACATTTCCTTCCAAATCTAACCTACAATTTTTTTCTTATGATTAAAAAAATTACGACATTTTTTTAACAATTTGACAACTTAAAATAAGTAAAAAATTAAAAAATCATGGGACCACTGTCTCAAAAAAGTACTCAAATTTTGAGCAATGGTCACTAAACAAAATTAGCTAAGGAATTGCATAGAACTATTTTGTAATATGTTTCTCATGACAAATATGTTACTCATTAAGTGTTTTCCCCATTGTAAGGGAATAAATGCTCCCTCCATTTAAACATTTTAGGATAAATACTTACATAATAATAAAAACGTAGATAAAGAGTTGATATTTGGATAGTAATGTAAAATTAAATCGAGTGGCTTGCGGGTGACTGCTCTCATCCCCAGAGAAATAGTCTCGCCTTAGCTTGCCCCTCCTAGACCCCAACTTGGCAATAAGTAAGACCAAGGCAAGGCTGGTTGGGTGCTGGGCGAAGTTGCGGGGATACCTCTAGCGTAAAAAAATAAAAAATAAATTAAATATGATATTTAGTTGAATTTTAGATAGATAAATATATTGTTGAAGATGTCAAGAAAATACTTATAATGCAAATTACCGTACTTTACTCTAGTTTGGACAAGTGCATAAGAAAAAAATGATTTTCATGCATGTGGAATTGAACTTGAATCCACATAAACTTGAATTGGTAGAAAATTGACAATTGTAGTAGATGCACTTTGGATTGCTATACTTATGTTTGGAGGGGATGGTGTCTAGAGACATCATTTGGGAACTTTCTAGGTAAGGATTTATCTCATCTAATCAACCCCCTCTCTCGCACTAGCCCCTAGGAAGAGCAAATTAATGATGATGGATCAAGATTGAAGACAACAATCAACAATGTAATATACTTAAGATAATGATGCTAACAAATTATACCAAATTGATACTCCTTTAATGCTCTTCACTTAAGTGATTCTCACATATTCAAACATGATATCAAAGTGACTAATGAATGTCCTTCAATACAACAATATAACACACAAATTCACACAAGTGTGCGCTAGATCAAGTCAAAAAAATTAGTAGGAAGTAGTCAGTAAGATTTATATTTACAACTACAAAAAATGACTTGAATCAAATACGTATCTATGAAACTAAAGCAATATGACAAATACAAAAAATATAATTTACAACTAGTTTTTTATAATCAATGATGATGAAATTAAAACTAGAATGATATCATATACCAACTTCATACAAGAATATACCACTTAGAAATCATTATTGCATAAAAACAATCTAATTGAAATAACTTCATACAAGAATATACCACTTATGAATCATTATTGCATAAAAACAATCTAATTGAAATTGACCCACAACATTAAAAAAATAATGTATATAATTTTTACCTTTTACAACCATGAAACAACAACATCGTTAAATACACAAGAAAAACTAACAATTTTAAATCCGATAACATTTAAGATGAATAGTGTGAATTACAAGTCAAATTAATCCTCGTTACTCCACATAAATTGCATCGAATTGCTCATGTGGCTCTCACAACCAACCCAGACAGTGACAATTACAAGAGAGCGATATATAGATAATATCCTCGGTGTACAATTCCAGTATTAGAAACAAATTTCTTGTTTCAACTGCAGCGGGAAACCAACCAGCAATTCTGGATAATCTGCCAAGGAATTATAATTTATTGAAAGCAACGCTGGCACATTGTTCACAGATGATCCTCTCCCTTTCATCGCCTTCACCGCAAATCCCAATGCAAATCTCTTTTTAATCCTCACCCTACATGTCTCCTTCAACGTTAGATTTGGATTTGGATAATTTGGATTGAAGTTTAATTTCAATTGCTATTGTACAGCTCCAAAATTTAGTGATCCCATGCCTCTCAGGTTCCATGCTGTCTCTGATATTAAGTTAGTATTCCTTCCCCACAGAGTGGCTTAGAGACTGGAACAATTTACCAGGTTGGAAAGACTTGTGCAGATTTTGATGGTCCCATGCAAAACCAAAGTATGGAGAGTCCTAAGCGGCTTTATCGAGTTTGGAAAGGCAGAAATGTAATGTGCAATCTCAACTCTGTTTTTAATAGTTCTGTAGTTCAATATTTTCTTTTCTTTTTATGATAAATCACTGGGTGTTGTAAAAAAGAAATACAAATGAATTCGAGAAATTTGAAATCAAGTTTTATGAAATATTGTGATAGTATTAAGTTTTGGTCAATATTAATATCTTTTGAAATGAGAACAATGAATATATTGTGGTTATAGATCTATCATTTATTTAGGATTTAATGTTTTATATAAATAATCAATACATTAAATGTTTTTATAATATATGACATCTAATATTTTGAAAATTCACTTGTCAGCAATTTACAGCCAGCAATTCACCACCAACAGTTCATCATTGTGACATATTTATCACATATACAATTCATCGTCATGGTATATTCATCGGACATACCTTTTTTATGGGTTCAACAGAATTTCTGTATTTTTTTGGATGTTGGCCACTTAAATATTGAAAAATGTATACACAATGAATATACCATGATGATGAATTGTATACAAGATGAATATACCATGATGATGAACTGTTGACGATAAATTGCTGACAGTAAATTTTTCTTAACTCATGACACTTAAATATCTATCTATCATATACTTAATATAAACAATTACAGTAAAAATTCAACCTGAAACTAAACCATCTGCTTTACCTATAAATATAAAACTGATCAACTTTTGGTTATATTTGTTTGGACTAAAATCAAAAGATACAGTCTTCCATTTGACATATGGTTTAGTTAGTTAACCAACACCCATTAATCAAAGCTTGTTGTTATACATGATTGTTTTGAAATGATTTAAATCTGGTGGCCTTTTTCCTGAGAACAAACTTTCTTAATTTTATCCTCAGCTTTACCTTTGACATAGCAGTTCTCTTCATTTCCAGATTTTAGCCAGAAAATGATTTGGGTTCTTGGTAATTGGAAGGCATCATAACCAATCGGCCGGGTGTGAATCTGCATTCAAAAGATGATGTATGCCATAAACAAACAACTGTATATCCAAAATGCAACCAAAAAATAGTCAAATAGAGACGTAACTGGTGCACAGTTAATGCGGTGATGAAATTTCAATCCTAAAATATAAATTCAAGTCATTACCTACAAAAATTGTCACCTGATAAGGTATAAAATTTCACAATTGGAGCGCTTCTTAAGAAAGACAGAACCCAACACATTGGTGACAGTGAAACTAGATTGGTAAAGAATGTTCGAAATATATGATTTTTTAAGTCTATATTTTAAACTATGAAGTTTCTAAATCTATTTTGATCATATTTTATGATTTATTATTGGGGATGTAATATTTAGTGTAATTGGATTTTTTATGAAAAAAAAGTTGTTTCTATAATCATTTTTTCCTCGGGAATCAGAGAGTGTGATCGAAAATATCAATGAAATTATTTTCAGAAGCTTTAATAATGGTTTGATTTTAAATTTATCTAAAATAATAATAAATATTATATTATATATATTATGTTGTTATTCTTATATGCTTTTCTTGTATATATATTTTCAAAATGTATAGTTCCAGATGTTAGTGGTTGCTTTTATCCTTCTAACTTATATGATATATAAAATTGGACTCTCAAAACAAACAATGAAATAAAATTTGAAGAAAGCCATTAATATTAAATTGAATTACTAATTATTTTATAGGAGTTTTTTTGAATTTATTTATTTTTTTAAAAAATTGAGTACTATCGGAATCTTTATTCTTTTTCTCTTAGATTATTGTTATTGGGAGAGTGTTATTGTCTTTTGATTTCACATTAAATAAAATTATGGGGTTAAAAGTTTATAGTTTATCTTTTTATTTACTAATTGAGTTGATAAGTAGGAGGTATTTTTTCCATAGTGTGATTGACCCATGTTTCATGAGTAGTGATTTACAATAACCCATCTCTCATAATAATGAATGGCCCACTTAGCACTCATTGCATCTAGGTAATGCTCACAAAGGTGAAGCATTGGGCCTTCCGCAATACTACTCCAACTCAAGTGCGCTTAATCATAGATTTTTCCCCAAGGTTAAGCCCACTTAGCTTGCAACCCCATTTGCAAAGCTTTCAACTAGTGTTGTGTCTTATGAACCATTCATTATAGAGCCCCTTTAGCTCATCAATTGATAAGTAGGAAGTATTTTTCCACGGCATGTCAAATTATGATATTGCTATCAGGAATCAACTGTGTATTTTGATGAGTGACTAAATCGGATAACAATAACTTAATAATTGTTATACCTTAATAATTTTCTCACTTATTAAATTTATATCATTTATTATGCATAAATTATATTTTATTAAATTATTTTAAAAAAGTATTATTTTAGAAAGAAAAATAATTATTTTAAATTATTTTGAAAAGAAAATTATTTATATTTTTGATAGGATTTAGAATGAGGACTTTGCCATCTTAGAAATAATTTATTTAATTTTGAAAGATTAATTAAAAATATGGTCTAATTGAAATATATATACATTGTGAATGATCTTATGTCATTACATAGTTTATTTTATTTAATAATTTGTTAATTTTTTTAAAAATATTTTATAAAACTAATGATCTTATGATCTTATGATTTTTGCTTTTTTTTTAAATAACTACTTTAAATCATATTTTTTATTTTATATAATTAATTTTTTAATTTAAAATAAAAATACTATTTATTAGTCTATAGGCTACATATAGTGTGAGATTTGAGCCTGAAAGAAGTCTCACACTTGCAAACCACTGTTGAGTGGTTAAAACTAGCACTTGCACCAGAAGGGGTGCAAGGGTTATGCCGATAGAAAAATATAACACCATGCTTCCTTCTGTGATGAATCTCGATTTGTAGGAGAGAAAAACAAAAGACATTAAAGAAACAATATTCAAAAGGGCTAGTTGTTTCAGAGGACTTCATGGTGTAGGCATTTTCTCGTATGAAAAATGATTATAACTTTGCTATGTTTTTCTTTTCTTGGGTCAACAAACAACTAGGGTATAGACAAGGTACCGAAGCTTATAATGTAATGTTGAATATTCTAGGCAAGCATGTGTTGTGATGATGTGGAAGCTAGTATTTGAGATGCACAAACATAACCCCTCTTTGGTCACAAATGAAATTTTCAATATAGTGATAAGAAGATATGCAACTACCCACATGGTAGAAAGAGCAATCGAAACATTCTACAAGCAGACAAAATTTGGCCTGAAACTCAATACACTGGCATTTCAAGTTCTTCCAAAAAGTGTAGGCTTTGTTTAATTTGAAGTAGAAGGAATACAAACCTGATATGAAGAGAAGGAATATAATTCTCAATGGATGGTGTGGTTTCCCAAATTTGAGGGAGTCAAAGAGGTTCTGGAATGAGATGAACAAGAAGCGATGTAAGCCCAATTTGATAACATACTCTACTTATATAAATGCTTTGGCAATGACTCAATATTAGGGGTAGCATGGACTGTCAAACAAGATGATATTGTTGTTCACACCATACATTTAAGAATGTAATAACCCGAGAAGAACAAATCGCCTCAGCTTAAAAACAATACTCAGGCTGGCAATTCCTCACCCAAACGACCTATGATTGGCAAAAGGATAGTGATAAGGCAAGATTCTTGATTGAGTTTGTTGTGCTTGTAAGTTGGAGGCAATGTAGTCTAGGTTGACATCAACCAAGTTCGACACCCAAAGGTGGCGCCTCACGAGCAAAGTTGAGATGCCTTTGATTTACTATTGGTCATCTTGTGAGTGCTCCATGTCTCTAATGTGGTGTCGCGAATGGTGTTTTGGGAGTCGATGAGCTCTATGTTTGAATGATGGAGGTCTAAATCCAACACAAGTCTGTGGCTCTGCCACAATCCAATCGATCAATAGCTCCCCATCTGCGATTACTGCAACAAAGATATTGTAAATTTATATGCATTTATTGCAAAAAGATATTGTAGATTTCATCATTTATCACAACAGAGATATTTATTAGATTATTAACTTTTATGGCAAACAACCTAGTTTGCCTGCTAGATGAAAGAGGTCAAACAACCTAGTTTGGAGCGTGAGACAAGTTTAGGCACAAATCTCGTACAATATATAGCCTATCGACTAATAAAAGCTAGAAATGTTATAAATATGAGCATGAGTTCAGGTTATAAACTTTAAGCTTGTCGCAATAATGCAATTAGCAAGGTCCCACTTTTGAAAACAAAGCACCGCTCATAATTAATGAATTAATATTAAATAACCTAAATGCCCGGAAGACATTCAACCCAAAAACTATTCCATGCTTGGAACAATACTAAACAAGAAGTGTTTCCTTATTGGGATAAAAAATTCCTAAAGATATCTTGTAACAAGCATCCATGAGGAGGTAAGATCAGAATATAAAGCAAGAACAATGGCAATAAAATAAAAAGACATTTACAGTAGGTAAAGCCTACACTATTAGCGAATTCATACTGAATTGTATACAAACGAAAATAAAATGAAAATATTATTGATGTCAATAATACAAATGAAAAAAGTAAGTTAATAGGGCTGGAAAACAAGGAACAAGGATCATAGATACATTAACGATAGGAAATTTTGTGTACAGAAAAGAGTTAATAACTTAATATGATTATTGTTTTTTTTAATTCTACTTTGAGATGAAATCCTCCTTAGTTGCCATGATACACAAGCCGTTATGCACTCTTGAGGTAATAAATGATGAGAAAATTAGAACTTTCTTTACTCTATCGCTCCCTGAAAATTAGTTCTCAAAAAATAAGAAAACTAACAAAAACATGTCATTTTATTACTTGAACTGGATTTGGCTCACAAAGTATGACTTAATTATTCAAATTTCAAACATCAAATATATTATAAACGATATAAGTCTAGAGATGTAAATAGTTGCTAGTTTCCAACGAGCATCCATAGGCCATAAAAGTTCTTCCAATGTGAAGAAAAGAAAAGCTTCAACAAGCTTTCATGGTTGATCTTTTGTGGTAAAAAATCCCCCAGATACAGAGCTAGTTGAATTCTCTTTGTAGCATGCATTTTGAAGACTGAAACAAAAGAACACAATATAAATATCATTTGCAAAGAAATTTACTCTACATCTGTTGCCAAAATTGTAACTCCATCACCCACACTACTTTCCTTTTCTGATTCCCTGTCCATAGCGAAGAACACTTTTTCTTTCTCATCATTTTCAATGTCTTTGTTCCATTCTCTGGTAGGTATCTTGTCCTCAAATTCTCTGCCTCCCAAAGCAATGTCTTTCACAGAAATTTTATGTTTCTCATTGAACAAATTACAGAAAAAATTTGTTAATACAACCTCATAACCCGACATCTTAGCATAACCTGGAAAATAGTTAATGTCTATCACAAAGTACTGGTTTCTAACCTTACTGTCCCTGATAAGATCAAAATTAAACAAACTTAAACCCAATACATCATGCATACCACTCGCGAGCTCCTCAATAAATCTAGCCGGGGGCAACTCAACTTGCTCAATCTCCATTCCTTCATCATAATCCTCCACAGCCATGTTCGATATTTGTGAAAAAGGCATAAGATCCACAGTAGAGCTTTGCATTTTCTCATGACTAACATCACACAGAGATTTTCTCTTCACACACTCAACAAAATCACCAACAACATACACCTTAAAGATCACCCCACTGTGGTTCACAAACTCTTGAAGAACAAGTGGTGGCTTCAAGCTTTTCAAACCCAGAGTTAAATACAAGTGACATGTCATGAGAAATACCACTTCCATTTGCTAGCAGGGCCTTGGCATTAATAGGAAACTTCAATACCTCCAGAACTTTTAAATCGGTAAGCTCTTTTGGCTTCTCCACAACAATCTGCATGGGAACAACAACTGTTTCATTTCTGTCCATGGCTTTCAGATTTTCTACCCCGTGTAGCATGGAAATGCGGCTATGCAGCTTTTCAATGGCTTCAGGGGGGTCAATTACAATCACAAGAGGGTATTTTTCACAATACTCCTTGAGCTGTTCATTCCATTGTTTGCCATACAATTTGTGCAGAATAGCATCGAAAGGCTCCTGGTCCAAAAGAGGTTTGGTAGAATCCACATCAACGAGATCAATGCCTCTAGATTTGGCAAGTTCCACCAAAGATGGGAGCATAAAACTCTGGCGCATCTTCTCCGATAGAGCACAACCAATCTTGTAGTGCAACTTGTCCGACATCTTGATTATAAGACTCTCTCTAGCCACTAAAATCCCTTGAACAGACCTAAATTTAACACTGAAGCCCTTTCGTTACTCAATCAGCCCCAAATTTCACTAAAATCCCACCATTTCTTAAACAGCTCTCAATTTAATAAAATTTCTTTCAACAGTCCTGATTTTTACACTATAATCCCCTCATTCCTTAATAGACATAAATTGAATTCAAAATTCCCCTCATTTGTTAAACACCTCTAAATTTGAACACTAACACCCCCCCACAGCTTAAACAGCTCCAAATCTACACTACAAACCCCACATTCCTTAAATAGCCCAAATTGAACACCAAATCCCCCTTATTCCTTAAACAGATCCAAAATTTACATCAAAATCCTCTAATTCCTTAAACACGCCTATAATTTATGCTAAAACCCTTACACTCAATGGCTATATCATTTTTCATAGGGAATGATTTGCTTATAAAGCCATCAAACTGGTTCCTTGCCCTATATTCTAGTTTTCACCACCAAAAATCTTTAAAAGGCGGCTAATTTTCCGCTGCCCAAAAAACTTCAGCACCGCCATCAGCTAAATTTGATCCTAATGATGGAAGCAAGCTAAAGGAAAAACAAATATTTGTGCAAAATCATTTAATCCGCATAATTTTTTTGGCGAAATCACTTACTGTAAAGCACAAATTGGTTCGCGAGGC
Organism: Sequoiadendron giganteum; assembly: GCA_007115665.2. NCBI lineage: Eukaryota > Viridiplantae > Streptophyta > Pinopsida > Cupressales > Cupressaceae > Sequoiadendron > Sequoiadendron giganteum. Next base: position 198,258,556 of record CM021101.1, read on the forward strand.
TCAACATTGGCCAATCTTTGGCAGTATGTGATTCTCGACAAAAAATGAATTATTCAAAGTTGTCCAATTGCATTTTTCCCAGACTGTTCTGCGGCCAAATTTTCATCAGAGGGAGTGAAATTTAGATGGTTGAACTCACCAGAAAACGGGCTTCCTATTAGATGTCTTCAACAACACCGCTTAAAATTTCAAGCTCGATGGTCCCTCCAGCTATTTGGGGTTTTCTAATTTGTTGTATTATCTTCCTTATTGCTGCACAAGCGAAAAGGTTAGTACTTTGGGGATTGATTGCGATCTGACAGTTCAAAGAGCAGAGTTATCAAGTGGGGATGATCTAGCCGTTCAGTCGATCCAAATAGAGACAGACGTGTGATCGCAGCAGAGATATTTATGAGATCATTACTTTGTCTGACAAACAATCTGGTTTATGTTAGATGAAAGAGGTCAAACAACCTGGTTTGGAGTGTGAGACAGGTTTAGGCACAAAACTTATACAATACATAGTCTATTGGCTAACAAGTTTCGTTTAATGGTAAACCAATTGTCATTTAATGATAAAAGTCTCCAAAATCTCACTTATCACATAAAAGTCTATAAATATTGATTTGACAACTCAAGGAGAACATTCTATTTCCATTCAATGTTTTAAATAATGTTCTAAATCTGTATGCAAACATTTCATAATCAAATAATACTTAATTTTAAAAAAAAAAATTTAGAATTGTTTAAATTTATTTCAGTTTATTACTTAGCATTTATTATTAATTGTTTAATCCAGCCACATGCAACTAAAATTTACATGCATAAATATTCACTCTCTAACAAATTAACATACATATAATTTTCTCTCAACCTAATCCTTGAACCTCCTTGAGATGCAAGTGCTAGTTAATAAGAAAATTTACAAGCTTTAAAAAAAAGAAAAGAAGGGTATAAATAAATTATCCATTTATTTAATTTAAATTTTACACCAGACCACTTATTTCTCAAATTTAAACTACTGTAAGGAACGATAACATTACTATTCATCTCAATTAAATGGAGTCTGGACGTATCGGTAGTGCCGCGCTATCCGTTGCATCCCTAGGAAATCTCTGCATAACTCAATGCAAATCTAGGGTTTCGCAGATAGCCTTTGTTGCATCCCAATCGTATAATTTCCTATTGACCGAAAACTTTGAGTTGGAACGAAAAGCAGAAATCACTTTCAAAAGAATGCAAGAAACGAGAATATTCGACACTGGTTATCGTTCAAGCCCTCAATGCACATTTTGCTGTCTCGCCGGAATTTGCTACAACGGTCGTTTGCTCGATTTGGATAGCAAAGAAACGCGAATCGAATTTACCAGACGCATAGCCATTTTTGCTATAGCTACACAGAATAGGGGGAGACGGAAACAAGTAATCCAACAGGTTGAAGAAATTGGCGACGAATTTGTTGATGCGACTAGCGAGAATATGGTTATTTCAAGGGAACAGTTCAGTTCAAGACCTCATTGTAATGTGAAATCTTAAGCATCTTTTTTTAAATCAATGTTTTATTTTGCTTTTGAAGCGAAATGAATGTATGTTTATCAGAAAAAAATAAACTCCTGTTTATGCAATCATGGTAGGCATTTTAGAAGTGATAAGAGAGGATGATAGCCTAAATGTGGACCGATGGCTCTAATAATTTCTCTACTGCTCAAGAAATCCAAAAAAGGTGTATTATGTGGAAAGTATAAGCCATAGATCTCATGCAGCATTTACAAACTTTGCTCACTACTGCGGAACTACAGATACAAGGATAAATTAGGTTCATACTGGTCAGACTAGGGTAGAAGTCACAGTATACCATATGAAAGATGAGTAGTACAATAACCACCATAAAATTCAAAAAGATATAGGGTAGTAACAGAACTCTTATAGAAAAAGTATCCAAGAAATTGAATAAAATTAGAGCTTATGTCAAAAAATTCAGAGTTACACAAGCAGAAAAAGATACCTGTGATTAAGAATTTAAGGATAAGGCAGTTGTAATCCTTGATAGATTTTCGATTAAAAGTCAAACTTAGAAGAAGGTGTGTTAAAGCCACCACATGAACAACAACTTTTGATACGGAAGAACTGTTTGAACAATTATAGGACAAATCAAAATTAAACTCCTTATGCAATCAAGGTAGACATTTTAGAAGTGATAAGAAAGAATGAGAGCCTAAATGTGGATCGACACAGTGTATCTAGATTATAAAAACCAAATAATGGCTACCATTGGAAATCTGAAAAGCGTTCATGTTTTATCGTTTTCTCTCCTTACTTCGTTGGTTTTGTTTCTTTATGGCAAATCTTATTCCAGGATTGTTGATAACCATGTTTACCTTTTTGGTCGGTCCCAGAAACACCCCCTTCATTATGAAAAGCCAAAGGGATGCTCTGAATGACCAACGGTCCAATTAACATACAGATATATATAATTGCTGTAGCTGAGAATGATAATCATTAGTGAGTTTTGTTTTATTGCAGAATGGGAAATTTTCGCCTGTTTTCAGCTCAGAATAAATCTAAGGAATGGAGATTTAGCTTAATTAAGTAGCGGTTTTAGATTTATTGCCTTGCATCTAAACTATGTTTTTCCTTTTTGGTTCTGGCTCCTTGTTTGTTTGATTGTTTGCATATACTATTGTAAGAAAAATAAATACTTTTCCCAAACTATCTAGCCTAATTAAATAAATGCAATCAATAAGCACAAAAAATAACTTATATAATAGAGTTGGAACTTGATAGTTGAAATGAAATAAATGCAATAATAAAATATGTGGATTAGGTATACTTAACACTAGGATCAATGATGATTAGTTGTTGCTGATGTCATTTTGAATCAATTTGCCACTATCAGAAAATTAACTGCCTTGGTATGATGAATGTCTGAGTCTTAACTGTCATAGAAAACCCTATGGATTAATTTTGAGCCCCTCAAGATGGACCCCTACTGCTGCGAATCTGATCTGCTGTGCAAATTTGATCTGAGAGATGTGGGACTGATTTGATAGAATGTGAGCCTAAAAAGTAACTTGCCTTCGCCTTCTTGGTATTTGAATTCATCAAAGTGATGTTTAGAGACATTGTTGAGGAGCCTGCTGACTCAGTAGGTGAATGGGTTCTCCTAGATTAAACCTTGTGTTGGACTAAATTAATGAAAATAGAAAAGATTGAAGATAACATTTGCAGACATGCATATGGCATATATGATGATGAAGGAGATCCAATTCCTTTATTACCTTTATGAGTTGAAGTGTGCTCCAATTATTATTAGTGAATTACATTTGATCTGCTTATTATCTTTCTTATGAAATCAAGTTCACATGGAATGTCTTGAAATACCATGGCATAGCAGCTTGGCACTTGAAATGTAATCTCCATCAGTATCAAATTACTCTACTGACATTTTTCCTTATATTTTGATCATGATTAAAAAGCAAGGGGATGCACATATCACACAAACACCTCGGGTTAGTTAACTCGAGAGTATCACAAACCTTTGCCAAATAAAGATGACCCATTTTTTAGTAGTTATTACTCTAATGACATTTTTCTTCCTATATGTTGCCAATGGCTAGAGGTTATCTTGTTGATAACTTTGAAATACATAGGTCAATTTGCACAAAAACAAAAATTCTAATTAAAAATGCTTGTGAAAGACTTGAATACTTCAAATACAAGATACATGATTGGGTTGTATTTAGGTTAATCCCACATCGGTTATAGTTGTGAGACAATAGTAATTTTTAAGATATTGGATGTTCAAAAAGGAAGAAGCTAGAGGTCCTTGTGTGCGAAATGAGTCCCCTTTCCTTGTAACTTTTACCAAAGTTCATGAGAAAATATATCATTAGAGTAAATTACTAATTATGGAAGTCATCTCTTGTAGTGTGTTTCTTTCCTCTTCAACAACTTGCTTGCCACTGTTAGTTTTTCATGATCAGATATCTTAAAACAGAAAGTACTTAGAAATGCAACACATAAGACAAATAACACAGCAAGGTACCCTGGGAAAACCCTCCAGCCTGAGGGAGAAAAATCCAGCCAATATATCTCTTATATATTGATTGAATAATAGCAGAAATCTGCTTACAACTCAGACCTAACACAAGGCCGAATTTGATACAATGAATAAGAGCACCTCTCTTATTTGTAATATACAAATGAATATGTTTCTCCTTGTAATCGATCTGCTGCTATAGAAAGATGATCTGCTGTTACTCAATAATGGTTTGTTGCTCAGACCCGAACTTCTCCTCTTGAATGCAAATTATGCTGAATGAACTTGATGATCAAATGACTGAATGAGGACTTGTATTTATACACAACAATGCTAGGGTTCGCACCTCTTCACAAATGAGGTTGGCCTCAATAAAAAACGCATTTATTCATAATACGTCAGCCCTTAATTAAATTGTATTTCTTTATTTAAATGACGATTTTCTCAAGGTCGGCCCCATTAAATAAATTATCGATTATTAATCATATAAATAATAGTGAGGCGCCTCCTCAAAAATCGTGACACTTCATCAAATCGAAATTTTATAAATTAAATAACCAATTGGCTATTATTTAATTTATCATTATTGGTTGGAAGGATTCACCTGATGCTGCAATGAACTTCAACACTCCCTCTCAGCTAGGGAGGATACTTCCAGCTGCAGAAGACATATCACCTTATCGTGATGTTAATCAACATGGCTACACCCATGTGAAAAAGAGCTTATCACCTCATCGTGATATCGGATATCACCTCATCGTGATATCAACCATCATGGCTACACCCATGTATGGTATGTACAAGTGCTCATCACTTAACGTGATGTTGTCACCTCAATGTGACATTTCACAATGGCTCTCCCAGAGGGTGTAACAAAAGTACAAGTGAATCATCACAGACTCCCTCATGTGATGTTGTCATGGAGTCACACACATGATATCCACCATGGCTCTCCCAAAGGGTGGAAACAAGGGCTTTCACCTTAAATCTCAAAGAGAAAAGCTTTAACAAGGGCTTGCACCTCAAATCTCTTTCAAAGAGAAATGCATTAACAAGGGCTTTGAAATATTCCGAACCAATTTTTTTTTGTTTTTTCAATTGCAAATTACAAACAAACGCACCCGTTAAGGTTAGCTCTAAACCAAAACTATGCTGAAGCAACTCTAACTAGAATGTACACCAGGATCCCGATGAGGGCAAGGCGTGAGCATTGGTCAGAGGATCTGAATGCCGAAACAGAGTTGGAAGGAACTCTAACCAAGGATGGCGCCAATGATGGCGAGCATATGGTCAGAGGGTCTTAATTGAAATGCTTATACAAGAACTCTAACCAAGGATGCGTTGGCGAACGACGAGCATGTGGTTAGAGGGTCCCTACCATCTAATATACTGAAAGCAAACTCAACACCAAGTATGTGCTACCCAATTCCAGTATGGAAATGAGGCGACCATATGGTGGAGATCAAAGGAATACAATTGCGATTACAGAAAGTAAAGTAAGACTGAGAGAAGTGCTGACAGTACTACTGTTTAGCTTACAATGAAATATATAATGCCTGCAAGATCAAGTATTAGAGCTCTTCAATTTGCTACAACACTAAGGAATCTTTCACAAAGCCTTTAATGATTTCCTAACACCAATCCAAGAAGGAGAATGCAGAGACTTCCTCAAATCTGTTATGACAGACCTGCACTTTAAATTATATAACCAGCATGCCTGTAACCCACTAAATTGCTCATATATCACTTAAAATTGATCCAAATGACTTCAAGTTTGATGCAATGGACCTTCAAAAAGATGGCGCCTAGTTTAGTAATAAGAAATGGCAACTGAAAGTGGTTATTAATTACTGGCATGAATCCCAAGACACCCCAGAAAGTACGGCCTTCAAGGAATGACGAATTTGCTTTATAAAATCATAAACTTCATATTAAAATCTGCAAATATTCATGAAGAGTCGCCTCCAACAGGGAAACACAATGAGACAATACCCAGAACGATTCTTTTTGTATTTTTTGACTTATGAATAAAAAGACAATCTGCTGTAATGAAAATGCAACTCCAGAATTTCACTAAAATGCACATAAGCTGATCTACAAAACCACACAATGAATAAAAATGCAGAAATCCACTACAAATCACTCAACACTAAACTACTTCACCACTAGTCGCTATCTTTCAAGCGAGAAGCAATGCCAAGCTAGGAGGCTTTCATTCCTCGAAGCAATCCCAAAGCCAATCCGGCAGCATAACATTTCTGTAGACAAAAGATGCTGAAAAGAGAACCCAAGGCTTCCTTTTATAATTTGCTGTTGACCTTCTCGAAACCCTAACCTTCTTTTTTCAGAGTCAAAACCCTAATCCCAAGAGATGGCGTCCCTTTCTTCAAATCTTCAAGTTGACTTCTTTTAATTAAATTCCTCACTTAAATAAAGGCGTCCCACTTAAGGCTTAATTTGACCTTAATAATTATAAAATAATCTTCAATGAAGGCGCCACCCTCAAAAGACCACTTTTCAAAACAACATGAAGTCAATAGACTAGGCCAAGGGGTACTATAACATTAAAATATAATGTTATTTAAGTGAAATGAACTTATCTCTCCGAAACTGCATCCTGAAGCCAAAAATCGAATAAACCAATTGAGACAATTGAAAAAGAAAGTCAACTGTGCTGAGACCAATAGGCTCACTACCCGAAATAGAATTTACTAAAAATAGTAAATTCTTGAAGATGCTCAGAATGCCAAGAAGAACATACTACTGCGAAGCTCTCTGAAAACCCAGAAAAAATCCGCCATTGAAACAACCAACCTCAAGCAAGAGCATCCTTCAAAATAGGAAACCCTAATTTTACCTTCCGACTAGCCTACGGGTCTCCGGAATAGGCCAACGGTCACTAAAAAGATCAGGCTTGAGAAGGGGACATTACAGGCTTGCACCTCAAATCTCTGTCAAAGAGAAATGCATTAAAGAGGATCATTGATGCTAAGACTCCTTCTCAGGTAGGGCTTGATTCTCCACCATACCAAGCTTGTCTCGAAGGTACACAAACTTTATCCTGGAGAGAGGCTTGGTGAGAATGTCTGCCGTCTGCTCATCAGTGCTGATATACCTCAACTGAATTGCTTTCCTCAATACGATATCTCTGATATAGTGGTATGCTTAGTTCTGTCATGAAACACTGGAATGATAGAAAGCTTCTCAAGGCTTTGATTATCACAACGGATGATAGTCGACTCCAATGATTGTCCAAACAATCCTGCAAGGAGCTTCCGAAGCCACACTGCTTCTCGAGCTGTCACACAAGTTGTAATGTACTCGGCCTCTGTTGTACTCAGTGCCACAAAAGATTGCTTCGTGCTATACCAGGATATCATCGCAGACCTCAACTGAAACAACATCCAGAGGTACTCTTTCGATCAGCAACACAACCATCTTCTTTAGGTTCAGTAGGCTCCCTCTGAATCTTCAAGCACTTGCATCAACCTCCTGACCTCATCATCCAAGATTGCTTGCAATGCTTGCCTTAGAGAAATGGTTACTAGCGCACACCTCTGTAGAGAATCAAGGCTGTCCTCTTTGACCTCATCCCAGATCACACTATTCTGAATAAGTTTGCGGAGCTACCAATGTTAAATCTAGGTTGACTGACTTGAGCAATTCTGATCTCAACTGCTGAAGAGGTACTTCAAGGATTTAGTATCTGGCCTTGCAACATTGCAACCCTTACTTATTCTCAGCGAGTCATAGAACTCCCTCTGAAGATTAATTCTTCCTCTTCGAAGAGATATCTTCAGTCATTCACTCAGACTCATGGCTGCAAGCAGTGTCTCCATTCTTCAACGTACAGGATGCATCAAGCTCTTCTTGAAAGCAATCTCTTACGCTTCTTGATCCATCCTGAAAGCATTAAGAAGAGATTACTAATAGTTCATGAAACTCAACTATCTTGAATAGAAGTACCATTGCTAGAAGCATACATGATTGACTATCTCAATGTTATAGCATGAATTAATAACTACATAAAAATTCATGAACATTATTCAACCATGCAATACTTATCTCATTGAAATCAGGATCTCCTGAGTAACCCCAGATAATTAATTCATCATTCATCTTTGTTGATTCTGACATGTCTTTCTTCCATTTTCTCGGAAGAGCTAATCTCAGAATAACAAAAGACAATCTACACAAAATCATAGATCATGCATATAGAAAATCAATCATAATCGTAATTTTAGTTCTCCTTTTATTTCAGAGTCACACTCAAAAATTAGCATGAAACAAATTGCAATGAATAATTCTTAATTCTAAAGAATCTTATCCCAGTGATCACTATTTACTGGTCACACGTAATCCAAGTAAATAATGTTAGATTTACACAACTCAGCAAACTGAATTTTAGCCTAAAAGGGTGATTACAAACAAAACAAAGAATACTTATCTCTTTAAATATTTTGATGGTTGGACACAGTAAGATACGCTGCTCTTGCACTCAGATCAGCCCACAACCTTCATAGTTTGAATACAAGAACATGATCCCGAATTGCCTGATACATAGGCTCTGATAGATTTGAACTTCATCGTGATTGTATGCTAGAAGTCCATGAGGTTGCCCACATCCTTTATGAGATGTATCAGTTCCTCATGCATAGCCTTTTTCACCTGTACATCCTGCACATACAGTAACAGCTGCATGCTTGAAACCAAAAAATCTCCTTTGTTGCTGCTATTATACACATCCTCAATTTGGACCATTGTTGCCAATTTTGTCTCAAAGTCTGTTGGGAACAAAGCATTCCATTGTCCTCTATTCCATCTGAACCTGGAATGGATTTTGCCACCTTCATCATGGATGAGATGGAGTAGATGAAAATCATTCCAAATTAATGCTCCATTTTGAGAGTCGCAAAGCTTCAATAACACACCCAGCTACATGTAGTGACCCATACATTAATGGAGATAGCAATGACCAATCTGCAAAATCAATCATATGCTAAACTGCAGATCTGATTTACATCTTGAATCTGATTTAAAATCTAATCGGATCTCCTTAAACCTGGCTTTGATACCATGTTACTTTTTCATGATCAAATATCTTCAAACAGAAAGTACTTAGAAAATGCAGCACATAAGACAAATAACACAACAAGGTACCTTGGGAAAACCCTCTAGCTTGAGGGAGAAAATCCCAGCCAATATATCTCTTATATATTGATAGAATAATAGCAGAAATTTTCTTACAACTCAGACCTAACACAAGGTCAAATTTGATACAATGAATAAGAGCACCTCTCTTATTTGTAATATACAAATGAATATGTTTCTCCTTGTAATTGATCTGCTACTACAGAAAGATGATCAACTGCTACAGGAAGATGATCTGCTGTTACTCAATAATGGTCTGCTGCTCAGACCTGAACTTCTCCTCTTGAATGCGAATTATGCTGAATGAACTTGATGATCAAATGACTGAATGAGGACTTGTATTTATACACAACAATGCTAGGGTTTGCACCTCTTCACAAATGAGGTCGACCTCAATAAAAAACGCATTTATTCATAATAGGTCGGCCCTTAATTAAATCGTATTTCTTTATTTAAATGACGATTTTCTCAAGGTCGGCCCCATTAAATAAATTATCAATTATTAATCATATAAATAATAGTGAGGCGCCTCCTCAAAAATCATGACACTTAATCAAATTGAAATTTTATAAATTAAATAGCCGATTGGCTATTATTTAATTTATCATTATTGGCTGGAAGGATTCACCTGACGCTGCAATGAACTTCAACAGCCACATCACACTATCAAGTGTGCTTGACTTCTTCAAGTTATCTTTTTTAAAACAAGACTTTCTTTTTGGTCCAGCCTACTTTTTTATATAGATATTCCACACTCCTTTCCTTCATTTGATAGAAGGAACTTCTCATCATGTTAGTGGAAATGTTAGACAAGTTAACCAACTGTTCCATGACAACAAATCCACACGACAAATAAAATTGCTTACTAAATTCTCAATTTCCTAAATTAGCAGATACTCTACTAAGAATAACCATTAATAGTGTAAGGCAACTGCCCCGTTTCCTTTTACATGCAGTAATACAAGTGTGTCTACATAGGCAATAGTTGACAACAAGCATGCTGGAATTTAAAATCTAGCTCCAAATTTCATTTTTGGTATGTACCTTCATAAAGAATCAATGCAGCTTGACTTCCGATGATGAAATACGCATTAAAAAAGATGAAGTTGTTAGGTCTTTTGAAGGGATTAAAATCATGAAAGGGGATTTGTTCCATTCCACCCCTTTAACATCACCATGTTAGATGCGTAGGGTTTCCCTTCTCCAAACTCATTCACTATATCAACATATTTTCAATCTGATTTATGCCTTCTGGGTTCTACAGTTCCCTAAGCTCATTCATATTTGTAAGAGATTTAATCATCAGGATTAAAATCATCCATGATGAGGGACTCTAATTGTGTGTAATAGCTTCAATGGGGAAAAACTTCTTGATTGTAACCATAGTGTTTGCAGCTAGACCGGTTATATATTTTGCAAGATGATTGAAAACCCGATTTCACTCTTGAAGGGCACATGCAACCATATTTCATCTGAATTTTAGAAGCAGTTTGAATTTTTTTGGTGGTCTCAATTTCTCAAGGAGACTTCTTTTCTCTTATTACAAGTAATTGGCTATGATTTGGGAATCAGTTTGGACTCAGAGTGGGTTGATCCCCCTTTCCTTATCAGGCCATAAATCTTGGTGCATTCCAATCTTGAAGCCATATTTTTGGATGGGATACCTAAGCCTTTTTAAAGTGAGAGAATCCCTTCCTTTGTATGGTTCCTAATGTTCCTAAGCACTTGTTGGACCCTAGTTACCTTCAGAAGTCACATTCGAGTGTAGTTTTAACCAACTCTCTTGCACATGGTGCCATTTACTTGTTTAGAAACACTCTTATAGGGGAGTTGCCACTTTAACTTTGATGAAAACATGGTAGCTATGATGAAAAGTAAGAGTAGGAAATGGTAGATTTTCGATGGTGGTGGTCATTATCTACTTGAAAACTTTAACTCTTTTTCTCATGTCTGTCATGCCTTCAAAATTTTAACATTGAGATATAAAGCATTGAAATGTAAATAAATAGAACACAAATTAAAATATATAAAGAAGAATATTAACAATTTAATATTATTATAATTATAATTATCATAAGATAATATTATAATTATAATCGAATATAACAATATAAATATCAACAATACAAAATAAATATTTGATATTATTATGATTACTATTATAATATAAAATATACATTAAAACAAGGAAACATAAAATATATTAATAAACATAAATAATTACACCTATTGAATGGCCCGAACCCTTAATGCTGGCCAACCAAGTCTATGGGAGTACATATACATTACTAGCCGACAACCTTAGTAAGGAATTCAAAAGACAATCACATATATATATATATATCTGCTTAAGATCGGCCAAGGATAGGGAAGAAAAAGGATAAAAAAGACAAAGCAGGAGAGAATATTAGTGGGTAGAGATTAAAGCTATTACACCGATTCATTAAGGGGAGGCAGCGATTAATCTTAAACAGAAAGAGCAATAATAGAATTAAATAAAAGAGGCCGACCTCCATTTAGGAATCACACCTCTTAGGAATGCCTCCTCTCTTAGGAAGATTTCACACCCTTTATGAGGGGACACGATATGGTATAAATAGGAAGAGAAAATATAAGTTAGGGGCAGAAATAGAATAAATATTCTCTGAGCATATTAAAGGGATCGGATTTAAAAGATTGCAGACATACAGATTTGCACAGAATCGAATGGGAAGGGGAGATAGAGCAGAGATATAATATGAAGATTTAAAGATAAAATATGCAGATCTAAGGAGATATGTACAGATCAAAAAGAGGAAGATAAGCAGATTTAAACACAGACATAGGGAAGAGTGTTTCCTGAGCATAGCAGCGGATACATTCATATAATATATTCAGATTTGGAAGAGGAAATATGCAGGAAGAAGCTGGCTCAAGAAGAAGACAAATGGTAAATCAATAAGGGAAGTAAGTTGAATAGAATTAAGTATAAATATATAAATATATCAAAATATATAAGCTCATATAAAGTGATTATTGGAAGATTGAAATCAAATATATATATATATGCAATAATGTTGCTTGCAGCAATTATTGAGCCTTATGAGTAATTATGGTGCTTTAATATAAGTATGGATAATAGATTTTTATTTGTTTGATTTACACTAACGATATCTTTTGAGTGTTAAGAATAGATTGATTGAAGAGCAGGTTGACTCAGTCCGAAAATCAATAAACATCTGAATATTAAGATAGTGATCATCTGATCAGATAAATATAGATATTAAACACTGATATAATAGCATATTATATAGCATATATTTTCTGATATTATTAACAGTGATATGATCCTAGTTTAGCAATAATCGGTCATGAAGGGATGAGGCAGGACTGCAAAAGGGAGAACTGCGAGAAGGGCACCCTATTATGCAAAAGGGAGAACTGCGAGAAGGGCACCCTATTTCAGCCTCCCAACTATCCCCGATCGAATCAATTGTTAAAGTAAATAAAGTAAGGTCTTCAATCATAAGAGGAGAGGTTGGCATGATGGAGGAGAACTGCATAAAGCCCTCACTAGGTACACCACCTCATGATGATGGTTGAGGACCATCGGTTAAGGACCACATGAGGCCACAGAGGATAAGGTCCCACTATTGGGCCTAGGGGAGGATACTTGGGGCACCTCATCATGTCGTCCTCATTATGGTTGAGCCCATGTAGTCCTTGGGACTTGTTGTATTGATAAATATAATCTTTCTTAGACTTAGAATTAAATGTATTTCATGGATTATGTCTGTCATATTCATCTAACATGGTTGTAGGTTTCCATAACCAGACTTACATCATTTCAATTTTAAGTAAGAATTATATCTTTAACTACAATCTACTATTCGTTTCATTTTGAATTGTGATTTCAAGGCAAAATATAAGGTGATCCCAAAAAGGGGGCATTACAATGTCTATGTTTGACGATTCCTCTATCCCTAGCAACCATAGATACCCCAAAAACTGTTTAGGAGTTGAAAGGATCCCATGGTGCTCCAAAGCCTCCAACTAGATATGGCTCTAGAATCCATTGCATTGAGAATCAACAATGTCCTTCAACTTCCAAGATGTTGTACTTATTACTATTAAAATGTTGCAATAAAATGCATGGTAATAGGATATAAATTTTATGCACAGACATTCTTAGTATTCATTCTTGAAGGGATTGTATACAATCTTAGGTTTGCTGGAGTTCAACAAGCCTGCTGTTAAGATCCTGTAATATAGAAAGCAACCGTACTCTATTATTTTCTACGTGGGTGTTTGTTTCGACATCCCTCAACATACTTATCATTAACTAATAATATTTATTTAAACCTATTAACTATTCACTCTATACTTAATAAATTCTATTTACCACACCACTAGATTATTCTGTAATAAATATTTGTAACAATTACAGAATGCTTACTTCATTCTGTTGACTAATGCTATGGTGTCTGCCTCATCATTCCTGACTTAGGGATGTCCAATGCAAAGGCAAGTATACTGATTACTCCTTGAGGAGGTAATCGGCACTAAAAGAACCTAAATTCTTTTTTGACGTACTATTGAAGTTTAACCTGACACATCTTTGCTTCAGAGGGAAAGAGATCAGTTTATCTTGCTTCCTTTTTAGGGAACGAGTAATATGCACCATATCAGGGGGTTCTTCATGTTTCAATGTTGAACAGTAAATCAGTAATGAATATTTTCTTAAATCCTTTTCAATTTAAAATATCTAGGTATGCTTTGAAGATGGAAGAAATGTAGCAAATATCAATCCCTTAATCTACTTAAAAAATATTTAAATAATACTGAAAGATTCCTTAATATTTCTCTAACTTGTTAGTTACCAAATTAAAAACAATTTGTAATTACATACACATAATCACAAGTAAAACATATGTTTAATAGAAGAGGAATGATTGTACAATATTAGTATATGATGCATATTTCACCTGGGATATATTTTCTCGTTGGGTTTGGTTAATGGTTCACATATGATTTTAGTCAATCAATGTATCTATGATCCTTTCCTATATGTAGTTAATCGGTCGATGCCTTCTGATTTTTCCAAGTTTCAATATGCAGATCTTTCTATAGGGTAAAGCATGGGCATGTTGTAGATCATTTCTATTTCTCTGAAATTGTTGTACATCTGTTTCTGTATTAGTATCATAATTGTGTTTTGTAGAATGATAAAATTGTTCATATTTGCTAAGTATATAATGGTTTCCAATCAGATACTATTGTAGAATCAAGTACCTATGATTGTTATAGACTTTGTACTTGTACGGTTGTACCTATATTTTTTGGGATAAAGTGTTTATGGATAATAATACCCACCTATTTTTATTTCTTTTGTTGTTGTTGCATGCAGAAGTTTCTTTTTGGCGGGAGGTTTATATTTGGACCAGATGTGAGATCGGTGACATTGACTCTTTTCCTCATCATAGTCCCAGTGATAATTTTTTGTTATTTTGTTCAATATCTTCCTGGCGAGTATTTAGCCATCAAGCTTGTTGCCGTTGGCCTCACAGTTCATGTTAGTGCCCTTTCTTTATATTGCCATACATATTTATCAAATTGTTACAAGCTATTTTCATTTGGCGTATATATTAATCCTTAGACATATAGTTTCAAAAGGATTTCTTTTGAGTCATTATACCAAGTATTGAATATTTCTGGAAGGGTTGTAAACCTGGGCAGCATCAGATAGTATTTTATGTTCATGATCCTACTAGCTTCACACAACATAGTGTATTTTGTTCAAGAACTTGTTAACTTGGTTTACATTATTCGAAAATTTTTGTAACTTAGAAGACCGAAAATTAAAATTTAAGTTTGAGATATTTAATTTGAAAAGAGTGCCAATGTTTTGATATAGTAAAAAACTTGTTAATGAAATATAGCTTCGGTCAGAATATAAATGATGATTGCTGAATAGCATTATCACCATTTATATATGATCGATATTTAACTTATTTCAATAAATATAAATCAAGTAAAAGTCGAATTTATAAGTCTGATTAAATTCAAAATAATAAATAAATGTTCAAATAAAATTGGAACTCATAAAATATGATTTGCACCTCACGTATAAAAGGCTATCTGTGTTAAGAGGTTTAAACCGAAAGTTATTCGGTTGTTAGTGAAGCCCGCGTGCCCAAAGGGACACGTCCCTTGAGCGGACATGTCTCCACGTGTGGAGACACGTCCTCTCAAGAGATGCATCCCTTGGGGGTGGGTCTCTAACATACTAAAGGTGGTTCCATCCCTGAATTGCAATCATCGAAATTTATTAATGTTCTGCAATCAGTACATTTGACATAAGAAGAAGAAATCTGAAAATTGATTTTTGACTTAGAATCTCTCACACAGAATTTCAGACCTCAGTGTTCTCTGAGATTTTAGGATCCTATTTGACAAAGATTTGATTACATTTACATGATATCAAAGCTAAGTTGTGTGAATCCAAATCAAATCTAAAATCAGTTTGCTCTAGATCGCATCCTCACCGTATCGATCCCTCTTGTCGGACCTATGAGTGGTGTTGCGACCTGAAGATTCTGGATACTCGGAAATGTCTTGGGCTCCACCGTCATTGCCTTCTTCATGCAGCAGGCGATGGCGCCACTGTAAGGGTGACGGAGCTCCATCACGTGTTCTCCTGGCTCGAGCGGAGCAACTCAGGAGACTATCTTCTCCACCACAGAAGGGTTGATCATTCATGGGGTGCGGTAAAGTCATGAGGTGCGGTAAAATCGAAGAATGTAAATAAAGATTCACTTGTGGTGCTTCCTCCATGTCCGTGCAGAACCGATTAAGTGTGGAGGATCGGGATTTGTATGCAGGAAGATTACTTGAATTTGAGTTTCTGGGCATAATCTTTCAAGGACACAATCCCCTGTTGCCGACCAACTCCTTCTCATTCGTTTCTTCTTGTGTTTCGGATTAAGTAAGGAGATCGGGTGTGAAGGTCATTCGGTTCTTTGTGACTCCAGCTAGCAGGATGATCGATTCGATTCTCTGTGTGCTTTGATTCCAATTCAAGAGATGGAAACATTCAGGAGTCTCCAGTGCCAACCTGAAGATCATCAAACATCTCAAGATTTCATCACAAACGGACGGATAAGTTGCCATCAAATACTCATAACAAAAGTATAGACACATATATGAGTTGAAGGCTTTCATCACCTTGGTTGACTGGCAACATATTATCTAAATGTTGATTGAAATCTGAGATATCAGTGGCTGGGCATGGAGTTAAGGTTATATTACTGTGGTATCTGATCATCTGGGAATATTTGAGTTGATTTCTATAAAGTTCAGGCAAGACAAGCTTTAAACAAAGAGGCGACGCCACTGCTAAGGGCGGAGCAAATTGAGAAGTCCTATATCAGGAAAAGTGTAGACCTAAAAGGAGAGTCTGACTTCATCAATATAAGTATTTGTTTTTGTTGCTTATATTTCTATATGAAACTCAGTCTGCTGACTTGTACAGATCTGATAAAGTTTATGAGTGATGATCTTATCCATCTCTAACTCTCTAGGTGTTGCTAGTAAGCTTGCTGCATCTGTTTCATAATCTGGTGGATTGCAGCTGAAAATGGAGTGCATTGTAAAAATTTAACCTTGCTAGGGGCCTGTGTTCAAGCCGTGAAGGTTGTGGACTGATCTAAGCACAAGAGCAACGTATAATACTGTGTCCAGTAATTGCATCCATCAGAATATTTAAAAGGATAAGTATTCTTTGTTCTGGCTGAAATCACCTTTCTAGGCTGAATTTTTGTTATATCATTTATTTGGGTCATGTGTGATTAGTAAAGAAAGATCATGTTTTCTCTTGAAATGTGTTCACTGACATAAGATCCCTTGAAAATTCAAATTATTATTTGCAAGTCATTTTCTCATGCTAGTTGTGAAGATTTCTGAGTGTGACTCTGAAATAAAAAGAGAACTGAAATTTCGATGGTGATAAGTTGGTCACATCGATATCATTCTCTAATGCATGAACTGTGATAGAGCCTTGACTCTTGGAGAGGGTAGGTTTTTCATGCTAAACTGCATAATGCATTCAAGAAATCTGTAGTTGTTCAGATTGTCTTTTGTTGTGCTAAGTTTAGCACTCTCGAGAGGAGTAAAAGATGGAAGAAAGAGTTATATCAGAATTTATTAAAGATAAGCTTCCTTATCCCTCCATTCCGATCTTTTGATATATTTCTCTTATAAATTGATTTATTTATTCATGTTTTAATATTGTTCATAAATTCTTATGCATTCATGCTATAACCTGAGATAGTAAACCTTGTATGATTCTAGCCTTGATATTTCTTTGGACAGTTATAAACTGTTAGTAATCTCTCTCTAAAATGCTTCCAGGACAGATCTAGGAACAAGAAGGTGATGAGAGATTGCTTAGTGATGAAAAGCTTGAGGCATCTTGTAAGGAAGTCATGCCGACCAAAGAAATGATCAAACATGAAGTCACAACTTGCAGCCATGGGACTGAGTTGGTGGCCAGAGGGAGTTCACTTCCAGAAGTCTTCTTTGCAATCTCTAAGGCAGGGATCAAGAGGGAGTTTTGTGACTCACGGAGAAAAAGATGCAAGGCCTGATGCTAAGATCCTCTTCAATAGTTGAGATAAGAATTGCTCTGTCTGTCAACCTGGATTTAACATTGGTAGCTCCGCAAACCTATTCATAATAGAGTGATCTGGGATAAGGTTGAAGAGAACAGCCTGAATCTCTACAAAGGGCTTTAGAGGGAGTCACATCTTCACTTGTTGTAATGCATAATTCTTTGAGATAGAGAGATATGAGGTGAAAGCCCTTGTTCATCTCTGAGACTGAGATGAGGCGTCATGTCGAGAGACTCCATGACGACAGGTCCCTGGATCTAACTTCAGAAGAAGCCCAAGCACCCACAGTGTGGCTTAAAGGGGGGTGTTGGATATAAGCCACACCCCAAATGATAATGGGCTAGCCACAAGGGGCCAGTAGCTCAGTTGATAGAGCTTTCCAGCAACAAATGGAAGGTCCTAGTGAATGCACTAAGCCAATTCATGTGTGAGCCAAAGGAAATTCACCTTATGACTGTAAAACATATATTGAAATATCTTCAAAGGTACTATTGGATACAATCTTTTTTCAGAAATGACCAACTAGATCAACCTGGATACTTTGTTTCAGATTGGGCTGGGAGTGTAACCGATCAGAAAAGCACATCAGGATGTTGCTTCAGTTTAGGATCGGCTATGATCTCTTGGATCTGCAGAAAACAGTCTTCAGTGGCACAAAGCTCGACAGAAACTTAATACATTGCAGCTTTTATGAGGGCAAGAGAAGTAGTTTGGCTTCGTAAATTGCTTGTGGGACTCCTTGATCTAAGCACATTGAGATCCCCTACCATTATGAGACATGGTAGAAAGGAATGTGATCCAGTTGGAGTATGTTAGTACAAATGATCAAACAACAGACATTCTCACCACACCTCTCTCCCGAATCAAGGTAGAACACTTCAGGAAGAAACTGGTATGGTTGAAATGTAATTTGATATTATGTTGAAACTTAAATTGTTTATAAGTTGTACTAATATATATAAAGATGTTTAATGTGTAAACTCTTTTGTCATGCGTGTGACTCCATGACCTTATGGGCCTACTACCCTTGTGTACATTATTGAAAGGTGACGATCTTTCTAATAATGAACACTTGTATGTAACATTGTAAAGTGACGACTCTACAATGATAAACTATCATGATAGATATCATGTGACTTGATATCTGTGGACATGTCATGATAGTATCTCTTGGACACTTTGATGGATATCATGGGACTTGATGTCATCTGTAGATCATTGTGATCCTTAAGAGATAATCATGGTGGATATTTATATCCGTGGATATGCCATGAATTATGGTAGACATCATGTGACTTGATGTCAGTGCACATACCATAATGAAGATGTGTTATGGAGAATGTCATGTGACTTGACACTTTCAGAAGCATACCATATCTTCTGATATCACGAGTTAGGTGATATCACTTTTACTTGATGGAAGTTATCCTCCCTAGTTAAAGAGGGAGTGTTGAATAATGAAGATGTGTTATGGAGAATGTCATGTGACTTGACACCTTCAGAAGCATACCATATCTTCTGATATCACGAGTTAGGTGATATCACGTTTACTTGTTGGAAGTTATCTTCCCTAGCTAAGAGGGAGTATTGCATAATAAAGATGTGTTATGAAGAATGTCATGTGACTTGACAATATTGAGAAATCATACCATATCTTAGATATCACGTGTTAAGGTGATATCTCTACTTATTTGATTTGAATTATCTTCCCTAGCTAAGAGGGAGTGTTAATGAAATATAGCTTCGGTCAGAATATAAATGATGATTGTTGAATAGCATTATCACCATTTATATATGATCGATATTTAACTTATTTCAATAAATATAAATCAAGTAAAAGTCGAATTCATAAGTCTGATTAAATTCAAAATAATAAATAAATGTTCAAATAAAATTGGAACTCATAAAATATGATTCACACCTCACATATAAAAGGCTATATGTGTTAAGAGGTTTAAACCGAAAGTTATTCGGTTGTTAGTGAAGCCCGTGCACCCAAAGGGACACGTCCTTTGAGCGGACGTGTCTCCACGTGTGGAGACACGTCCTCTCAAGAGATGCATCCCTTGGGGGCGGGTCTCTAACATACTAAAGGTGGTTCCATCCCTGAATTGCAATCATCGAAATTTATTAATGTTCTGTAATCAGTACATTCGACATAAGAAGAAGAAATCTGAAAATTGATTTTTGACTTAGAATCTCTCACACAGAATTTCAGACATTAGTGTTCTCTTAGATTTTAGGATCCTATTTGACAAAGATTTGATTACATTTACAAAACTTACTATAAATAGTATCTTGAAATTTTTATGAAGGCTTGTTTATTAGAATTATAACTATTGGCAAGAGGTCTCCATCATTGTCACCTTAAGATTAGGGTTGGAAACTGAGATTGGGATGCCATCTTCAAAAGAGCAAGGTGCAAGGGACTAGGAGATGATAAAATACAGAAAAAATGAAATTCATATACATTTCAATTTTTTTTTATTGAATTTATAATTTATAACACAAAAGTTTAAAATTCAACAATACATTCACAATAAATGTAGAATGTGTAAAAAGCTGAAGCACCTTATATGAAGTGCTGAAGAAACTAATATCAATAATAGAAATTTATAAATTATATTAATAATTTAAAGTTCAGTTTTTTTAATAATTGACAGTAAAACTGAAAAAATCAGAAACACTAGTGGCAGAACATACTGATATATGACCAAATTGGCATGAAAAAAATTACTATTCTCAATTGAGTACACTTTTTGGGGGACGGAGAAATGTGCTATTGCATAAAAAGGCATGTCTAGAAATACACCTAAAATTCTAGAAATGACACTTAGTAGGAAAATAGCGTGGATGGGTATGAGAGACTGTGGGGATATGTCCTCATGAAACATTGCAAAAAAAAGTGATAGTAGATATATGTATAAAGTAATAGTAAGATTCAATCATCAATAGAATCAAATATTGCATCATAAATCTAGTCTTTTTCCAAGTTCTCTGCCAAGGTATTCTCTATGTGCTTGTCATTCCGGAGCCTTGGTTCCTTTGTATGCAATTGAGTTGGGGGTAAAAAATATTGAGTCCTTTTTGACCAAACACCTTATCCTCCAAGTCCAATGCTTCTTCATTGGATGGAAGTGAAGAGCACACAAAAAATATTGAGAGGGGGTGAATCAGTATTTTAAAACTTGTAAACTCAAATTATCAGAATTAACAATAGAAACAGTAAAAGCAACCATCAAAGTGAAGAACACCAAATTTCATGTGGAAAACCGTTTCGGGTAAAAAACCACGACAGAACTATGCTTTAATTAGCAACAAATGGACACCAACCCAGATTACAAAAGTGAGCACCAACTCTCCTAAAGCACCAACTTTAGTGTGAGCACCAACTCACAAAAAATATACTCAACGCTGAAACTTTTGATTTTGATTTGCAAAACTCCTTCCAAACATATAAACTTCTCAACAAAAGGATAATCAATACTTCAAATCAGAACACTAACCACACCTTCTCTGTGCACCCTAGCTTTACCAAAATAATCTAAGCAAGTCAACAAAACCATTCTCAGCCATTTTAGATCATCTTTGAAATCAGGAACTCTGTATCATCATGCAGCCAAAAGGGATCCACCTCTCTGAATTTTTGGACACACACAAGATGCAAATATTGTTACTTTGCCTCGATAAACTGTTCTGTGAATTTCAATAAAGCTCACCATCTTCAAAAATTCAATACTACGAAAGTCTTTTGCAACCATGACTTTCACATGAACATCAACTCATACTCAAAGCATAGTCATAATCAAAGACCTATGCACAAAACTCAAACTCAAAGGGGTCGACATAGGATAAATGCGGTAAAGACTTTAGACCCCACGAGAATCGTCAAATTAATTCATACGACCCTCACCATATATGGCCTGAACAAAGAATGAATGTTAGTGTTCAAACAAAATTCTCTTGACTGCACATAGAAACAAATGATGGCAATACATTTGAAGACCCGACTCTCACATGAATATTGTCTGCTAAAAATGAGTAAGTCGACGCACCTCACACACCCTTGTGATACCACATCCAGGCATATTTTTTAAAAAGAGTACCAAGCACTTGTTTGAAAATACTGACGACATATTTCTGAGTGAATGCAATGCATTCAACAGACTGCAAGACACATTCGATGAAGCTTTCTGAATGAATGCACATCAACTTTTGCGGATGACCATACACTGTACATTTCAATAATGACGATGGCAACAATAACTTCATGTCTTTCTATTTTCCATGATAAGGCCGCTCTAATTAACTCATATCAAACAAGGCGTTAGAGCAAAATAGGTGCATCCATAGAGAGTTTGTCATAAAATCACCATGCACATAACATATTTTAATCGACTCATAAAGAAAACTCTAGCAGTCCGCGCTAGGAGAGTAATGTTGACTCAGAATTGAAAAGCATATTAATGTGTAAGCCACCCTCAAACATATTGACGCTAAAGAGAAAGCCATTATTGAAGGAAAAATAAGAAGCTGTTGCTTTGATGTCCACGTTCTCCTTTTCATACGAATGCAAGCACAACAACACAGAGCATTGAGCTGCCACACGACACTGAAACAGTCCATCGCTTATAATAGCGGAAATGATAGGGGTGCTAAATTAGACAAGCCGTCATCAACCATAAATCAAGACGTTACAAAGACTCTTGACTCGACCCATAGACAAGTTCTGACTTGGCAAACCGATTATGGACTTTTCAACCGCTGACTTGGGATGGCTGATTTGGCACAAAGTATGACCTGGCATTTTTTAAAAAGAAAATGCTGACAAAGTAAGCAAGCAAGTAGCTGAAGCCAAGCATATAGACAATCGACCTTTGACAGCAACGGCAATATATTTCAACAAGAAGTTGATCTCATATTGCTAAAGGACCTTCAATGTACCTTGGGTCTATACAAGACAAAAGCCAAATTGTGGTATGAATGTAAACCATGTTCTCTGCCTTCTTTGATCCAAATTGGTTTTGTAAATGAAGCTATAAGGAGTTGAGTTCCTCTCATATGCTGAAAATTTGGCTACTAGTTGGAGCATCTATATAGCACATGTTGGCAATTTAGATGAACTGTGGTGATGGTTGTATGTTAATAATGTGATCTCTCTAATAATGTCCATAATACAAGGCGATACCAATTTTTTTACTGAGACTTGATAACAATTGCCTCCTCCCCTTAGCTCTAAAGCTTCTTCACTACAGCATAAATTCGATCCATCTGCTCACAAGATGGAAACTTTTCTTGGGAACTTTAATGTTGGATCACTTCTGCTTCAAACATAGAAAGCTATATGTAGAGTTGTATTTAGTTTGTTGTATCTATTATGTGGTTGGGCTTATAAATGGACATATATTCAAGTTATTAATGCCTGTGATTCTTTTCATTCTCTAAGACACTCAAGATTTCATAAATTTTCCTTAAACCTATCTTGTTGAATATGGAAACCAGATCATCTCAAAAATAGGCTTAATGAAGCCAACGGAAAACTAAACATTAGAGAAAAATGATCATCAAGGATCATCCTTCTCAACTCTGCAACCTCCGATGTTGCTTCTAAGCTGCCCGTCCATTACTAACTAGCGTGAGAAACAATGCCCCATCAACTTCATACAAAGGCATATAAGTATGAAACAAGAGGTAAACTGTATCAAAAAATTTGTGGAATTCTACATATCTTCAGTAAATGTCTTGTGATTGGTGACAATTGCATTTGAATATCTAAATTTTCTTCTATCTTTTATCAGCTTTAAAGTCTAATTGAACTTTCCAATATCTTTGTGTGCAGTATTGAATGCATGTACAAAACACGCTGTCAAAAGAATATGCTTATATTTTTTCTCCACCATTATCCTAGTTGCCATATGAATTTATACAACATTTGTAATATGTTAGACAATGTGTGACTACCCCCACCTGAATGTCTTCACATTGTCTATAAGCATGTACTAAATCTTGTGTAGAAATAGATCACATGTCTAAAGTTGGCAGTTTCAACTTTCAAGTACTATTTAAAATTTCCATCATAAATTTAAATTCCTTGTAGCCCATGCAATTTGGATGGGTGCCATTATTTTTCTATATTACTGTTTTCTCCTTGTCAATAAGAACTTTGCAAGGTTTCAGAAACTCAAATGTGTTGGTGTTTTAACTTTTAATTTGTCACTTTCATGACAACACAAAATATGTGATGTCCTATTTTATTCATGCCCCTGCTGAGTAATATACCTTATAGCAGCGCTCAGATCTTTCTTTATTTCCTTTGCCATATGCTGGCCGACATCCATTATTTTGGCACCACATTTAAAACAGAAATTCAATTTAAATTATTATATTTATTTTGCTGGGCCAACCATACATTGATTAATGAGATCGCCATATCATATATAAAAGTGAGTTTATGAGCAGCGATTCCATTTACCAAATAAGCAGCAAATATGTATTGATAGAAGGCAGCGATTGAAAGTGGAAAAACAGAGATTAGAGAAAGGTGGAGATTAGATTTCAAAAGGTACGATGAAGTAAGAAGAGGACATGTCTACTTGGAGGGTCATCACTTTACAAAAGGATATATCTCTTCACTCAGCCATGAAGATATAAAAGCAATCAGATTTGGAGAATGAAGAAAAAAAAGCAATTAGAAATCTGGATTGTTGATGAATGATAGCTTAGGTCAGATATAAATGTTGACTGCCTAAGGCATCATCTTCATTTATATTAGATCAGATTGCTCTTCATACTTATATTTCTGAAATAAGTAAATTCGAATTTATAATGTATGTATAAAATTGAAATATCAAATGATATTAATATAAATCGAAATATTAAATGATGTTAATATAAATCGAAATATTAATGATGTTAATATAAATCGGAATCCTCTTAAAACATCCGCCATCTTGTAGAAGGGTGTATATGTGTTAATGTATATGTAACAATGATAAACAAAACCTGTTACAAGTCACACCCCAAGGGACACGTCCCATGAGTGGACGTGTCTCTTAGGGGCGGGCTCCTCCCTTATTTATGGTGGTTCCTCATTCGATATGCAAACAGAGAAATCGGATAATGTTTTGCAATCAACACATTTAATAAGAAGTTCAAATCTGGAAATCGCAGTTAGTGAAGAATTCTGGAAATT
The DNA here is from genome assembly GCA_007115665.2 of Sequoiadendron giganteum. NCBI lineage: Eukaryota > Viridiplantae > Streptophyta > Pinopsida > Cupressales > Cupressaceae > Sequoiadendron > Sequoiadendron giganteum. The sequence goes on from CM021101.1 coordinate 198,283,565, forward strand.
ACATTTTGACTTAGAATTGTCTTATACAGATTTTTCAGACCTTAGTTTAATCTTAGTGTTTCTTAGGATCCCACTTGTGAAAAGATTTCATTACATTTACATGGTATTAGAGCCACATTGTGTGAATCCAAATCAAATCTAAAACTAGTTTGCTCTAGAAAAAATTCGTATTTTTCAAAATCAAATTCACATCACATTCTTCATAATGTCAATTGTGATCAGATTTGAAAATCGTTTTGCAAGAGCAGATAACTCTTCATCATGGAAATTTAGAAACATGATGATCCTAAAACAAAATAATCTAGACTCACTTATGAGTGAAACTATTAGGGAACCAGAGACTGAACCTAAGAAAATTGAGAACCTTGTGTTCTATATAGCCCTTTCTAGTCATCTATCTGTCAACAATCAAAATTGGGTAATTGATAGTGGTTCAGCCAGACACATCACAGGGTTCAGAGAACACTTGGACTCCATGACTGAAAAGTCTGATGAAGAAGTAACCATCGAGGATGATTTTGCATACCCTATAAAAGGGGTTGGAACATGTTCCATCAAGTTGAAATCTGGGATTTCTCTACAACTCACTGGAGTCTTATTTGTACCTGGAATAAAGAGAAATCTTATATCCATCTCTGCCCTTGAAGACAATGGTTACAGAGTTACATTTATGGATGGTAAAGTTCTAGTATGGCCTAAGAACTCAACTATTAAGAAAGTCCATACCATAGGCATAAGACAAGGGTACCTTTACAAACTATGCACTGAGGTTAAACAAGCCCTTACCCTTGACACTGTTGATACAAATGAAATTTGGCATAGGAGATTAGGACACCTTCATTTCTGTGCCCTACCCAAGCTAAAACCATCTCATGAGGGAACTTGTAAAGGTTGTGCCCTAGGAAAGAATACTAAGGGATCCTTTTAGAATAGCCTGAGTAAAACCCTTAATGTGTTAGAACTGGTTCACTTTGATCTTTGTGGACCCATGTCTGTACCTTCTAAAGCAGGATTTCTATACTATGTCATATTTGTAGATGACTTCTCTAGGAAAACCTGGATCTATTTCCTTAAGTGTAAAGAGTCGATAGAAATCCTCAAAAGGTTCGAAGAGAATAAAGCCCTCACTGAAAACTTCTCCGGGAAGAAAATAAAAACCTTAAGGACAGATAATGGGAAAGAATATACCTCTGAGATTTTTAAAGAATTCTGCAAGAGTGCTGGAATTAAGAGGGAGTTCACAGTTGCCTATAATCCTCAACAGAATGGGGTTGCTGAGAGGAAAAATAGAACCATTGTAGAAGCTGTTAAGGCAATGTTGCTGGACCAAAACATTGAAACATCTTTTTGGGCAGAAGCCTCTAGGACTGCTGTCTATATCCAAAATAGATGTCCTCATTCTCATCTTGATAACAAAACTCTTGAAGAAACCTTTACCGGCATAAAACCTGACATTAGTCATCTTAGGATTTTTGGCTATCCTGTCTATATTCATGTACCCAAAGAGAAGAGATCCAAATTAGAACCTTCTGGAAAGAAGGGAGTATTTGTGGGTTATAGTGAAACCTCCAAAGCTTACAGAATATTCATACCCGGGCATAAACAAATTGAGTTGAGCAGAGATGTCATCTTTGAAGAAGACATTGCATTCAAGAGGGCAAAGAGTTCTAGTGAGACAGAAACCTATTCCCCTAGAGTACTTGAAATGGAACCTACTCCTGAGATTCAAAGGGAGCATCCTGAGGAAATGCCACATGAACTTCCTGCAAATTCAAATGAGGATACACATGACATCGGTAGAAAGAGACCACTTTGGGCCAGGAAGATGATCAAAGAAGCAGAGGATCATGCAACACCTAAAGGAACGTTCAGGGAGAGTAAAAGACCCAAATGGTTCTCCAGCTATGTTGCTTTAATGAACAACATCATAAACTTTGAACTTGCCAGTGTTATAGAAGCCTTCAGACATCAAGCTTGGAAGGATGCAATGACGGAGGAATATCAATCCATCCTAAAGAATGATGTATGGGACATAGTGCCTAGACCAAAAGAGAAATCTGTTGTCTCTTCTAAATGGCTCTTCAAAATCAAGCATGCTGCTGATGGCAGTATAGAAAAACATAAAGCACGTTTTGTGGCTAGAGGTTTTTCTCAAAAGGAAGACATTGATTATGAAGAAACATTTGCACCTGTTGCCCGTTACACATCAGTGAGAGCAGTATTAGCCATTGCAACAGCTAAAGGTTGGAAGGTCCATCAAATGGATGTGAAAATTGCCTTCCTGAATGGAACCACTGAAGAGGAAGTCTATCTGGAACAGCCTGAAGGTTTTGTGATACATAAATCTAACTCACATGTGTGCAAGCTGAAGAAAGCTCTCTATGGACTTAAACAGGCTCCCAGGGTCTGGTATGAAAGAATTGACAGCTATCTCTTGGGATTAGAATTTTCCAAAAATAATGTTGACTCCAATCTCTACTTCAAGGTAATCAAAGGTGATATGCTTATAATTATTTTATATGTTGATGACCTGCTCATAACAAGAGAAGATCACCTCATTGCTCAAGGGAAACAGGATCTAATTTTTGAATTTGACATGAAAGACTTGGGTATTCTACACTACTTCCTCGGTTTGGAAGTATGGCAGAAATCATAAGGCATTATACTAAATCAAGGGAAGTATACTATTGACATTCTAAAAAGATTTGGAATGTTGGACTGTAGATCGATGTCTACACCAATGGAAACCAACCTTCACAAATTGAAAGAAGCAGCAGCAGAATCCAAATGTGCAGATCCAACCCTTTATAGACAGATGATTGGATCCTTGATGTATCTGGTTAACACCAAACCTGATATTTGCTATGCTGTAAATGTTCTCAGCCAGTTCATGTGTGAACCAAAGGAAATTCACTTAATGGCTGTGAAACATATTTTGAGATATCTTCAAGGCACTATTGGATATGGTCTTCTTTACAAGAATGATCAACTAGATCTACATGGGTACTCTGATTCAGATTGGGCTCGAAGTGTAACCGATTGGAAAAGCACATCAGGATGTTGCTTCAGTTTAGGATCGGCTATGATCTCCTGGATTTGCAAAAAACAATCTTCAGTTGCACAGAGCTCAACGGAAGTTGAATACATTGCAGACTCAATGGGAGCAAGAGAAGCAGTGTGGCTTCGTAAATTGCTTGTGGGACTCTTTGGTGAGCCCTTGAATCCTACAATTATTCATTGTGATAATCAGAGTTGCATAAAACTCTCTGTGAATCCTGTCTTTCATGACAGATCTAAGCACACTGAGATCCCCTATCATTATGTAAGAGATATGGTGGAAAGGAAAGTAATTTAGTTGGAGTATATCAGTACAAATGATCAAATTGTAGACATTCTCACCAAGCCTCTCTCCCGAATCAAGGTAGAGCACTTCAGGAAGAAACTCAGTATGGTTGAAATGTAATTTATTATTTATGTTTGAAATACAAATTGTTTATTATTGTACTAATATATAAAGATGTTTAATGTGTAAACTCTTTTGTCATGTGTGTGACTCCATGACTTTATGGGCCTACTCCCCCTGTGTACATTATCGAAAGGTGACGATCTTTCTGATAATGAACACTTGTATTTGACATTGTAAAGTGACGACTCTACAATGATAAACTATCATGATAGATATCATGTGACTTGATATCTATGGACATGTCATGATAGTATCTCTTGGACACCTTGATGGATATCATGAGACTTGATATATCTGAAGATCATTGTGATCCTTAAGAGATAATCATGGTGGATATTTATATCCGTGGATATGCCATGAATTATGGTAGACATCATGTGACTTGATGTCAGTGCACATACCATAATAAAGATGTGTTATGGAGAATGTCATGTGACTTGACACTTTCAGAAGCATACCATATCTTCTGATATCACGAGTTAGGTGATATCACTTTTGGAAGTTATCCTCCCTAGTTAAAGAGGGAGTGTTGAAAATGAAGATGTGTATGAAGAATGTCATGTGACTTGACAATATTGAGAAAAGCATACCATGTCTTCGATATCACGTGTGAAGGTGATATCTTCACTTATTTGATTTGAAATATCTTCCCTAGCTAAGAGGGAGTGTTGATGAATGATAGCTTAGGTCAGATATAAATGTTGATTGCCTAAGGCATCATCTTCATTTATATTAGATCAGATTGCTCTTCATACTTATATTTCTGAAATAAGTAAATTCGAATTTATAATGTGTGTATAAAATCGAAATATCAAATGATATTAATATAAATCGAAATATTAAATGATGTTAATATAAATCGAAATATTAATGATGTTAATATAAATCGGAATCCTCTTAAAACATCCGCCATCTTGTAGAAGGGTGTATATGTGTTAATGTATACGTAACAATGATAAACAAAACTTGTTACAAGTCGCACCCCAAGGGACACGTCCCATGAAGTGGAGACACGTCCTCTCATGAGGCGTGCCTCTTAGGGGCGGGCTCCTCCCTTATTTATGGTGGTTCCTCATTCAATATGCAAACAGAGAAATCGGATAATGTTCTGCAATCAGCACATTTAATAAGAAGTTCAAATCTGGAAATCGCAGTTAGTGAAGAATTCTGGAAATTACATTTTGACTTAGAATTGTCTTATACAGATTTTTCAGACCTTAGTTTAATCTTAGTGTTTCTTAGGATCCCACTTGTGAAAAGATTTGATTACATTTACATGGATGAAGCAGAAAATTGGAAAAAAGAAATAAATTATAAGAGATCTATTGGATTAAGTATTATTGTGAAGAATGTATTTGGGAAGTAAGTTTATATAACTATATAACTATATATATATGTTCATATAAAGTGATTATTGTAAGATTGAAATTAATTAGAAATAATTATATATACTTATATATATATATTATATACGATCATGCAATAATGATGCTTGCAACAGAAAACTGGTTCCACAATATAAGTAGACCACCTCATGTTGGATGGTAACGAAAGTTCCTACCACTCGGGGCTAAGGGGTGATTGCCACGCTTTTGGGCTTATTTGTGATGAACAATCCCTTGGTTCCACAACGTAAGTAGATCACCTCATGTTGGATGGTAACGAAAGTTCTTGCCACTTGGGGCCAAGGGATGATTGCCATGCTCTTGGGCTTAGTTGTGATGAATAGTCTCCACCACATAAGTAGACCACCTCATGTTGGATGGTAACGAAAGTTTCTGCCACTTGGGGCCAAGAGGTGATTGCCACACTCTTGGGCTTAATTGTGATGAACAAACTCCGGGCGCCCTACTATGCTTTCCTTTCCAATCCTTTTTATGATTGGTGATGGGGAATGAAACTATAGACTAGACCAATATGGCAATGCTATTTATATTAATTGTTCACTTATTCTTAAGTTCAATAACTTTTATATGATTTAATTTAGAATACTATTTGTAAAGCAAATTATATTGTTGGAATTGTTACTTTTTGGACAAATTCAGGCATACCCCAACCAGGGGACATTACAATTGGTATCAGAGCCTTAATCTTGCCAGCATGCGAACAAACTTACTTTAACCGCATTTTAAATAGGATTAATTGTTCAACCCTCTTCTTAAGTAAATCAAAAAAATAAAATCAAGTGGGCCAACATTGCATTTCTATATGTGTGTGTCTTTCACATGTATGCATCGTGTCTTACATGTATTTGTGTGTATGCTTCATGACTTATGTGTATGCTTTGTGTCTTACGTGTATTTAGGTGTGTGCTTTGTGTCTTACGTATATTTGTGTTTGCTTCATGCCTAATATGTCTTCAGTAGGTTTACTCCATGTGTGCTTATGATTACTTTATGCTTATGAATATGCCAATTGGTGGTAGTTAGGAGAAATATTTTCAAACTTTACATAGACAACCCCATTATCTCTTCAAAGACCCTAAGGCTAGAAATCCAATCAACAAAGGAAGAGGAATTATTACGACTAATTACAAGTAATAGACATCAGCACTAACAAATTAACTTATTGAAAATTAAATTATTATTAGTTTCCAAATGCAGAGAAAAGGGGTTGTGACTATTGAGGTGAAAAGGTGTGACTCCCTTAAACTTGAGATATAAAAGGGAGAGCATTTCATTTAAGAAAGACTTCCATGACATCATTAAAGAATTCAATTGAGAATAGAACCTTAAGTGATTTTACAAGTAAATTAAATTAGGTTCTCAATAATAGTGATGATGTGAGAAGGGATGTGACTTCAATGTGAAAGAATGTGACTCCTAACATGAAAGGTTGTGACCCTTCAAATGTGAAATATTGTGACTCCCTCAACAATAAGATATAAAAGGGGAATCCCTCATCCAGTCCTTGCTACTCAAGTTTGGAACTTGGGAGAGGCATCACAAAGTTGACCATTAAAATCTCTTTTAGGTGTAGTGTATGTCATTTGCAGGGTCATTTTGGGCTAGTCTACCCAAAAATGAGTAAACCTACTGGTCTGCATAGGTTGGGGAAGATTTAAGAGCTTCCAATTGAACTGATAACAAGAAGAGCAAGCAAATTTGGAGGCAAGATTGCGAGTTTGTACCTCTTGGAGAAGAGTACAGTAATTTTTGGTATGAAGAGGAAACAAAGGTCCTGGAGACAAATCCAACGCTGTATGGCTTAAATAAGGAGAAATCAAGAGTTCAAGAGATTGAATCTACGAAAAATTCACCTAACATTGAAGGCTAAGGAAGATCTCAACTGCTAGAAATAGTCTTAAACATTGTTCAAAGAAACTTTGGTGTTCAAGGAAGCTTTGGTGTTCAAATCAAGGTTTTGGCCACTTCGGTGGATTGAGATAGTGAAGATCAAAATTAGGAAGAGCATTTATGTGAAGAAAACAAAGATTTATTAAATCTGGACTCTAGGTATCTCTCACACTCACAACCAAAAGAGCTCTTGATATAGTTTGGATTAGAGAAATTATCGCTGTCATAATTGCCTTCCCAAGAGTTTTATTGAAATTTTCTGTCTTGTGAAGGAGTGCACTCCAAGAAGCTTTGGTGCAGCAATACAAAAATATAGTCTACAAAAGAGCACACATATGAGCAAAGACTTGTTTGTGAAAGGTGCATGAAGAATAGACTAAAGGTGCATTCTTAAGATTAAAATAGTAAAAAAAATCACTATGATAGGCGTGCATTAGGATAAAGGTGCATGCCAACACAAAGAGGGCGAAGTTTTAAAATAAAATAAAATTAGTGTAATGGTGTGTTCCTAAACAAAGCTTCTTTATTTAGATGCACTTGAAAGAAGATAAATACACTTGATCAAAGGGGCTACTTTCATCTTTTTGAGTGCTTTCTCCCACCTTGTTGAGGATGGTGCACAAGCATGCCAATATAAAAGCTTGTTTCAGTCAATTTTTCTACTCTTAAGAAAGATGTGATGACAAACAAGTTTTGTGCTAAGAAATATTTGGGAAGGCACATGAAGGAGAGCCAAACATATCAGGTTGAGAACTTGAACTTAGTGTATAGGTGTGTGATAAGGATTAGGTGCACATGTCAGAGAAGAATACCATTTTGTCTACCATGAAAAGAAGATTCACCAACATGTAATGAAGGAACCAAACACATTTTTGTAGAGTCACATCTTGAAAAAATTGCCTCCAATCTATTGACATGCACTAAGAGACTACTACCAACCAATACAAAGTAGTTTGAGTTTAGTTCATTTTTCCCTTAAGCATATAGGTACAAGCTTGGACAATAGTGTGTATTAATATAAAGGTGGTGGATTGTTTAAAATTTCAAGTCTAGTGCATATGCACACGCCTAGACCATGGTGTGCACCAATAAAAAGGAGGAAAGTTTGTTGTCATTTTTCCTAGTGTTCAAGCACACGTCTAAGCATAGGTGTGTTCAAATAAAAAGAAATTTTTTTGGTCAACCCATATTTAGGCATGCTTGGATAGGGACTTGTCTATACAAAGGAGAGATGAATGAGTAGATTTTTGAGTCTTTCTATTTATAGCTCATGCTATTTTTAGTAGTCCCCATTTTTTGCACAAGGAGCCCATGCTATGTTTAGTGTTTGCTATTTATAGCTCAAATTAGCTATTTTTGTATCATTTACCTCATCATGCAAGAAATGAGAGTTTTTAATGGAAGATAGCAGTGTTACTCGGGGACGCATCCCCGGGTCTAAATCCCGCCGTCCTCGTCCCGTAAACGTCTCGGGGATAGGGGATGGCCAGGGGACGACAACAGTGTACTATGTTTAATATCACAATGAATTTTGAATTTTGAATGCAGATTGAGTATTGACAATGAATTCTTAACACAAATGTTATATGCTAAGTTTCTATAATGTATATATGCATGCTTTATCCATGTTTTCATATGAATATTTAAATTTTCCCTGTATATTTTAAATTTTTCTATATTTTATATAGTTGTCCCCCCGCCGTCCCCAAATTTGGCCTGGAAAATCGGAAACTTGGGGACTCGTCCCACCATCCCTTGCCGTTTTCGTTTCGGAAACTTGGGGTAACACTGGAAAATAGTAATATTTTTGATTGTTAGTTCAACAAACAGTTGGATGATTGTAATTTTAGAATTAGTGGATGAGATAATTTATAATAAAATTTGCATGTCATACAAGTAATCTTAGTTAGGGTAGAAGTGTCGTTAGTTTAATTTATTTATTTTCATTAAATTTGTAGCTCATTCAATACAATTTATACACATCAACGAGGGTTTAGATTAAAAACAATTTATTGCCTCTAAAATAAAAGGATGTGCTTCATGATGATAGCATCTTCTATTTTAAGACCAACCCTTTGTTTGAAAAATCATATTCATATTTTAATAATTGGAATTTTGTTAACGAACTATGTTATTTTCTGATCTCTACACAGTACACACTATATTTGAAATAAAATAACATTTTTTTTTTGATTTTTCATATTAATATATATCATATTTTAGTTTCTACAATTTTTGTTGAGTTTTTCTTGTTTTAAACCTAGGTAATCGAATTCCATTTACTCTTTTGCCATGCTGTATGAATGTTGTGTAAATGGAATGCTACCATGGACTACTACCTAGTGCGCCATGCTCCAAATTGGTTCCTTGCTACCATGGATAGTGCCTTGCTCTCCTAGGGGATGATCCCCTTGTACAGCTGCATTGCAGGTTTAGATAATGAAAAAAAAGTAGGTAGTAGAGAATAGGAAAGGAAAAAAAAAAGAGGAAAACAAGAGAAATACCTCTCAAATTAGATTCCAAACATTGATATAGAATGATCACTTCATGGTAGCTTAGAAACAGAGTCAAAATGGTCCAAGTATGTTTGTTAGCTGAAAAGTTGGGGAATTTCAGATTGGGAGGGAGTTAAAAGGGCCACAACCACAATTTTTAGCAATTGTCAAGTGCCAAGTACAATTTTTCCAAGTACGTGCCTGAAATTCTCCTCATTGACTCGTGGGAAAGTTGCACTCCTATCAAAATTACTTGTGAGTACTCCCAAATCAGGCAACTACTCTTGGAGTTTTCATTCTATTGATCAAACTATTCAATACATGCCAACAATTTGTTTGGCCAAGCAAGCAAAGTTTCTTGCCTTTATTCCCATAACGAGCACAAGATCTATTTTAAGAATGGGGTTTGGACTTTATGGGTATGTGTAACCACATAATTAATAATAGGTGTTGCTATACCCTAGTTGCCAAAGAGTATTTAACTAAATGGGTTGAAGGAGAGGATTTTCAAGATAAGTTAGCAATTGGAATGCCAAACATAATATATGAGATAATAACAACTAATTATGGATGTCTTGTGAATATCATGAGTAATCGATGAACACATTTCATAAATTAGGGCATATAAAAATGTCCAAAGAACTTAAGATAACATCATAGATCAGTTACTTGTAGGAGTTTATGGTGAACTCCTCAACACCCCAGGATCACTTGCAAGACAACAATAACTTCCACAAGAGAGAAATGGCAGAAATATCATGCTATGATTATGGATGCAAAATTGCTAGATTGAATATGATAATGTATATATGATGCCTTGCTTGTAAAGGTAAGTTGTGAGATAGGATTAGACAAGATCATGACATGTGTCTTAATCCTGTACAATGAGACAACTACCTCAATAAATATTAAATGACTTAGGACACAAACATTAAATGTGAAAAGATAAGTGACAACTAATGCTTCACTAGAAAGATTCTCTCTTAATTAATGCTAACTAGAAATATTCCCTCCTAGGACCTAAGTGGATTTACACCAACACCTATTTACACCAACACCTCGCTTAAGTACATCTTAGGGAGTACAATTATGCAAATGACACAAAGATGGGTCTCGGCTACGAGAACATGTTAGGTTCCCATGTACATATGCAAATGCAATTTCTCACAAACGAAGAAAAGGAGAAAACCCTGTGGGACAAAACTCCTCCCCAAAAGAGAGATAAAAGACAATAATGCTCTCCATGATAAATGAGAGGACAAAACTCCATTCGAGGGAAAAGGCCTGATGTAGAGTAGGGTTGAGGTTATCAATTTAATCTCAAATGAACAAACTTTGCAACTTTGAAACCCTAACTTGATGGTTTTCTCACAAATCCTTCTTTTCCCCTAGTAGTACTCCAAACAGGGGTTTTTCATCATAACTTTTAAAGAAGACCTCAAACCCAGAAATTGAACACCTTTCAAGATACCTTTATTCCCCTCAGAAACATATCAAATTTCCAGATATAGTTGTTTTGTAACAACACCCTCCAATTTGGACTGCTATGCTCTCAACTAGGCCTAAATAGGCTTGAATAACAAAGCACCAATAGGATTTACACTCTCCAAACTTCAATTCTTCTTTCCAACGCTTTTGACATGTCATATGGGGTCTGTACATACAATTTTCATCAACTGAAACAATCTCCAAACGACTTTCTTTCAAAATCCTAGATCTGCCTAATCACCTAAGCCTAATACATAGTGATATTAGGCTAGGGCTGCATCCAGCTTGGCCCTAACTCCATCCCCTACTCCTGCAAACCCTACAAGCATGAAAAAAATCCTAACTACTTCCATTCCACCGATTCTCAGATTTTTCCATCGATGGAATGGGCTCTAATTCATATTTCTTCAATCAAACCCTCAAAACTAGGGTTTCCTGGCAATTTTCAGTAAATTGCTTCTAACTCACTCCAAACTCAATGAAAAATGACGAAATCAAAACCAAATGATATTTAATTCATTCCTTCATCAATTCCAACACAATTTAGATCATTTGCAGTCCGTACAGAGCCGTACCAACTTCTGTAGCAGCAAAAACACAATGTAAAATGCAAAAAAACAAAGTTAATCTTATTGCTTGATCACCAAATCATCACCAGAAGATTGCCTCGAACATCCAAAGGCATATTTAACCATTTCCCAGCCAAAACCAACGGTTCCAAACTGTCTTTCAAACATCTGATTGTTCAACTTCCACATAAGACCAAAAGTGCAAAAGTTGCTTGAGCAACTTTGCAACTTTTTGCAAATCTTAACAAATTGACTCAAAACCGACCCCGCATGACTTAACATATGGAACATGGTCTAAATAGACCTTATTACAAACAAAATTGACTAACCAATCCAAAAACCCAACATTTACATCTTTTTAGTACATGGGTGCCCTTGCACCATACTCCCGGACAAAACAAACCTCAAGTTCCACTTGAGAGCAGATCTTCAATTGTTGCACCATGCTTTTTGATGTCTTCCTTTGTCATCCAAGTGGCATCCTCCATAGGAAGGTCTTGCCACTTCACCAGGTACTCATAGTACACCTTATGCCTTGCTCTTTTGGCTTCTTTGGTATCCAAGATGCACTCTAGCTTCAATGGTTGACTTGGTGGCAAATCTTTGACCCAATCTTCATCTAGAACCTCTGATGTACCTGGAATCACAGCCCCTTTATAAGGGTATAGGTCAAAAACATTAAAAATTGGAGAGATAGCAACTCCAAGAGGGAGTTCTATCTCATAGGCATTTGCTCCAAATTTGTGGACCACCCTACATGGCCCTATCTTCTTCATCTGCAGCTTTGAATACTTCCCTTTAGGTAGCCTTTCCTTCCTCAAATGAGCTAAGATCAAGTCTCCCACTTTGAAATGAACCTCTCTCCTTTCCAAATCTGCATGTTGTTTATATTTATCAACACTCTTTTGAAGGTTCTCTCTAACCTGTTGATGTATGTCTTTCATGGCCACTGCAAACTCTTCTCCTTCAACACTCCTCTCCATTCCACTCAAATCTCTGAGTTCAAACACTCCCCTAGGCTGCAATCCATACACAATCTCAAATGGGCTTTTACCAACACTCCTATTCACAGAATCATTATATGCAAACTCAACTTGGGGTAGGATCAGATCCCATTGTGTTGAGTGTTCTTTTGTCAAGCATCTAAGGAGATTTCCAAGTCTTCTATTGACAAATTCAGTCTGCCCATCTATTTGAGGATGATAGGAAGAGCTAAAAGTCAAGTTTGTGCCCAACTTCTTCCAAAGGGTTCTCCAAAAGTGACCCACAAAAATTTACCGTCACTGTCTCAAACAATGGTTAATGGTAATTCATGTATTTTGACCACCTCCTTGAAAAACAACCTTGCAATGTACGAGGCATCATTTGTACTTTTGCATGGTATAAAGTGTGCCATTTTACTAAACCGGTCTACAACAACAAACACACTATCAAATCCTCTTTGAGTTTTGGGCAACCCGAAAACAAAATCCATGCTGATGGACTCCCATGGTCTATTTGGGATTGGCAATGGTTGATAGAGACCTGCATTTGTACTACAACCCTTGGCCTTTTGACAAACAACACACTTTTCTACAAATTTTATGATATCACTTTGCATCTTGGGCCAATAGTAATACCTTCTTACTTGTTCTAAAGTCTTATCCACACCAAAGTGACCTGCTAAGCTGCCACAATGCTTCTCCTTAATCAAATTGTCTCTCATAGAGCATTTGGGAATGCAAAGTTGAGCCCCTTTAAAGAGTAAACCTTCTTGAATCAAGAAATCAGAATTGTCTTCATGAAAAGTGTCATTAAACTGATTGCAAGAAGCATAAATTTCTTTGAAATAATCATCCTCTACATACATACCTTTCAAAGCACCAATACCCACACTCTACAACTAAACCTCTTGAACCAACAATGTCCTTCTGCTCAAAGCATCTGCCACCTTGTTTGACTAACTCTTTTTGTGTTTGATGGTAAAGGTGAAGCTTTGTAGGTACTCCACCCACTTCACATGTTTGTGGCTGAGTTTGTCTTGGTTGTTAAGGAACTGCAAAGCATGATTGTCAGTAAAAACAATGAATTCTTTAAGAAGGAGATAGTGTCTCCACTTCTTCAATGATTGCACCATAGCATATAACTCCAAGTCATAAGAGGAATACTTTTTCTTGGCCTCATTGAGCTTCTCATTGAAGAAAGCAACAGGCCTGCCCTCTTGGCTCAAGACTGCCCCAATTGCATACCCACTTGCATCACATTCTATGGTGAAAACTTTGTTAAAGTCTGACAATGCTAAGATAGGTTGTTGTGCTACCCTTTGTTTTAGATATTGAAAACTTTTTTCTGCCTCATCAGACCACATAAACTTTTTCCTTTTGTCCCCTTTGATTGTATCAATGATTGGAGAGCTTATATGACTGAAATTCTTCACAAATTTTCTGTAAAAGCTAGTTAGGCCCTGGAAACTTCTTACCTCACTGAAGTTGGAGTAGGCTAGTTTAGAATTGCTTCCACCTTGCTAGGATCCATCTTCAAAGAGCCTTTTGAGATCACAAAGCCAAGATAAACCAACTCTTCCTTCATGAATTCACATTTCTTCAAATTTATCATCAACTTTTCTTCATTCAACCTTTTCAAAACCAAGTCTGGATGCTGCAAGTGTTCCTCTTTAGCTTTGCTAAAAATAAGAATATCATCCAAGTAGACAACCACAAACTTACCTATGAAGGGTTTTAGAGCTTCATTCATTAATCTCATAAAGGTGCTTGGTGCATTTGAAAGCCCAAAAGGCATGATAAGCCATTCATATAACCCCTCATTTGTTTTGAAGGCAGTTTTCCACTCATGCCCCTCTCTAATTCTGATTTGGTGGTAGCCACTTTTTAAGTCTATCTTAGAAAAATAACATGCCCCTCCTAAACAATCCATCAAGTCTTCTATTCTTGGTATGGGGAACCTATACCTTATGGTAATCTTGTTAATGGCCCTTGAGTCGGTGCACATTATCCAATCACCCCCTTTCTTTGGTGCCAAAACGGTAGGAACAACACATGGGCTAAGACTCTCTTATTAGGCCTTTGTCAAGTAGCTCTTGAATTTGCTTCCTAATCTCTTCATTCTGTTTTGGAGTCATTTTATATGCAGCTTTGTTAGGTAGGTTTTCCCCTGGTATGAAGTCTATATGGTGGTTCACATCTCTTATTGGTGGTAAAAAATTAGGAAGTTCATCTACCACAATGTCTTTGTATTTGTTCAACAAGGCTTGGACCTCTTTAAGCACATCATCAAACTTTGCTGCTCTCATGACAGATTTTGGTCTGATTACAATGGCATACCTTGTCCACCCTCTTCTTTCATGGTTTTCAAAAACTCCTTTTCTCCTACCAGCATTGTACTAGACCCTACTTGTTTGTCTAGGCCTTCATCTTGCAATGGTGTGAGCGTAAATGAGATTCCCATCCTTTTCTATCACATAGGTATTCTTTTTCCCATCATGTTTAGCCTTCCTATCATATTGCTAGGGTCTCCCTAAAAGCAGATGACAAACATCCATTGGGATGATGTCACACAATATTTTGTCTTTATACCCACCTATGTTAAATTCCACCCATGTTTTCTCATTAACTAGGACCTGTTGTCCCTTATTCAACCAAGAGACCTTGTAAGGAGTGGGATGTGGGATTCTCTTCATTTTTAGCTTTTCTACCATCTCTAGAGCAACTAAATTATCTGTGGAACCCGAATCAATAACTTTACAAACCTTATCTTGAGATTTGCAGGTGGTTCTAAAGAGGGATTTTCTGTGGAGGCTCTTTCCCCATAGGAACTTTGATTAATGTTTTCCTTAGCATCAGAGATTCACCAATTTCTGGAGCAACATGCTATGATGGAGAGTTGACACCCTCATTGTCTTCTTCTTGCACCAATTGAGTCCTTCTTTCTCCTCCATGTGAAGTAGAAGGCTGCTTATCCGTACATTGCCAAGCTTGGTGACCAAACTTATTGCATTGATAGCATCTTCCTAAGAACCCAATTGATCCTCTACCTTGACCACCAAATCTATCTCTACTATTTGATCTCCTACCTCTGAAACTGCCCCTTGATTCCGAGCTCTGTTCTTGATGACTACTTGTCTCTCCTTGTGGTTTTTGAGATTGTCCTCTTCCTCCAAAGGTTCCTCTGCCCTTGAATTTTTTCTCTTTGCCTCTACTTTGTTTCTCCTGCCTTCTCTTCAACTTTTCTTCTACCTTGACTGCCAACTGAAAGCATTCTTCCACCATTCTAGGGGTGGTAAGACTTATCTCATCTTGTATGTTGAACTTTAACCCATTTAGGTACCTTGCTACTTTTTCTACCTCATCCTCAACATGACCAACCCTTATACTTAGCTTATGAAACTCCTCTGTATAAGCCATTACATCCATCTCCTTTTGTTTGAGGTTTTATAGCTTCCTAGATGTTTGAATTGCATAATCACCGGGTAGAAATTGACTCTTAATTTTAGCCACCATTCTGTCCCAAGAATTGATTTTTGACTCGCCCTTCTTCACCCTCTCTTCCTGCACATAATTCCACCAAGTTAAGGCAGAGCCTTTCAATTTTGTTTTGGCAAAATTCACCTTTTGATCATCTACTACCTCTTTATACTCAAAATAGTTATCAAATGCATCAATCCAACCTAGCACCTCTTCACTATCCATCTTCCCACCATACACGGGTAATTCCATCTTCACCTTAGGAGTGTCTCCTTTGACAGCCTTCAACATCTTAACCATTCTCAATTCATTAGGGTCCAACTCTTCCTCATCTTGGACTCCTCTTTGAGGGTTTTATTCTCACCCTCTTCCTCTTCCTCTTGATCACTTTGGTCTTCGGTGACCAAACCTCTCCTTTGGTTTGATTCAAGTGCTACAAGTCTGGCTAGGACAGCTTCTTGAGACTCCTTTACCTGTCTCAACTCCTTGGCATGTTTTTCTTTCAACTCTCTCACTTCTCTGGCCATTGCATTACTTTTAGGAGGCATCTTTCCTTCTTTCAAACTTCAACCTTTTCCACTTATTGACCAAAACCTATGATCTGATACCAATTTGATGCAGAGCAGGGTGGAGGTTATCAACTTAATCTCAAATGAACAAACTTTGCAACTTTGAAACCTTAACTTGATGGTTTTCTCACAAATCATTCTTTTCCCCTAGTAGTACTCCAAACATGGGTTTTTCATCATAATTTTCAAAGAAGACCTCAAACCCAAAAATTGAACACCATTCAAGATACCCTTTATGCCCCTCATAAACATATCAAATTTGCAGATATAGTTGTTTTGTAACAACACCCTCCAATTGGGACTGCTACGCTCTCAACTAGGCCTAAATAGGCTTGAATAACAAAGCACCAATAGGATTTACACTTTCCAAACTTCAATTCTTCTTTCCAAATATTTTGACATGTCATATGGGGACTGTACATTCAATTTTCATCAACTAAAACAATCTCCAAAACGCTTTCTTTCAAAATCCTAAGTCCACCTAATCACCTAAGCCTAATAAATATTGATATTAGGCTAGGGCTGCATCCAACTTGGCCCTAACTCCATCCCCTACTCCTGCAAACCCTACAAGCATGAAAAAAATCCTAACTACTTCCATTCCACCGATTCTCAAATTTTTCCACCAGTGGAATGGGCTCTAATTCATATTTCTTCAATCAAACCCTCAAAACTAGGGTTTCCTAGCAGTTTTCAGTAAATTGCTTCTAACTCACTCTAAACTCAATGAAAAATGATGAAATTAAAACCAAATGATAGTTAATTCATTCCTTCATCAGTTCCAACACAATTTAAATCATTTGTAGGCTGTATAAAGCTGTACCAACTTCTGTAGCAGCAAAAACACAAATTAAAATGTAGAAAAACAGAGTTTATCTTATTGCTTGATCATCAAATCATCACCAAAAGATTGCCTCGAACATTCCAAGGCATATTTAAACATTTCCCAGCCAAAACCAATAGTTCCAAACTGTCTTTCAAACATCTGATTGTTCAACTTCCACATAAGACCAAAAATGCAAAAGTTGCTTGAGCAACTTTGCAACTTTTTGCAAATCTTGACAACTTGACTCAAAACCAACCCCACATGACTTAACACATGAAACATGGTCCAAATAGACCTTATTACAAACAAAATTGACTAACCTATCCAAAAACCCAACATTTACATCTTTTCAACACATGGGTGCCCCTGCACCAAGACCCCCTTAGAAGAGAGACAAAGAGAGGCCATTCAACTCCCCTCAACAGGATAATTTCCTGGAAAGAAATTATTGCAAGCACACTGGTAGAGTAACATTGGAATCGTTAATCAAGGTAAGTAAAGGAAAGATAATTCTGATTCTAGAAACTGTATTAGAGTCACTCAAGGACTCATGCTTGGAATCATGATAAAGCAACAATAGATCCGATGCCAAGGAACATGGGAAAACTCTTGATATGGAGCAACCTTGGAATCTGAATGAAGCAACATGATAGAGAATATCGTTCTATAATTGAAATGAAGTGCAAAGATCAAAATTGCACCCTCCCAACTTTCAAAATATCCAAGTAATCTCCAGGACACCCATCAATCAAGAATTGAAATCACAATATACCTAGGACAAAAATAGGAAGAGCATGGATGGCATGATCGAGTTCCTCAATACCTTTCCAATGCCACAAGAATTGCGAAAATTGGAGATCGTGGCAAAAGGTTATGAGCTTGGGAGCCAAAAATGAAGATATGACTTCAAATAGCAATAAATGTCTCCAAACAACAAAAGTTTGGAAAATAACCTGCACCACTGCAAAATTGGCAAAGCCAGCTTTCCAGTGTGAAAAACGACCTCTTGAATTGCAAGTTATGATAGTTTGAAAACAATGCTTGATTTGGGCTTCTAAGGACAAAATTTAAGCATTTGGGGGCTAAAAAATTTTGCCCACGGTCCTCCATATGATTGGTCGGCATCGCTGAGTTTAAAAAAATAAAACACCGCAACCTCGTTACTAGTGGAGCAGTGGGCGGGTGGCGGGCGAGTGGCTAGGGGCAGTGGGCTAAGCCGCACTACTCGGGGCATAAGCCCCCTCGTGGGTTGATATGACCACGACCCAAACTTCACAGAACCATGCACATAAACCCTATCGACATTAAAAAGAATTTAAACCAAATTTTATTAATATAAAAACCCTGCGATAATAATAAATGATTTTCATACCCTGCCGTTGTCAATGATCAGTACCATCAATTGCGCTGTGAAAAGACAACCAACAAATCAAAGATTTTCATATCGATGACTTGTAGATGATGCAACAGCCGATTCTACAAATATTTATGTGATTGTACAAACCACATACTACAAACACTGACGCATAGTATGATTGTCGTACAGTACAACCAAGTACGAATCCATATGGCCGTACGAAAAAGTCAACTATTCCAAAAAATTGCCTAATGCCCAATACAAAATGTCAAAATTGATGAATTGATAATCGTTCCTTAGGTTCTCAGGCCTTCTGGACGCAACGGCAGGGTCTCTTTTGACCCAAAGTGCTCCAAAAAATCAGTTACTCCCCCGGATCTTGCATTCAAACCCTTGTAAATCAATCAAAACATGATGAAAATTGATGAAACGAAAGGGAAATTTGATTTTTTTTGATGCCCTAGATTCAATGGTGAGGTCCTTGAAACCCCAACTCATACCCAACAAACAATTTCATGCCAAGATGGATCCCTCAGATCTAGGAAGAAGTTTGCAATATTGAAGCTTTGATACCATGTAGGAGTTTATGGTGTACTCAACACCCCAGGATCACGTGCAAGACAACAATAACTTTCACAAGAGAGAAATGGCAGAAATATCATGCTATGATTATGAATGCAAGATTGCCAAATTCAATATGGCAATGTACATATGATGCCTTGCTTATAAAGGCAAGTTGTGAGATAGGATTAGACAAGATCATGACATATGTCTTAATCTTGTACAATGAGACAACTACCTCAATAAATATTAAATGACTTAGGACACAAGCATTAAATTAAAATGCGAAAAGATAATTGACAACTAATGCTTAACTAGAAAGATTCTCTTCTAATTAATGCTAACTAGAAAGATTCCCTCTTGGACCTAATTGCACTTAACA
This sequence comes from Sequoiadendron giganteum, assembly GCA_007115665.2. Classification (NCBI taxonomy): domain Eukaryota; kingdom Viridiplantae; phylum Streptophyta; class Pinopsida; order Cupressales; family Cupressaceae; genus Sequoiadendron; species Sequoiadendron giganteum. Next base: position 198,303,034 of record CM021101.1, read on the forward strand.
TGTAAATATGACTTAGATAGGTAGAACACCTATTTACACCAACATTACTTATTACCCCAAGGAAAATACATAGGTAGAAGCTGTAGAAAAAATATTGCTTGCCATCATTTCTAAAGAATGCACATTGATAGTCAAGATTGGGAAAATTTGTGATTAGAATTCTTAGGGTTTGTAGCAGTGTTACAAGACTCAGACTCACCTTGGACTTGGCAAGCTGATTTTTGAATTGGACTCAAACTCAGATTCAAACTTGGCGCCCAAACTCAATGCAGACTTGACAAATTGAAAAAGCCATGAAAGTCAGGGTGTTTTTAAGGATTTAAACCTTGTTTCATGCACCCTTTAATAAATAAACCTTAAAGACAAAATAACCTCAACAAATAGAAGCTACTTTGATCACATACACAAGTATACATTTATCACTTAAGTATAAACACAAATCTTAGCTAAAGGAAATGACACAATTAGATATATAAATGTTGTCATATGTATACAATACTCATGGAATATGAAATCCATGGCATCAAAAGTTGCAAACAAATATCAAAACAAAAGCTAGAAGTTTAATGGCTTAGAGGAGTCTGCATCACTCAACCCTCTTGTGTGGGTGTCTAGGATAGGTCCTAAATGATGATGCAACCATGATCTATGCTTGTGTCTCAATGACACCCAAACCAACATCTAAGGTGTCTACTTATTTTCTATCCTCCTTTGCCTTTTCATCCACTTGGTCAACATAGGATCCTCAACCTCAGTGATCCAATACGATTGTGGATTAACCTCCTCTAGTGTGATGGGTGATAAGTCATAGCTCAAAATATTTTTGTGGTGATGGTGAAGGTTGTAATGAACATAAACTACATCATTCAACCTCTGCACCGAGAGTCTATTGCGCTTCTTGGAGTGCCTGTGCTCAAGCATACTCCAATTGCGCTCACAACTTGAAGCATCGCATGGTTGGATCAATACTCAAACTACAATCCTTTTGAAGATCTGGTATCTTAGCACCAAATCTTTCCCACCATGCATCTGAGATGAGAAAAAGAAAAAAAACAATATCGTTGTCCAAATTTAAGTTTTAATATTTAATAATATGTGATGTCCCCGCTCTAGTTAGTTCTCAGGAGCAGTGGAGTTAGCCTATCTCTTGGACCCTTGTAGGCTAACAGGATTGGGTTAGAGGGTCAGTGGCCTTATTTGGTGGGTTTTGTCGTTTCCATCCTTTGCGTTCAGTGATTGACTCACAACAGGCCTTGGCAGTTCAGTGATTGATAGCTTCTGACAGAACGTCAATATGTTGAGTTGTGAGCGAGATATTAATTTTCCAGTGAATTAAAGTATTTTACTTTATTTGATGGAATATTATAAAATCAACTTGATTTTATAATAAAGTATCTTTTAAATTTATTTAAGTGAAAATTAAAACACTTTATCAAAAGGGGTGCCCATTTATTTAATCATTGACTATTGAAAAAGATATAAAACACATTTAAATGTATTTTAAAGTGAAATTGGCGTCACTTTGTGGAAATGCATGCCTTTTTGGCCTTATAAGGAAGTAAAGGAAAATTTGAACTCATCTTTTGACTATTTGACATTTTCTCTTTGGCTTTGGCTGAGCTTGGTTTCTCTAAGACAAGGGTTTCGAGAGATTTTATCTTTGGACAGCGACAATTCTTCACAGATCAGTGATTGTGAGACTATGAAAGATCAGTTGAATGATTGCAACCATGGGAGCTTCACTTCAGGAGTTCTTCGGTGCTTTAATTAGGATTTTTTGTACAATTTAATTCAGTTTACAATAAAGAAGAGGGCTTCTTCATCAAAGATGTCTCCTTCAAGTTTTCTGGAGCTTCCAGTGTTTATTCCACAATTTCATGCTTGGACGTACCTTTCAGCCTTGGGAAATGTGTCTTCTGGAGGCTAGGCGTGTGAAGCTTCTTGTTGAAACACCTTCTTTTTGGCATCTAATAGTGTTCCATTCTTGGCGTCCACCCTTCATGACTGTTTGTATCCAGTTTCGGTTGGGGAGAAGTTAGATCTGTAGCCCAAGCGTCCTATTTTGTCAGTTTTCACCATTTTTGGCTGACAAGCTTGGATAATTTCTTAATTAAATAATTTGGAGGTTTACGGGTACGTCTATCATTTGTAATCTTATTGTTATGGTTATTTAATACTCTCTGCATTTACACTTAATCAATATTAGCTCAAATTCTTGTTGTATGAGATTTTATATGCTGCCGCCCCTTTTATTTCTCTCTAGAAACTTTCTCTAAAAAACTAAAAAAACACAAAAAGATAAACAAAACAACAAGGGTTTGAGAAGGAGCTAATTGGGCTCATCACAGTGGTATCAGAGCCCTGATCCTGCCAGCCTAGAGGCTTAGCAGCTTCTATGCGGTCACATCAGAATAGGGTTGACAACTACTACTCACGCAAGGGTCCTGGATATCAGAGAAGTACTTTTGAACCTTTTTCAACATTTTCGTTTGACGAACAAGAGGAAGATTTAGACTTTGATAATATGGCTCACAGGAATGATGAAGGTCGTCTTAATGACGAAGATAGGGAAGCCAGAGATGTACTAAGAAGGATGGTGGCAAGCCAAGAACAGGTGGCGAACATCCTCCAACAGCTTAGTAGCAATGTTCAAAACTTGACAGTTCATAGAAGGCAAAATCAGGATCAAGGTCAGGAGGGAACTATTCATGGAGAACCTCGTAGGAATATTGCTCTAGCATGCACCTTTGAGAGACCCACACGACCGACATTCATTAGGAATGAGGTTGATGAGGAGGAAGCAACTGAGGAGGGTGGAGAGATAAACTTTGCAGATACCATCATGGCTATGCATGATGAGTGGGATGCTTTGCCTCAAAGAGTTAAGGATCACCTTAACTTTGATAGATTCATGAGCCAGAAGAGGGAACATGGCAGGAACAGGGCAGACAGGAGGCCCAAAAACATAAACTATGATCTTAAACAGGCTACCAATAAACTCACTTTAACCAATTTTGATGGCAGTGGCAGAGTCACAACACGTGCATGGGTGAGTAAATTGGATACTTTCTTGACATTACGTCCTATGGAAAAAGAGGATGCCATAAGGTTTGCAGCTCTTCACCTGGATGGCATTGCACATGACTGGTGGATCCATGGCATGGTAACTCTTCATCATGATAGGATTACTTCCTACCAGGAATTTACAAATAGATTGGTAGAGAGGTTTGACAAACGTGATCCCGAACTATACTTCAGAGACCTGGCACAGTTGAGACAGTCGAGTAGTTTAGAGTCATACATTGCAGAGTTTCAGAGACTTTCAATTATGGTGACAGGCATATCAGAGAGAAGGCTGATTATTCTATTCATGGAGGGTTTATTTGAGCCCATGAAAGGTTGGATCAAAGCTTTCGATCCACCCACTTTACAGGAGGCCATGAGGAAGGCTCGCAGTATGGAGCTTACAACACCTCGGAAACAGTTTGGCTCAAAACCATCCACTTCCTACAATGATAATAAATCTGATCCAAAGAAGTTTGAAAATTCTGATCAAAAGAAAAAATTTGCAGCACCTTTAGATCGTGAAACAATTAACGATTTACGTAGGAAGAAGCTCTGCTTTTATTGCAAGGGCCCATATGACATCAACGATGACTGCCCTCTCAAGCCTAAAGGACAAAATAGGCACATGGAGTGGTTCTTTGAGGGAGAAGAGACGACTGATTTTTCAGACCAGCAAGCTGCAATTTATGATACAAATGAGGAAAAATCAGAAAATGAAGTAGAAGAAGAGGTCGAAATTGAGCTACAGGAAGCTCATATGTCGAGTATGCAGAGAGAAGGTTCTTTTAGACTTCGTGGGATACTAGCTGGTCAAAGAGTCATATCTCTTTTGGATATAGGTGCAACCCATAATTTTATTGATTCACGGTTGGTGGAGAAAAGAGGCATTCAAACTCAGCAGTTTGAAGGCATTAGAGTGAAGGTTGCAGATGGGTACACTCTCAATTGCGAGAGGATGATTTTGGATTTGCCAATGAAACTCAACAATTTTGAGTTTAAGGCAGATTTCTATGTTGTGAACGTGGGAGGTACAGATGTAGTTCTTGGCATGAAGTGGCTTCATGCGATAGGAGAGTTCACACTTAATTTACGAGATATGGAGATGAAATTTAAAGTTGATGGCACAAATCATGTTCTCAAAGCCATCAAGGACAGCAATGTAAAAGAAATTTCACTCAGAAGAATGGAAAGATTGATTCGGCATGACATGGTGGATTGGGTAGCAGAATGCAAGGTAATGCCTTCACAGAAGGAGCGGAAAGAATTTCCTTATCATCCAGATGTTCAAGCACTCCGAGTCAAGCATGCAAAGGTTTTTAGTGCTATACCACCATGTAGACCTCCTGATAGAGGTATTGAGCATATTATAGTTGGAGGAGGGCACTAAACCTATCATGATCACTCCTTACCCCACCCCAAGCGATTAAAAGATGAAATTGAAAAGACCATCAAAGAACTTTTAGCCATGGGGCACATCAGGCCAAGTAAGTCTCCCTTTGCTTCATCAGTTGTTTTGGGGAAGAAAAAGGATGGTACACTCAGAATGTGTATCGACTACAGGATGCTGAATATGAAGACTATCAAGAATAGGTAGCCCATACCACAGATTGATGAGTTAATAGATGAGCTACATGGAGCTTGCTATTTTTCGAAGATTGATTTGAGGACAGGGTACCATCAGATCAGAGTCCGAGAGGAGGATATTGAGAAAACCACCTTCAGATGTCACTGTGGACATTATGACTTCTTGGTTATGCCATTCGGTTTAACCAATGCTCCAACCACTTTTCAATCCACCATGAACAGGGTTTTCCATCCTCACTTGAGGAAATTTGTTTTAGTGTTCTTTGACGACATACTGGTTTACAACAAGTCTTGGGAGGAACACATGGTCCATTTGGATGCAGTATTGAGCATACTTGACAGGGAGTCCTTGTACACCAAGGAGTCCAAGTGTGCATTGGGCATGGCAGAAATTTTGTACCTGGGTCACATCATCGGCAGAGAGGGAGTCAGTATGGATCCATAAAAAGTTCGTGCTATCATTGATTGGTCTACACCTGAGACATTGACACAGCTCAGGGGGTTTGTAGGTTTATGCGCCTTCTACCATCGGTTTGTTAGTGGATTCTCGCGACATGCTGCGCCACTAACAGATTTGACTAAGAAGGGAGCCTTCATGTGGACACCTCTAGCACAGGCGTGCTTTGAGAAGTTTAAACTTCTCATGACGACATGTCCAGTTTTAGCATTGCCAGACTTCACCAAGCCGTTTGAACTACACTGTGATGCCAGTGGTGAGGGTATTGGTGCAGTCATCATGCAAGATTGACATCCTATACCTTTCGAGAGCAGGAAGCTGAAAGGTCCTGAGAGGAGCTTCAACATTTATGATAAGGAAATGTTGGCCATCATGCATGCCATGGCCAAGTTCAGGCAATATTTGGTTGGTAGTAAATTTTGTGTTAAAACCGATCACAACACTCTGAAACATTTCCTAGGACAACGAGATTTAAATGAAAGACAACAAAAATGGGTTAGCAAACTTCAGTCCTATGATTTTGACATCTCCTATGTCAAAGGTACATAGAATATAGTTGCTGACGCATTATCTCGCCACCCACACTTGAGCTCCATGATAGAGATTGCAGAGGACTGGAGACACGTGATAGTTGCAGAGTATGCTAAGAATTCGTGTGCTTCTAGCATAGTGGATGGGACAGTACATGACAGTAGGTACTCTCTTGTAAGTGATCTTATCATTTACAAAGGGAGGATATTTCTAGTCCCAGGTTCTGAGATGAGGGACAGGGTGTTGAGATCCTTTCACGATTCACCTATGGCAGGTCATCCCGGGTACTTTAAGACCTATAGGCAGGTACGTGAAAAGGCCTCAAGTCATTTGTTCTTCAGTATGTCAGAGAATGCCTTGTTTGTTAGCAGAACAAGCAAGAACATACATATCCTGTAGGATTACTTCAGCCGCTTCCTATTCCTGAGAGGAAGTGGGAATGCTTGTCTATGGATTTCATTGCGGGCTTGCCGAAAGCTCAAGGGAAAGACAACATTTTTGTGGTAGTAGATAGATTGACGAAGTATGCTCATTTCTTCCCAATCACTACTACTTACACAGCTACACAGGTGGCAGACTTGTTTTTTCGAGAGGTATTCAGGTTGCACAGTTTGCCTTGGAGCATAGTCAGTGACAAAGATAGTAGGTTTATGAGTAACTTCTGGCAAGAGTTATTCAAACTTTGCGGGATAGAACTCACTCTGAGCACCAGCTACCACCCACAGATAGATGGGCAAACTGAGATAGTCAAGAAATGGGTGGAGGGATACTTGATAAATTATGGTTCAGGGCAGCATAAGGCATGGGTGAAGTGGTTATATCTTTGTGAGTATTGCTACAATACCACTCATCACATGAGTATTCAGATGACACCTTACCGAGCGTTGTATGGATATGATGCTCCGAGTTTTCTAGATTTGTTGTTGAGTGATAGTAGAGTACCTAGTGCTGGGGATTTATTATAGGAGAACCAAGACATTATGAGAGCACTCAGAGAGAACATTCAGAAGGCTCAAAATCAGCAAAAACAATATGTTGATCAGCGGAGAGTGGAGCGATCATTTGAGATTGATGATTTGGTGTATCTGATGCTACAGCCTTATAGGCAGTCCACCCTTCGTAAGAAGGGCGTCGAGAAACTCAAGCCACAATACTATGGACCATTCAGAATTGTCAGACGTGTCGGTGAAGTGGCTTATGAGTTAGATCTACCGGTGGACAGTAAGGTTCACAATGTGTTCCATGTGTCGCACCTCAAGAAGGCGTTGTGACAACAAGTGACTCCTTCTATAGACTTACCACCCTTGGATGATGAGGGGAAGCTGATTTTGATACTTGAGGCCATTCTGGATTTTAGAGAGCGTCATCTTCGGAGGCGGGTTATCAGGGAATCTCTGGTGAAGTGGAGAGATCTACCGGCAGAGGATGCTACTTGGGAGGGTGACAGTATTCTACAGCATCCAACTTTGACTTTTCTTGTGGACAAGCAAATTCGGGGAGGGAGGACTGTGATGTCCCCGCTCTAGTCAGTTCTCAGGAGCAGTGGAGTTAGCCTATCTCTTGGACCCTTGTAGGCTAACAGGATTGGGTTAGAGGGTCAGTGGCCTTATTTGGTGGGTTGTGTCGTTTCCATCCTTTGAGTTTAGTGATTGGCTCATAGCAAGCCTTTGTAGTTCAGTGATTGATAGCTTCTGACGACACGTCAATATGTTATGAGCGAGATATTAATTTTCCAGTGAATTAAAGTGTTTTACTTCATTTGATGGAATATTATAAAATCAACTTGATTTTATAATAAAGTATCACTTAAATTTATTTAAGTGGAAATTAAAACTTTATCAAAAGGGGTGCCCATTTATTTAATCGTTGACTATTGAAAAAGATATAAAATACATTTAAATGTATTTTAAAGTGAAATTGGCATCACTTTGTGGAAATGCGTGCCTTTTTGGCCTTATAAGGAAGCAAAGGAAAATTCAAACTCATCTTTTGACTATTTGACATTTTCTCTTTGGCTTTGGCTGAGCTTGGTTTCTCTAAGACAAGGGTTTCGAGAGATTTTATCTTTGGAGAGCGACAATTCTTCACAGATCAGTGATTGTGAGACTGTGAAAGATCAGTTGAATGATTGCAACCATGGGAGCTTCACTTCAAGAGTTCTTCAGTGCTTTAATCAGGATTTTTGTATAGTTTAATTCAGTTTACAATAAAGAAGAGGGCTTCTTCATTAGAGACATCTCCTTCAGGTTTTCTGCAGCTTCTAGTGTTTATTCCACAGTTTCTTGCTTGGCCATACCTTTTAGCCTTGGGAAGCGTGTCTTCTGGAGGCTAGGTGTGTAAAGCTTCTTGCTGAAACACCTTCTTTCTGACATCTGATAGTGTTCCATTCTTGGCATCCACCCTTCATGACTGTTTGTATCTAGTTTCGGTTGGGGAGAAGTCAGATCTGTAGTCCAGGCATCCTATTTTGTCAGTTTTCACCATTTCCAGCTGGCAAGCTTGGATAATTTCTTAATTAAATAATTTGGAGGCTTACGGGTACGTCTATCATTTGTAATCTTATTGTTATGGTTATTTAATACTCTCTGCATTTACACTTAATCAATATTAGCTTAGATTCTTGTTGTATGAGCTTTTATATGCTGCCGCCCCTTCTATTTCTCTGTATAAACTTTCTCTAAAAAACTTAAAAAACACAAAAAGATAAACAAAACAGCAGGGGTTTGAGAAGAAGCCAGTTGGGCTCATCACATAATATAAAAAAAGGAAAATTTTTAATTTTTAAACTTAAATTACGCCCTTACTAATTTTTTACCTGGTTGCAATGTCAACCGAGTTGCCTTGCATAAATCTCATGCAAAGAGATCTCCTTGTGCAAGTCTAAAAATCTCAACCTTGTTGACTATTTGTGCTCCAACACTAGAATTATGCATCATCCGCGCTATGAATGTGTAGAGCCCACTTAGAACCTCCTCATCCTCCTTGAAATCAAGGTGGAATTGAAATACTAGTTTGAGGAAATATGCAACTCCCTGTAGGGGCTTGTGAAGTTGGAGGTGCCATTGTCTATCAATGGTTTCCCAAATGGGCGATACTTATTCTCAACTCCCCCATAAATGGATCTAATGGTCTCCTCGGCCCTATCCATGTCCTCATAAATGTAGCCCATTGTGGGATTTGTTGATGTTATAGCAGCTTCAGGCTCATCCTTCTAGCCACGAGTGAAGACATAAATTCATATAGCCTATCGGCTATTCATTTATTTTGTGATAATTTAATGTGAAGGGGCGCTTCACATGGCAAAAATGTAATTTCAATTTGGGTCGACCTTCCTTGTATTTGCATTTATTAATTATAATTATATTGTCTTATAATGGGCCAACCTAGCTCTTGAAGAGGTGTGACCTCTCTATCAATATGTATATATAGAAGGTCATTTCACTCCTTTACATGATCAAGCAAGTTTTTCTCCTTCCTTTAGAAAAGTGCGAATTCTTCAAGAAGCAAATGGTGAATTCTCCTAGTTCAGATCTGAGTCTCACGAAGGGCAGATTGTTATCTGTTATTGTTGCCATTATTGGTGCTGAATATTGGCCTTATGATTGGCCTCATTGTAAATTGAATGGTTGCCTTTGTTTATATATATAAGAGATATATTTGTTGCTGGGTTTTTCTCCCTCAAGAGGAGGGTTTTCCTAGGGTATCTGTTGTGTTATTGTGTCTATTTTTTGAATTAATTTCTGCACATGTATTATAAAATCAACATGGTATCAGAGCGGGTTTATGCAAGATCTGATCAGATTTGTTTAAGCACAGTCTCGGAATTGAATTCATAATTTGGTCGTTCGGATGGAGTTGGAAACCTTTGCTGGATTGTCCTCCATGTGAGATGAAATCCTCATCTGGAGATTATGATTGTAACGCCCCGCCATGCAACCCTAGAGGATGATGCAACAACTACTTAAACAGGCTAATTTTTTTTTTGTTTAAGTACAATTAATATACAAGTTCGCTTCCCAATGCAACCATCCCCTAAGGTTACGAGACAAAATCTACTTAACAACCCACAACAACAACAACTACATGAATATAAACCATAACATTTATCTACTCAAGATAATAAGTACGCATACATTCCATACAAGATAAATTACATCCAAACATAATAGATAACTTCCAAACTCATTTATCCATAATTAAATATTACAATTACAACTCTCATTCCCCGAATGAGGCAAGTCTAATAAATAAGATTACAATTACAAAGTCCACCTCGATAACAAGACGGGTAAATAATACAAGATCAACTGAAATAAAATACAACAAGAACTGATACTGAAACCCACGAGCTCTCCAATTGGAAGTCTCGTCCACAAGAACATGAAGATAGAACCCAACGGATTTAGGTGCACGCCACCCAACCAAGTGGAACCCAAAGGCCCACCCCCCGTGCTAGGAGATAGTAACTAGGAATCGTAGTCAAGACCATCTACCTCTAGACACAGGCTAACATAAATTGAACCAAACTGAAACAACCAATTATATGACCCTCACAAATAGATCATAAGATCTACACATAATCAACTCAAGCACAACTCAGTTACCATGCAAGTACAACACAAGCACTTCACAAGTACAACCCAAGTACCACATACGTACGACATAAGTACACCAAAAGTACAACTCAAGAGCATCACGAGTAACACACAAGGACAACTCTACAGGGTCACATTGCTTCCAGGGATAAAGTAGAACAAGTATGTTACGGGAACCATACACATAATAATCGAATACAAACTATGGTCACACCAGGTATGTTAAGGAAACCATACCCACAAAATCGAATACCAACTATGGTCACATCAGGTATGTTAAGGAAACCATACCAACCAGAACAAGAACCAACTATGGTCACATCAGGTATGTTACGGAAACCATACCCACAAAACCAAAACCGACTGTTGTCCTAGACAGAGTGTCATCACACAGCTCGTTATGGGTTATCATTGGGAATCTTCCTAGGCTCCGACCCCCACAAGAAAAGGATATCCTGGTGAACTTTACTGAATCTAGGCCCCCATACTCACTCATGCGAAGCCAAATACCTTTCGTACAGACAAGATAGATGACCTTGCCATTACAAGTCTTCCCATCTCATCCCAAGCCTAACCGAGCACTTAGGTCCATGAGTGAGGCATTAAAATCTTGATTAGTGAGAAGTTAGTCCTAAACTTCTAAGTATTGTTTTAGTTATCACTTAATTAAATAACTTATAACGAGTTATCCTTGACACCACTTCGGGTTCCAGCCCCCGTTACAAGCCACTCTTCTACTGGACAACACACACACACCATCCAAACATCTATGGAACCAAGGTGTAACAAACAAGATAACACGTCCACTCCTTTCTCTGGAGTCGACAAAGATGAACCCATCTCCAAACATTGGAGGTAACATTAATAACAAAAACGACTCCTGACAGCTCCTGACAAGGAGGCACACATTACAAAATCCACTCCTTTCTCAGGAGGCAACAAGATAAAACCACATAACAAGGTCACTCCATACAAGGCGACACGGATCCCATAATCCGCTCCTAAACCAAGTAGGTACCAACATCCCCATTCGTGAAAACCGGGTACAAACACATACACAATCCTCATGCACTATCCAAGAGAATTCATAACAGGTTGACATCACAAACGACAACCCTCACAAACCATAGACCATCTAGAAGGCTTACAATTAAAACACACTGTTAACCTATTTCCTGAACAAAAGCACGAAGGGAATATCCACTAAGGCACATGAAACAAACTACCTTTGGATATTCTAAATCCATTCCTCATTAACGTTCAGTAATCTATTGCATCTATAAAACTGAATTAAAATTCATCTTTTCAGATAAAGGAGAAATTAACGCTAATATTTAATTCCCTATTTGCTCTTAATAAATTAAGCATTTACAACTATAGCACCAAACATTTCAATATAAAATAAATAACTGATTGCCTTTGCAAACTAAAACGTTATAAAATAAATCAATTAATTCCATTATTTAACACATTGATCACAACCCCCAACATTTGTCCTTTTCAAACCTATTGTTTAAAATAAAAACAATAATTGATTTTAACCTCAATGTTTTAAATTTTTCCCAATTGATTTAAATCAAAACAATAATTGAACTTTTGCAGTTAAATTTAAATCTCACAACTATATTTAAATTCAACATCATTTAAAATAATTACTTTAATATATATATATTTAGAAAATATATACTTATATATTAAAATGAAACACAACTAAATAATAATATTTATAATATTATATCAATATAATATAAAATGTTAATATATATTCTATTTATATATGTTAACATTTTAATATTATATTAAAATAATATATTTATCCTTTAAGCTTAGTTATTTTTTTTTTAATTTCAAAACTGCCCCGCCTTGGGCCGCGCGCACGCCCTAATCCTTAGGGTGGTTGGCTTTTCCGTCGGCCGTGGATTTCCTCCGACCGCGGTTTTGTTTTAGCAGGGGCAGCGCTTTGTTTATGGGCGGCGGTGGATCCAAGCGACGGCGGCGTGATTTACAGGTGAGTGGATTGGAGGTGGCCGACGGAGTTTACCGACGGCGAGGGTTTTGGAGGGCGGCTACCACGGCGGCCGACTGTGTAAACACAGTCGACCTCACAGTGGTGGGCAGAACCCACCACTGTGGTGGCGGTTGTGTTTACACAGCCGTCCCACCACCATGGGCGGTCGGGGGAGCCTGCACTGGGCGCGGCTCTCTCCCCACGCGCCTCCCATGGGGTGCGGTGGGGAGGTGAGCCCCCAGAGCCACCCCAAACTTCTTTTTTTTTTTATTATTTTATTTCAATATTAAAATCCTACGGATTTTTTTAGGAATCCGCGCCCTTCTTTGGGGGTATTTTCAAATTTAATCCAGCAGCATAACTTCATCCAAAGATGATTTTTTTAAAACAAATTATAACACCTAGATATATATATTAATACACATAATCCCCATTCATCCAAGCTTGAAATTTCAAATTAATTGGAGAACAAATTGAAACAAAACAATATTGAAATAACACTTTGCAACCATTTAAAAGAATGAACCTGATTTTTTTTTACTTGAGTTGAGAGGATCCAACATGGTGCTCAACTTCCCACCTTGCATCCAATTCCAGCTCCACAAATTTTCACCACTCAAATCCAAAAACCCACAAAATCCAACAACTCTTCCTCTCTTCCTCTCCCCCATTTTCTACTTTCCAAAAACTTCATAATCCCAAAATTGAAGCAAATTTCAAACATAAGGATTCCAACCTAAAAAAATCCAACAACCCCCTAATAACTTCTTCAAAACAGAAAATAAGATAAATATCTAATTTCTTTAATTTTTTTGAATTCAAACTTCTAATTTTGACTTTAAATCATTTTCATAATTTTCAATTCCAAATTTCACAAATTGACTCTTAAATTCATTTTTTCTAATTTTGAATTTCAACCAATATGCATAAATTTCCAAAATGAATAATCCAATTCGTTTCAACACAATAATATAGTTTAACACAATCTAATTTAATTAATTAATAAAATAATCTTAACCCAAGATTAAATCATTTTATTAATTAAATTAAATTAATTAATAAATCAAACAACATCTTTAATGTTATAACCCGATTAATATAATCAATAACTTAAATACCAAACACCATTTAATTGCCTCTTTCTAACTTGAATTTAAATAACGAAGAGAGAGAACAATAATCCTAGCAACACAACCTGACAAACAACTGACAACATACAAGGACTAGGGTGACGACTTGGCACCGAAACCTAGCTACTATCTCCCAATCGAATACCGTTGGGTATTGAACACGCTCTCACCTGTGAAACTAGGTGGAGTCGATGTCCTGTACCTGTCAACCTGCAAATCAAATAACAACAACATATAGTATAAACAACATAAAATACACACCGTGAAGAGGAAATCACGAGATCGTAGGGCACTGGCAAGCGAATGATGCGATCCGTCCCCTTCACCAATACACTGCAAATAACTGACAATCTAACATACTAGTATAATCCAAAGCATAATCATCTTTAATTCAATTATCCACTATACTAATCCAAAGCATGACATAATGATAACATCAAAAGAGTACACCATCACACTAAAATATACCATTCGCATAACTTTACAGATAACGATCAAATAACAACTGATTTCTAAATCAAAGTGCAAACAGAAAGCACAACATAATCAAACAGAACACTGTTCGATCAAAAGAGCATAACGGAGGGGTCTTACATCCTCCCCCCTTAGGGTCAGGCTTACTCCTAGAAGCCTACAACTACCCCTAGAGCAAACACCATACAATCACACAAAACCAAGGGTCCCAAAACAAACCACTCATACCTCAACACAAAACAACAGCAACCCGTGCCATATACAACTCAGCCAAATACAATGCCAATCCAAACAAGACAACATTGTGGAGCAACCACCAACCAAGTCTCTAAGAACACATATCCATGGATTATCACACATAATACACATATGTACCAATACACATCACTCAGAAAGCAACATACCAAACCAGGATAGAAGAATCCATGAACCAAGAACAACTAACCAACTCAAATAAATCCAACAAGATCACAATGACCTGTCTCTTGCTGTATAAGGTGATCAGCCTCCAAGAGATAGTCATCGCACAAAGGTGAGTAGTGGGTCCTAGCTACCAAACAACCTCACATACCCCCATCTTCAACGTTTCCTGTATCTACTTCTTCGTACACACTCACCAAGTCCGTATCATACGTCCTTGAAGAGGAATTACAATACAACACATAACCGACATTGAAAACAACAAAGATAACTAGCTTAGCCACCAAGTTCATAAAGAAGATAAAATTAAAGTTCCATTGCAACAATAAAGAACTAAATACGTGTAATTTCAACATTGAATCAAATTTATAACCCCTAGGGTTATAAGAAAATAAGTTCACAAGTTGTGGCTAAACCTTCAAAATCAAATATAACAAAGTGTCGGCCCTCACAATCAACCGAAAAGAATCCTCAATAATCGAAAGAAAGTTCACAATCTTTAAATTTCACTATACAACAACAATGTGACTAATTACTAGCCACAAAACGAGGAAGGAGGAAACACCGTCTGACAAGAATGATAACAACCCTCATGTGATGCGGAATGATCATGCAATCCACATGACCCAGAGTGTACCCACGACACTCAACAAGATACAAATACTGGCTTCCCATATTTACAAGGGCACCACTACAAACATAACCCCATAGGAAACATTCAATTCCAAACTCATGGGGTACGTATCAAAACTTCCCAACCAAACCTTCTATCAGGTTTCCTTCATGCTACTCTTTTTCAAAGAGTACATCATGCTAAAGTAGAAGCCATGAACACGTGAGCACTCAACAATTTCACTAACAACTTGCAGGGACGACACAGTGGGCACAAATGTACCCAGAGAATCCAGTGTTTAAACTTAGGCTCTGATACCATGTGTAACGCCCCGCCACGCAACCCTAGAGGATGATGCAACAACTACTTAAATAGGCTAATTTCTTTTTGTTTAAGTACAATTAATATACAAGTTTGCTTCCCAATGCAACCATCCCCTAAGGTTACGAGACAAAATCTACTTAACAACCCACAACAACAACAATTACATGAATATAAACCATAACATTTATCTACTCAAGATAATAAATACGCATACATTCCATACAAGATAAATTACATCCAAACTCATTTATCCATAATTAAATATTACAATTACAACTCTCATTCCCCGAATGAGGCGAGTCTAATAAATAAGATTACAATTACAAAGTCCACCTCGATAACAAGAGGGGTAAATAATACAAGATCAACTGAAATAAAATACAACAAGAACTGATACTGAAACCCACAAGCTCTCTAATTGGAAGTCTCGTCCACAAGAACATGAAGATAGAACCCAATGGATTTAGGTGCACGCCACCCAAACAAGTGGAGCCCAAAGGCCCACCCCCCGTGCTAAGAGATAGTAACCAGGAATCCTAGTCAAGACCATCTACCTCTAGACATAGGCTAACATAAACTGAACCAAATTGAAACAACCAATTACATGATCCTCACAAATACATCATAAGATCTACAAATATTCAACTCAAGCACAACTTAGTTACCATGCAAGTACAACACAAGCACTTCACAAGTACAACCCAAGTACCACATACGTACGACATAAGTACACCAAAAGTACAACTCAAGAGCATCACGAGTAACACACAAGGACAACTCTACAGGGTCACATTGCTTCCAGGGATAAAGCAGAACAAGTATGTTACCAGAACCATACACATAATAATCGAATACCAACTATGGTCACACCAGGTATGTTAAGGAAACCATACCCACAAAATCGAATACCAACTATGGTCACATCAGGTATGTTAAGGAAACCATACCAACCAGAACAAGAACCAACTATGGTCACATCAGGTATGTTATGGAAACCATACCCACAAAACCAAAACCGGCTGTTGTCTTAGACAGTGTGTCATCACATAGCTCGTCATGGGTTATCTTTGGGAATCTTCCTAGGCTCCGGCCCCCACAAGAAAAGGTTATCCTGGTGACCTTTACCGAATCCCGGCCCCCGTACTCACTCATGCGGAGCCAAATACCTTTCATACATACAAGATAGATGACCTTGCCATTACAAGCCTTTCCATCTCATCCCAAGCCTAACTGAGCACTTAGGTCCATGAGTGAGGCATTAAAATCTTGATTAGTGAGAAGTTAGTCCTAAACTTCTAAGTATTGTTTTAGTCATCACTTAATTAAATAACTTATAACGAGTTATCCTTGACACCACTTTGGGTGTCGGCCCCCGTTACAAGCCACTCTTCTACTGGACAACACACACACACCATCCAAACATCTATGGAACCAAGATGTAACAAACAAGATAACACGTCCACTCCTTTCTCAGGAGTCGACAAAGATGAACCCATCTCCAAACACTGGAGGTAACATTAATAACAAAAACGACTCTTGACAGCTCCTGACAAGGAGGCACACATTACAAAATCCACTCCTTTCTCAGGAGGCAACAAAGATAAGACCATCTCCAAACACTGGAGGTGACAACAATAACAAAAACGGCTCCTGACAGCTCCTGACAAGGAGGCACACATTACAAAATTCAATCCTTTCTCAGGAGGCAACAAGATAAAACCACATAACAAGGTCACTCCATACAAGGAGACACGGATCCCATAATCCGCTCCTAAACCAAGGAGGTACCAACATCCCCATTCGTGAAAACCGGGTACAAACACAGACAATCCTCATGCACTATCCAAGAGAATTCATAACAGGTTGACATCACAAACGACAACCCTCACAAACCACAGACCATCTAGAAGGCTTACAATTAAAACACACCGTTAACCCATTTCCTAAACAAGAGCACGAAGGGAATATCCACTAAGGCACATGAAACAAACTACCTTTGGATATTCTAAATCCATTCCTCATTAACGTTCAGTAATCTATTGCATCGATAAAACTGAATTAAAATTCATCTTTTCAGATAAAGGAGAAATTAACGCTAATATTTAATTCCCTATTTACTCTTAATAAATTAAGCATTTACAACTATAGCACCAAACATTTCACTATAAAATAAATAATCGATTGCCTTTGCAGACTAAAACGTTATAAAATAAATCGATTAATTCCATTATTTAACACATTGATCACAATCCCCAACATTTGTCCTTTTCAAACCTATTGTTTAAAATAAAAACAATAATTGATTTTAACCTCAATATTTTAAATTTTTCCCAATTGATTTAAATCAAAACAATAATTGAACTTTTGCAGTTAAATTTAAATCTCACAACTATATTTAAATTCAACATCATTTAAAATAATTACTTTAATATATATATATATATATTTAGAAAATATATACTTATATATTAAAATAAAACACAACTAAATAATAATATTTATAATACTATATCAATATAATATAAAATGTTAATATATATTCTATTTATATATATATGTTAACATTTTAATATTATATTAATATTATATTAAAATAATATATTTATCCTTTAAGCTTAGTTATATTTTTTTTTAATTTCAAAACTACCCACCTCGGGCCGCACGCATGCCCTAATCCTTAGGGTGACTAGCTTTTCCGTCGGCCGCGGATTTCCTCCGGCCGTGGTTTTGTTTTGGCAGGGGCGACGCTTTGTTTATGGGCGGCAGCGGATCCAAGTGGCGGCAACGTGATTTACAAGCGGGCGGATTGGAGGTGGTCGGCGGAGTTTACCGGCGGCGAGGGTTTTGGAGGGCGGCTACCACGGCGGCCGACAATGTAAACTGTAAGAGACCTGTCTGTAACCTCTGATTCTGATGCTAAATGATGAGGGTTTATGATTTTGTGTGTTTTTGCTGTATTTTGCCTTCTTTGTGTTTTCTCAAATAAGATGCCAAGGATAAAAATAAAATACAGGAAATTTAAAAATAAAACCCTATTGTAGCAATAAGATACTTTTATTGATTCACCTTTGAAAAACTTTTACAATAGAGCATACCAGGATTACAATCTTCTAGTATCGAAAGAAGAAGAAACTTTTATCTCTGAAATTCACTTGCCAATCTGATGAAGCACAAACTTGACCTCTTGTGTGAAGCCAACAGTTAAGCACCTTCAGCTGATAGTTTCGCAACCTCAGAATGCTGTTGCAATGAAGCAGCTACGCTCTCCAATGCCGATACGCTGGCAGAAACCCTAGGGCTCCCTTCCCCAAACGCCAAAGAGAAATCAAAAGACAATTATCAAATCCTGGATGATGAGAATGAGCTCTTAAGTCCCTTTTTATTCTTTTCTTATGAGAGCTCAAACACTTTCTTGGCCAATGTGGGATAAAAGATTTATTCCTACACTTCTTTAAAAAGATAAAGTGACTTTATTAGTATAAAGTTACTTTATAACTTTATAATAACATTAAAATATTTAAATAAATCACTAAAGTCACTTAAACTTTAATATCTCTTGAAATACTTGTCCGATTGCTATGGCGTCTGAGCCAGGAGTCGACTCTCCCTATTCTCCATGTGATCGGATGCCCGTCTAAAACTAGAAACCCTGAATAGTGACTTACTATAAATAGTAAGTATGTGAAACTGAGTCGAGCGAAGGCTGAGCTTGACCCAACACTGCACTCTGAAAGAGGGAAACCACTGTTCACTACCAAGAGGGACCCTCTAACCATATATATTAGCCTATAAGGGCCAGGAATAGGCTAAATCCACCGAACTCTGAAGCTCGCGAAATTGGGGACATTACATAAACACAGTCGACCCCACAGTGGTGGGCGGAACCCACCACTGTGGTGGCGGCTGTGTTTACACAGCCGTCCCACCACCGTGGGCGGCCGGGGGAGCCCGTGCTGGGCGTAGCTCTCTCCCCACACGCCTCCCATGGGGCGCAGTGGGGAGGTGAGCCCCCAACGCCACCCCAAACTTCTATTTTTTTTTATTTTTTTTTTAAATTATTTTATTTCAATATTAAAAGCCTGCGGATTTTTTAGGAATCTGCGCCCTTCTTTGGGGATATTTTCAAATTTAATTCAGCATTATAACTTCATCCAAAGATGATTTTTTTAAAACAAATTATAACACCTAGATATATATATTAATACACACAATCCCCATTCACCCAAGCTTGAAATTTCAAATTAATTGGAGAACAAATTGAAACAAAACAATATTGAAATAACACTTTGCAACCATTTAAAAGAATGAACCTGATTTTTTTTTACTTGAGTTGAGAGGATCCAACATGGTGCTCAACTTCCCACCTTGCATCCAATTCCAGCTCCACAAATTTTCACCACTCAAATCCAAAAACCCACAAAATCCAACAACTCTTCCTCTCTTCCTCTCCCCCATTTTCTACTTTCCAAAAACTTCATAATCCCAAAATTGAAGCAAATTTCAAACATAAGGATTCCAACCTAAAAAAATCCAACAACCCCCTAATAACTTCTTCAAAACAGAAAATAAGATAAATATCTAATTTCTTTAATTTTTTTGAATTCAAACTTCTAATTTTGACTTTAAATCATTTTCATAATTTTCAATTCCAAATTTCACAAATTGACTCTTAAATTCATTTTTTCTAATTTTGAATTTCAACCAATATGCATAAATTTCCAAAATGAATAATCCAATTCGTTTCAACACAATAATATAGTTTAACACAATCTAATTTAATTAATTAATAAAATAATCTTAACCCAAGATTAAATCATTTTATTAATTAAATTAAATTAATTAATAAATCAAACAACATCTCTAATGTTATAACTCGATTAATATAATCAATAACTTAAATACCAAACACCATTTAATTGCCTCTTTCTAACTTGAATTTAAATAACGAAGAGAGAGAACAATAATTCAAGCAACACAACCCGACAAACAACTGACAACATACAAGGACTAGGGTGACGACTTGGCACGGAAACCTAGCTACTATCTCCCAATCGAATACCATTGGGTATTGAACACGCTCTCACCTGTGAAACCAGGTGGAGTCGATATCCTGTACCTGTCAACCTGCAAATCAAGTAACAACAATATATAGTATAAACAACATAAAATACACACCATGAAGAGGAAATCATGAGATCGTAGGGCACTCGCTAGCGAGTGATGCGATCCGTCCCATTCACCAATACATTACAAATAACTGACAATCTAACATACTAGTATAATCCAAAGCATAATCATCTTTAATTCAATTATCCACTATGTTAATCCAAAGCATGACATAATGATAACATCAGAAGAGTACACCATCACACTAAAATATACCATTCGCATAACTTTACAGATAACGATCAAATAACAACTGATTTCTAAATCAAAGTGCAAACAAAAAGCAAAACATTGATTGCAGTATTTTGTTACCATATGACTGGGGCGAAACTTCATGTTTCTCATATTCCAGACAAGAATTTATACATTAGCAACACAGACAACATTGTCTATATGACCATTTGTCGAGATTCCAATATTGAGAATACGGGTGTTCATTTCATGAAACGCAAGATTACTTTATGCCAGTGCCATAATTACCAATTAATCGGGCCCTTGTATGGTGATATCGGGAATATTATAGTTGATTGCTTTAGTGGTCGGGATTTCCGAAGGTAATGTGCAAATCTCTTATTTGGATGCATTTTTCGTCAGAAGATAGATATTACTTAGCCAGAGATTTCTGCCACAGTCAAATATCATGCCCTATCAACATTCTCATGTCGCTATTAGTTTCTGGCACCTCAATTCTTAAACATATCGAACAAAATCTTCTCATGGCATTCTGTATCCTATGCTGCCGACAGTTTCTATGGTTGTCGTCTTTACTTTGTTCTCTAGTTGGCCAATATTCATGATGTTGGTTGTTAACGCCTTGGAGTTGGGCTTATTTATAAGCATATGCTTATTGAAGGTTCGGAAGTATTCATGTATTCTGAGAGGTGTGGTTCACTACTGTTGCCACGTTTTGGATCATTAAGGAAATGAATGATATTGTCTTGTCGAGTGCTGCCTGGGTGTTTGCTTCAAATCGGTGAATGAAGAACAAGTTATCTAGCAGATTCAAACTTATTGGCAGAGTTCAGTGATGGCGTGGTTTGGCTTAATCTGGAGGACTATACACATCCTTGCTGTCATGATGGACACCAGTGGTCTTTTCGACATTGCAGTCAAGAGCTTATCTGTTGATAGATCGAGCTGCTAATGGATGATGTTTGAGTTCGTTGGCTGCAACCAAATGATGTAACAACCCGACCCTTACGTAATTTTTTTTCTTAATCTACAACATTTAACATAGATAACATGCATAAGAAGAAAGTACTAAAACATTTCTTTTCTTTTCATTGACAATTAAATAAGATACATTCTAACTATCAACTTGAAATCTTTTTCTTTTCAAATGAATAAGACAATATATTTCTAAGAAAGAAACGTCTTTTCAAATGAACATCAGAGTAAACATACATATGTGTACATAAATAGCTCATTGAGCTTTTTGAACTAATAGTGGTAAGAAGGTCCAGGAATCCGCCTTTCAAATCTCGGTGCTTCAGTAGCCTGGTAAGGAGGAGAAACATCACTCGGACGCTTTTCCGCCAACCACAGACTTATAATGCGATCCCCTGCACATCTACCATTCGATAGATGGCCCTCCCTTCAACGAAGAGATTGGTAGGGTAACCAATACTGTAAACCGACTGAGCATAGTGGTGTGTCCTACATAGCTAGAACCTGTACATTCGGTAAACTCTCGATGTAGTATGCAATACGGGATCACGGTGATCATGACAGTGTAATCATCGCCCAGTCTAAGAGGATGTTTGTTCATTACACTACTTTAGCCAAAGTGTTCATATAGTATCTGTACTGAGGGTCAACTATCACATACACTATTCAGGGTTGATTTGACTTAGGGCTATCTTACACTACGCGTAGGTCTTTTGTCTTATAGTGGTAATCCGTACCAAAGACATCCTACATCAAGTATTCCTACTGGGATGAATCTGCATCGCAAGTACTTCTAATATTCTCTCCTATACGGGAATGAACATTTCCTAGGAGTTTAGCTAGCTTTACTAAGTTAAACTAATAGCTTAGCTAGCTACAATGTACTTTAATCAAGCTCTCATCACAGTCCTAGTATTAATAACTAAAGTATCGAATACTCCCCTTGTACAAAGATCATACAAGTAAAGAAAATAATACTAAATGCGTTGTCTACCTTTCAAGACAAATAAATACCCTTTTATACAATCATGCATTATCTATGACTTATTTACTCAATGCAGCTTTTGGACAGTCTATTGCAAATATCATACAGCAGCAAAATAACTTCATTTGTCTAACAAGACATTGAAACATGACTTCAAAAAAAAAGATTAAAGATATAATGTATTGAGAATAGTTAACCATGCCTGGATTAAGCTTTCCTCAGTTGATGATGGACTGATCTTGCAGTATTCCAAATTACAGAGTTCCTTTGTCCTCTCTAATTCTCTCTCACAACAAAATGCTCTTTCACAAGTTTCTACACAGTTGGACAACTTTTGTCTAAGGCTCAAAATTGGATAATTCAAACTTCTAGCAACATGAATGGTTAACTCAGAATTGTGCATAAATTATACTTCCAGAATTCAATTTGTATATTCTTACAAATACACAACTCAATCTGGCGATGAGAATACTAACAGTTTGATATAGGAATGAATGAAACTCAGATTGATAATCTGATATAACAGAATGAAAACTCAATTAAGCTGAATGCAAACTGAATGAAGCTAGGTCAAATCCAAATGAGGCTGATTGAGAATGAATGAAATCTGAATGGGAATGAATGAATAACTTATAGCAAATGAAGGCTTTATATAGAAGCCCGAAATGCAACGCATTCCTCACGGGAAGGCATGGTAATTGACAACACATTGCCTATAATTATTCAAAGGTAACATGGCGGGTTTCTAACCCCTTACTCACCAATTTCAGAAGTGATTCGACTTCAACTGGAGCCAGCAAAACAAGACTTAATCAACTAAGTAGAAGAAATCACCACCTACAGGAAACTCTCCAAATATGGCGCCAACAAGAAGGTGATTCGTCTTGTTGAGAAATGGTCTTGGTTAAATTTACAATAGCTATACTCCTCTTGAGCTGCGTCGCCCCTGTTTTATAGCAAAGTTGATTCTTTCATCCAGGCGAAGCGCACCTCACAATCACGCGAATTCCTCTTTCTCCATTTTCATATTTCACGGGAAAAACTTCAAATATTTCAAATCTGACTTTATTAAGTCAATAGTTATGAATTGAATATTTCTTTTAAGCTTTAGAGAAGTCCTTACTCACATTCAATTTATTTCATGATGAAAATAGGAGAAGTCGATTTTCATTATACTTAGGAGACATTCGATTTCCCAAATATGTGATGAGAAATGAATAAACAATGATTTCCATTTATTTATTTAATATATATATATTTATTAATATTCTATATATTTATATAAGTATTAAAGTAATAAATAATTATATAAATATATAAATATATTTTATTACCTTAAGTAATATATATAAATATATATTTATGTTTATTATTTTTTACTTTAATATATATATATTTATTATATAATATTAATACGTATATATATATTTACATGTACGCGTATATATATATATATATATAACTCTTGCAAACATATTGTAAGCCAGTTTGTTATTTCCGATATGTCTATATATGTATACATATATACATATACGTGTGTATGTAAATCAACAGGCAATAATAATACAATATTATTAATATCCTATATGTAATAGGTGGTGTATATACATATACATACATATACATACGTCCATATATATTTCGATATACACGTATGTGTATGTATACCATGTCGATGCAACTGTGTGAGCATATCCGTTTGCCAATCACACACTTCTATCGATATGTATATACATATGGATGTGTGCATATGTATATATATATATATATATATCCTCCCTATTTAATGGCATTCAAATACAATACCAAAGTAAAGAACTTCATACCATGAGACATTTAACAGATAAACATCACTCATAAAAAGTACAGAAGAAGACACGACTCCTAATGCCAATCTATGACTATGGATGACTCATTTAACACAACTGACTCAATTACTCACTCTACAGTGAAGTGTGTGTATGCTCAGATAGTTCACATTACCAGTTAACCGACCAAACCCCTCTCCCAAGTGATATTTCCCCTCCGGCTGGAGGAATGATACCTATACCTGCATCCACTGACATACGTCCACAAAAGTCAAATGCTCAGAACATAACAGTATAGATATAACATTTCACAAGTTAGAATATTAACAATTCTATAACTTAATATGCATTAATCCACCAAGAATGACATCAATAGGAATACATTAAAATGAGACAATCATCAAATGTAACTACACTCATATTGATAACAAGGTTCACATATTTTATTCAAGCATTGAGTTCACATTACAATCATTCGGCCCTATGCAATACTATTACGTAGTAGCTTACAAATCGGGGTGTAACAAATGATTTCATCGAGATAAGTATTTTTTTTTTTTTTGTTTATATTTTTTATGTGAAACTTAGTTTGCTAAGTTGTGCAGATCTGATAAAGTTTATGAGTGATGATCTTATCCATCTCTAACTATCTTATCTTATCAAGCCGTGAAGGTGGTGGACTGATCTGAGCAAAAGAGTAGCGTTCCATACTGTGTCTAGTTATTGCATCCATTAGAATATTTAAAGAGATAAGTATTCTTTGTTTTGTTGAAATCACTTTTCTAGGCTGAATTTCTATTATATCATTTATTTGGATCATGTGTGATTAGTAAAGAGAGATCATGTTTTCTCTTGAAATGTGTTCACTGACATAAGATCCCTTGAAGATTCAAATTATTATTTGCAAGTCATTCTTCATGCTAGTTGTGAAGATTTCTGAGTGTGACTGAAATAAAAAGAGAACTGCAATTTCAATGGTGATAAGTTGGTCACATCGATATCATTCTCTAATGCATGAACTGTGATAGAGCCTTGACTTTTGGAGAGGGTAGGTTTTTCATGCTAACTGCATAATGCATTCAAAGAAATTTGTAGTTCAGATTGTCTTTTGTTGTGTTGAGTTTAGCACTTTCGAGAGGAGTAAAAGATGGAAGAAAGAGTTATATCAGAATTTAATAAAGATAAGTTTCTTTATCCCTTCATTCCGATCTTTTGATATATTTCTCTTATAAGTTGATTTATTTATTCATGTTTTAATATTGTTCATAAATTCTTATGCATTCATGCTATAACCTGAGATAGTAAACCTTGTATGATTCTTGATAGTTATAAACTGTTAGTAATCTCTCTCTAAAATGCTTCTAGGACAGATCTAGGAGCAAGAAAGTGATAAGAGATTGCTTAGTGATGAAAAGCTTGAGGCATCTTGTGAGGAAGTCATGCCAACCAAAGAAATGATCAAGCGTGAAGTCACAACTTGCAGCCATGGGACTGAGTTGGTGGCTAGAGGGAGTTCACTTCCAGAAGTCTTCTTTGCAATCTCTGTGGCAGGGATCAAGAGGGAGTTCTGTGACTCACGGAGTAGAAGTTATAAGGCTTGATGCTAAATCCTTGAAGATCCTCTTCAACAGTTGAGATAAGAATTGCTCAAGACAGTCAACCTAGATTTAACATTGGTAGCTCCGCAATTCTATTCAAAATAAAGTGATCTGGGATGAGGTCGATGAGGATAGCCCTAAATCTCTACAGAGGTGTGCGTTGGAAACCATTTCTCTAAGACAAGTGTTGCAGGCAATCTTGGATGATGAGGTTAGAAGATTGATGCAAGTAATTGAAGATTCAAAGGAAGCCTACTAAACTTGAAGAAGATGACACCCTGAAGAGATTTGGCAATTGTTTGGATCGTTGATGTATCTAGTCAATACTAGACCAAATATTTTCTATGCAGTGGGTGCACTTAGTCAATTCATGTGTGAACCAAGGCAAGTAAATCTAGTTGCAACGAAGCATATCCTAAGATACTTGCGTGGCACAGTTGGGTATGGCTTGAGATATTCTTCTGGTGTGGACTTAAAGCTACATGGTTATTCAGATTCTGATTGGGCAGGTTGTGTTGCTAATCGGAAGAGTACCTCTGGATGTTGTTTCAATTTGGGGTCTGCGATGATCTCCTAGTGTAGCAGGAAGCAGTCTTCAGTGGCACTGAACACTGCAAAGGCAGAGTATATTGCAGCTTGTGTGGCAGCTCAAGAAGCAGTGTGGCTTCGTAAGCTCCTTGCAGGATTGTTTGGACAATCAATGGAGCTTACTATCATTCATTGTGATAACCAAAGCTATGTGAAGCCTTCTATCAACCCTGTGTCTCATGACAAAACTAAACAAGTTGAGATCAAATACCACTATATCAGAGATATGGTATTGAGGAAAGCAATACAGTTGAGATATATCAACATCGATGAGAAGACGACAGACATTCTCACCAAGCCTCTCTCCAGGATAAAGTTTGTGTACTTTCGAGACAAGCTTGGTACGGTGGAGAATGAAGCCCTAGCTGAGAAGGAGTCTCAGTATCAGTGATCCTCTTTAATGTATTTCTCTTTGAGAGAGATTTGAGGTGCAAGCCCTTGTTAATGCATTTCTCTCTATGAGAAAATTTCAAGGTGAAAACCCTTGTTTCCACCCTTTGTGAGAGCCATGGTGGATGTCATGTGTGTGATGCCATGACAACATCACATGAGAGAGTCCGTGATGATTTTCTTGTACTTGTGTTTCACCCTCTGGGAGAGCCATGGTGAATGTCACGATGAGGTGACAACATCACATTGAGTGATGAGCACTTGTACATACCATCCATGGGAGTAGCCATGATGTTTGATATCACGATGAGGTGATATCTCTTCTTTCCATCCATGGGAGTAGCCATGATGGTTGATATCACCGTGAGGTGATATCTCTTCTTTCCACATATGGGAGTAGCCATTTTGGTTGACATCACGATGAGGTGATATTTCTTCTTTCCACATATGGGAGTAGCCATTTTGGTTGACATCACGATGAGGTGATATGTCTTATGCAGCTGGAAGTATTTCTCCCTAGCTGAGAGGGAGTGTTGATGTTATAGCAGCTTCGGGCTCATCCTTCTAGCCACGAGTGAAGACATAAATTCATATAGCCTATTGGCTATTCATTTATTTTGTGATAATTTAATGTGAAGGGGCGCTTCACATGGCAACAATGTAATTTCAATTTGGGCCGACCTTCCTTGTATTTGCATTTATTAATTGTAATTATATTGTCTTATAATGGGTTGACCTAGCTCTTGAAGAGGTGCGACTTCTCTATCAATATGTATATATAGAAGGTCATTTCACTCCTTTTCATGATCAAGCAAGTTTTTCTCCTTCCTTTAGAAAAGTGTGAATTCTTCAAGAAGCAAATGGTGAAATCTCCTAGTGCAGATCTGAGTCTCAGGAAGGGCAGATTGTTATCTGTTATTGTTGCCATTATTGGTGCTGAATATTGGCCTTATGATTTGCCTCATTGTAAAGTGAATTGTTGCCTTTGTTTATATATATAAGAGATATATTTGTTGCTGGGTTTTTCTCCCTCAAAAGGAGGGTTTTCCCAAGGTATCTGCTGTGTTATTGTGTCTAATTTTTGAATTAATTTCTGCACATGTAATCTGATCATAAAATCAACAGGCTTCTCCCCATCAACAACTTGTAGAACCACTAAAGGCTCTGTGGATTGCAATAATTGTGAAACATTAGCATAAGTGTCAACAAAAATAAACAAATAAATTAAAAATAGGAATACAAACATAATGTAGAATTTACATTTATTGGTACGATCTCCGCAATCGGTACCTAGAAGCCTTGCTCATCAAAATTTCACTTTTCCACATCTTCCCTTGCATTGGTCTTAGCATGTGATGAGGATGTCCACTCCTCACTATCATGCGCCTCAAAGCTCCTTTTGACTGAAGCAAGGATTGTAATGTGATGAAATTGGTTGCAAACCGGGTTATTCCAAGACGAGCCAACTCCTTTTGCCTTGTGAATTGTCTCATTAGGTTGAGGATCCATGTGTGATTGTATATGAGTCTACAGATATTTTTTTCTATCTCCACACATGCTTTGATCCATGCGATCGATCTTGCCAAGATCCTCCAATATGAGGTCAAGGTAATGAGCAACATAAGGAGTCCAAAATAATGATGGGTGCCTATCCATCAATAGACTGTCTGCAACAACATAATTTTCTGCCTTATCTATAACTACTTGGAACCACATTCTCCTCACCCATATCAACCAAGACTCCTTCCAAACCTTCACAAAGGAATTCAACATTTTTGGTGTTCCTCGATGCATCAATAGATTTGATGAACACTGTGCCACCTGAGAAAGAAACAAAATCAATGATGAAATAAAGCATAAGTTAAAAATCTTAATCACTAAATCAATGCATTTCAGGAAGTACAATGACAATCACTTGAGGAAGAAACAAAAAACTTGAGCAATGTTTTATTTCTTCTGTTTGTTTAACTATCAATCATGATGGTGCAACCCTTCTTCCTCCATATTTGTCATTGCTCCTCTATTGTGGCTTTCACATCAGCCACCTTTCGTGACAAAATGGGGCCCTTTATCTCCTCATCATTAGGATCTTTGAACCTCACCCCACAAATAGTAATGGCATCAACCATGTTTTGCCAATAAGGAGACTTAACACAAATAAATTAAATAAAATAAGTATTGTAAAATGGAGAGTTAAAATTTGAATTTGACATACCTCTAAATATAAAAATTCAAAAGAAAAAAAATCAAGCTATATATTTTAAAACAAACAAACAAAAAGAATTACTTCGTTGCATGGAATGGAATGTCATAATAGAACTAAAAGTCTTCAATTTCACTTTTAAGCGCATCATATTTATCTTTGTTTCAACCCATGCTCTCAAGTGACGGTTGGGTACCTAGAGTAATGCGTGAAAAAATATATGAATCCAACCTAGATGCACAAACTCTAGGCCCAATGCTAACATTGTCATTGTCATTGCCACTACCGCTAGCACTAGCACTACCAGTACTTGAAGATGGGTGAAATGGAGGAATAGAAGAAGAAGACTCTCTAGTTCCATTGATGGCTGCCATCTCCTCTCTTTTCCTCCTTTTTAGTTATTTTTGCTGCTCAAAGGTTTCTAATTGAACTTGCACTTCATGCATAACCTTAGCAAACACTTTTGGGCATGGATTAGCATCTCAGCTTGGTATATGTGCAAGATGGTATTTTAATCTATTAATGCCTCCCCCAAGCATAGTTGTTTTTCAATGAAAACAAGTTACCTCTCCTTTCTTTTGCCCAGGGGTGACAATGGCATGTTTCCAACAAGGCTCCCTTCTAACTGGAGTCCGAGACACTGTGATAAAGACAATTTATAAATCTAAAGAATGCTGCAATAACACATAAATAAAAAAAATTAACATTTATGGTTTATAATTAAATTAATTTAAAATAACGTAGGATTTGCATCTAAAACTATTTTTAACAAAAACACCTAAGGTTTTGTTCAACAAAAAGGTTAAACACACCTAGCATTTGTTCTTTGGTCCACTAAAATAAAATAGAAAAACGAAAAAAGAAATGTGAAAGAGATTTTTTTTTTTTGTTGAAAAAAAAACCTTCAAAATACAAACTTACCTCTTAAATCTTTCTTGAAATCAATAGTGAGCTCTTTCCAATCCTTTGTAGACTCCTCTAGATGCACCAAAATTAGCTACAAACCTGTCCAAATGTGATTCAACCACTGATATTTGCTCAATCTCCTTGCTGGTTTCCCTTCAATGTAATCCAATTTTTGCTCAAAACTCTATTTTTTATTTCTCCTTTGTCTTGAAAATGAAATTAAGCTGCTTTTAGGGTGTTAGAGACAAATATAAGACAAAAAAATAAGTGAATTGCTTTTTTGTTTTGTTTTATTTTTTAACTTTTCCTTCCACTCAGCTACAGTTGAGTTTCCCCATCGGGACTCACCTAAACTCAATGAGTTTGGTGAGACTCCTGGTAATTCTTGTAACATTGGTTTGTAAACATTATTCTAATAATGTTTACTCAGATTTTGTAGAATAAGAGTTGAGGGACAGCAAGGTCTGCTCATATTTCAATGATGTATGGCCAAAAACCTATTATTCCCATAGAGTATTTGGTTTTGCATGTGAAGGTTGTAGGGGTAGTCATTTAAGGAATGCTGGAAGTCTTAAAAGGAAGATTAGAATTTATTGAATTTGGATGGAAACTGATTAACTGCATAGTGGATGACTAAAAATGATACATCGCTGAAGCAAAGGTTGGCATGACCAGCACATGAAAAGAATGAATTGAAAAGTGGCATGTTAGTTTTAAATAGGGAAATCCCATAAGAAAGAATTGAAACTAAAGATGTGTTTTGACTGACCTTTTAAGGGTTTGGAAATCAGGGATGATTATGCTATAAAAGTATCAAAACTTGGATGATAAATCCCATAGTAATTATATAAATGTATAATGTGGGTGAAATAGCAGAGGGGGAAGATCAGTTGAAGCAGAACTTGATCCTTCTTTGATATATGCTCAATAGCAGATCGCAAATCAGAAGAAAGGTAAATTGATGATAGTGTTGAATCATTTTTTCAGGCTGATAATTGATCCAAAGTCTCTTTTAGAATGCTGTGTTAAGTGTGGATCCTGATCTCTAGATTATATCTGTTATGGATGCTATTCGGTAGTTAATCTGTTTTCTAAATTTTTGTATAATTCTAGTATCCTGTCATTTTCATACAAGAGGTAAGTTTTAACCAAAAGGGTATTCCATGCGTATGGTATGTATCTCCTTTTGATGTCCTATACTGATAGATGTAACTTGAGATGGCTACAAATGACTCCCTTTTGATATTTCTTGCCTAGAATTTATTGTGTATAAATGTGGGGCTTAGATGAACATAAGAATCCCCGCTTTCCTCAAAGTTCTCTCCATTTGAATTTACAAGGTTCTTTTTGCTATGAAAGGATGTATTGGGGCTATTAGTATATATTGAAAATAATTTGACTGAAAACTTATTTTAATAATACTTACTATATGGTTTTGTGTTGTAAAATCATATTAGCAGGATTTGATTCTTCTTTTTCTCACATCTGGAAGAGATCCTGGGATAGTTCCTCGGAATACACACCCACCTGAACCAGAAGATTATAATGGGACTCCACCTACAGAAAGCTTTAGTGAGCAGACACCACGATTTCAAATACCTCGTAATAAGGATGTGATTATAAATGGAGTTGCAGTTAGGGTCAAGTTTTGTTACACATGTATGGTGTATCGATCTCCACGTTGTTCCCATTGTTCTATCTGCGACAACTGTGTCGAACGATTTGATCACCATTGCCCATGGGTTGGTCAGTGCATTGGACAAGTATGTTATGATTTATTCTAGATCTCTGAGATGTATCTGGATTGATATTAATTCTATATTACTTGCCTGTTTTCAAGAAAAAAATGTTCAAATAATGGAGCAATAATTTAGTTGTAGCACAATTTTTGTTTCAACCTGCTACTTGTTCATGTGGTCTGAATGCGAATATATTTGATAGTTCACTATAGATCCTAGAGAATTTTTCTGATATGTTGTCTTATAGCAGATTCCCCATATATGGACTTCTCTAATGTTAGTAACAAATATATATTTTTGATTGACATATATTGCATGCATATAGAGATAAAGCTTATATTGAAAATCCTCTATTACAAGATCCACATTCAATACTATTACTTTTTTAAATATCTAGGTGGTCTTTGAGGATTTTCATTTAGTAATTAATACAAAGGACATAAATTTATAGCCTTATTTAGTTTTGAGATTTTTATTTTAAGACAGAAATCCCTCAGGTTTCAGTCAAGATATGAGGTTTCCGATAAAGGAATGCCTTATCCTTGCAGCAACATAAAATTTTACAAACTACAATGTAGTTCAGATTGATAATGTTTGACTTTTATTCACCATTCAGGGTGATTATGTTTTTTGAAACATTCAAAAGAGCTTAAAATTTCATAAAATCTATTGAACAGGTTCTGAAAAAAGTCTCCAGTGGTCCTCCAGTTATGAAGGTGCCAAAACATGTTACACACAACTCAACTCAATCATCAAGCAAGCAAAGAAGTGAATTTTTTGGTCAAAACTTTTGATAATTACACCTGTGATTTGATGGTTTCTCCATCAGAACGAAAAAAACTAGATCAAAACTGGATTTGGGTTCTCCTAAATCCCTGCCAAACTTACTTTGTTTTGATTCTTATGATTTGTATACAACAAAGGGGATCTGATCTTCAATTTGCTGAGTTTCAACACATCCACTTTGATCCCACAAACCTGACTATATCCTCTGTTTGCTCCAGAATTCTCCCCACTCTCCTAATTTGCACACCACTATCTTCAACAATATTTTTTTGGGTAACAGCCAAGAATTTGGCTTTTGGTGTCACCTCTTGAATGTCTCCAGGACATTTAATGCTCCCCTTTGATGGTTTCCCTAGTTTTCTCCATGATATCATGCTAAAACAGTCACAAATGCATTAAAACATTTCACAAAGACATAAGAACAGGTTTTATGATGTGCAGCCTCAGTTTTGTTCATTATTCTAGTTTTTAGGTGTATATGGAGTCTTATGGATTACCAGTAAATCTCAGCAACCTTCCCACTTCTACGCCACATATCTCCAAGTATCTATGCTCAACAAAGTGGAAAAACGTGTCTTTCAGCTCTAAAACACCTTCCACTCTCCCAAAATGAATTACTTTTCAAAATCTGAAGGTGGATGCTTTAATCAGACAAAAGACCACAAATAATATCTTTTTAGTTTTCCTGGAAATTCCCTAGGCCTCCCAGACCATTATTTTGTTCATAATGTCTCTTTAATGAAAAATGCACAAACAGGTAGTTTCATTATTGGTGTTGCAAGTTTAAGGTTGATCTTCTATATAATAATAAATACATGAAAACCCCAAAGCAAATAGAGTAATGGTTTCACTAGAGATAGCTTGGTTTGTTCCGATCATGTTTTAGTTTTCATAGGCCAGCGACGCCTGTTCATTTTCCCAACAAATGAAAGAGAGACTTTGAATTGTCAAACCTAACATGAAGAGCCTAACTAAAGAGATTTACTACCATTGTTTTTGGGAATGCAAGATTGTCAGTGTTGCCAAGGAGGCCCTTCCATTAGATACCCTAGGTAAGATAAGAAAACATAAGCTCCTGCTCATGAAGCTTGAGTGATATTATTCCTCCAATGATTGTCCATAATGACTAATCTTGGATGGGTTTATCCAAATTGAATCTTCAGCATTCCTGTCCTTCTCTTCCTTCCCCGATATTTGTTGCCTTCAATCTACGATTGGCAACTCTGAACCAACATCATCATCATCTTGTTGGTCTTCATGGTAAGGATACAAGTTTCCTGCATTGAAGTGGGTGAGATGTCAATACCATTTGATGATTTTATCTCATAAGCATTTCTGAAAATCAATTTCAAATCTTGCAAGGTCAAATATTCTTTTATTTGGGATTGTTATAGTTTCCTTTCAGAAACCTTTCCTTAAATGAGATAATACCATGTCTCCTACTTGCAATTCCCTTTCATGTCTATTTTGAACAGCATGTTCTTTGCACTTGGCTTTACTTTGCTTCAACTATTCATTACCTGTGTTACACGAGGACGCGTCCCCTGCCCCAAAATCCACCATCCCTGTCCCCAGCCGTCCCTAGGACTGGGGGACGCAAAGGGGACGTTCCCTTGCCGTCCCTGAAACAGGCCAGAGAGTAGGAAACGGTAGGAAACATCCCTGCCCATTTGGGGACGGTTCCCCATCCTCGGTATGGTTGGGGGACGTTGGAAACATCCCTCGTCGTACCAGGGATGGCTAGCCATCTCCCGCAAACAAGGAGCTTCCTGCATTAAAAAAACCATTAAAATTTCATTTTAAATTTTTTTTCTTTGTGCTCTTTAGTTGCAATACATGATAGTTTAAATTAAGCATCAATACGTTGCAATACCAATCATCAATTGCATTAGTATATTGAGTTTCATTTGTTTATCCATTGCGTCGGCAACATATCAATTTGAAGATTTGTGTTGAGGAATTGCATCGGCTACGGATTGATTGGTAATGGGCCACTTGTTAAAAATTAAAATTAATAACAAAATAGTATGATTCTCCAGATCTGATGTTGGCAGGACAAGTCATAACAACATGCATTTAAAGAATAAATCAACGACATGACACAAAGCAATTGAAGACATCTTAGATGAATATATGTTGAGGTTGTACTGATTAGCAGTGCTGTGAATACATGTCATAAAATACCAGGTTAGTTTGAGGACCTTATGGGATGACATCCCTAGGTGTTTTCTCTCCGCGTAATGTCTCATCCACTACTTGACCATAAAGAACAAAAATTGAAAGGTAGGCTTGATATAGTCCCATTTCATTCAACATGATCATTGAATGGTTGGACAAAAATTGTGTACATAAGTAATCTAACCATATGGTAAACACTAATTACAAATGACACATTACATTAATATCTTGTCCATGTTTTAATTGCATGACTTTATTTTTAAGTATGTAAATACACCATGGGTGATTGCTGATTACATACTAGGTAATTGCACCTTTGGTGATTGTATGTTATAGACTAATCAATGCAGCAATTTACAGTCATTTGCATTAACTTATGCAAAAATAGGCCAAGTGGATAAGCAAAATTGGATATGTACAATATTATCTCAATTTGAAATTGTATATAAGTTATTTAGTATTTTGATTTTCATGTTTGAACTTTGAGACTTCTGGATACATGTTTGAGACATTTGGATATTGATAGACCATGGTTTTATTGAAGTTTAAGACTGCTGTTATAAATTTTATAATGCTTTAATGACATTTATTATGCTGTTATACTACTGCTCTCGCGATTTATTTACATAGTGATATTGTTGTTATCAATTATAGACATATCTCTCTCTCTTTCCCTCTCTCTCTTTCCCTCTCTCTCTATAATATATTAATAAATTTTGAAAAATTCATATATATCACCGTCCCCTACTGTCCCCTAAAAATGGCCCCCTAGGAAACACATCCCCTGCCGTCCCCCCGTCCGCGTCCCTGAAATGCCGTGGAACATAGTTCATTACTCAATCATGTACTTTTTTCATGTATTTTGCAAAATCTTCCACTTCTATACTCTTCATTCTCAAAGCTGCCATGCCTCTCAACTACATGAAACCTCCAAGATTGTTTCCATAAACAGTTTGGAAAGGTAATTTTGCTGTACTTATGTTCACATAATTGTTATACACAAATTCAACTTGCGGTAAAACCAATTTTCGTTGGATTGGCTTTTTTTCCACAAGGCATCTTGGCAAGTTTTCAAGATTTCAGTTGAGAGTTCACAATTTCAGTTTGAATAAGGACAAAACATTTTTTCTCCTACTTAATTGCATTCAAAAATTGCTTGCTAGAAATGAGAAAAACCTTGCTACTACTGTTCACTTCTTCATCATTCTCCTTGAATAGACTCAAAGTATACTTATTTCCACTCTTCCCAAGTGTGTATGTGTTTGCTCTTCCATCACACAAAGCCCTTTTGTCAAATGCCAAGGTCTACCCAACAAAACATGGCACACATTGATTGGAATAACCTCAGGGAAAACTTCATCCTTAAATGAAGCAATCTGAAAACTATCTAAACATTGTTCATTTTCCGATACTTGATGACTTTATTGAAGCCATGACACCTTATAAGGATTTGGTTGTGCTACCATTTTCAAATCCAAGCTGAGTATCTCATTGACATTAGTTTGTTTGTACTGCCATCATCAATGAAAACTTTGCAGCACTTACCTCCTTATTTTAGATAGTTCTGAGAATCTCTCCCTTTGCAATGGATCGTTGTCCTTTTTTGCTGGTTTCAACAGTATTCTCTTCATCATGAGATCCTCTCTTTGCTCCACTTCTTTAGTGTGTTTGGGATATGCAACTGACTCTTTGTCAGCTTGTACAACATGAGTGCTGGCTTCATTCTTCCACTTACCATCATTCTATGCTTGTGGACACTCATAGGCTCAATATGACCAACTGGACCACATTTAAAACATGTACTAGATAAAAGTCTTCCCCTTCCTCTACCATGCTGTCCTCTTCCTCTTATAGGATAAAATCTTATTCTTGGTGACTGACTATGACATTTGAAATGTGCTAGCTTCTTTCTCATGTCACTTTTGTTCTCTTCTAGTGTTTAGGGGACCTTTTCCTATGGAAAATCTGCCTTAACCTCTTGCTGTACCTTGTTGTCTTTGGGACAACTTCCCCCAATATTTCAGTGCAAATTGATAAGCTTCCTCTATAGAACATAATCTGACCATGCTTGATTCATCCTTGATGTTCATCCTCAGACCATTGATGTACATGGCCACGTTTGCTTGGTCTACTTTGTTATGAACAATTACAAATGGTAATCCCCAATGCAATCCTTGACATTGAGCTCCCTTTGTCCAATTGTAATCCCAGTGTAATTCTTCAATATCTTTTGCAAACAGAGTGGTAATCAGTTGGTAGGAATTTGCTATTCAACTTAACAACCATTTATTCCACTTAATGATCTTCTTTTTTCCTTTTCTATTTCTCTCATTTTGGGCTTGCTTCCATTATAGAGCTTCCTGACCTTTCATCTTGGTCTTAGCCATCTTCAACCTCTTGGGATCATTAATATCATCAATTCAAAATACTCTATTTTTGTAAGTCATCTTATTTCTTGGGATTCAGGGATTCTGAAAAGCTTGGAATTTTCATCTTCATTCTTCTTTGAGTTCTTGAGATAGCTCTAATGAGCCTATCTTCACCTTCCTTGAACTTTTACTCATTGGCTTTCTCCTGTTCTTCTTCCTTTGCTCTTGGCTCTTCTTCAGCATCTTTCATATCTTCTGTTGGTATAAAACCTCTTCATTTGTCTTTTTCAATAAAATCCAGCCTGGTTTGCATGTTGCTCAGCAAAATGACAACCTCATCAAGCCTTCTTACCATGTTGGCAGCTACTGCTTCATTTCTACCTGCCATTCTTCTGGGAGGCAGCTTAAATCTCTTGGTCAACCGGAATCTACTACTGCAATCTCCTTGCTTACAAACCTATCTAGGCAATGGCCACACCTTTCAACTGGATTTAAACCAGCTCTACTAATTGATTCAATCAAGATGGGAGGTTTCCAATGAAGAAATGATTTCTTGTTGCAGTGATATCAAATTCCACATATCACAATGCGACATAGATTGAAAATACTTTAATTCATCATTTGGGGTTAATTTGCCTTTTGAGATATATGTAAGAGCTTAAAATGTCATAAAACCTCATGAATAGGTTCTGAAACAAGTCCCTAATGATCCTTGAGCTATGAAGGCACCAAACAAGGTACATCACAAACAAATCAACTCAATCATCAAACAAGCAAAGAAGTGAGATTTTTAGTTCATTTATTTCATCAAACACTTAGCCTTAACTTTGGCATTAAAATCTCACTGTTTAAGAGTTACATCTTGGAGTTGATTGGTACTCCCTCAGCAGAAAAACTTCAAAACCTTCACAGTGCCAAACTTACTCTGTTTTGATTCTTATGGTCTGTAATCTGTATGGAAATAAGGTGCTCTGATCTTCATTTCTTTGAGTTTCTACACTTTCACCTCGATCTCACAGACCTGATCACATCCTCTGTTTGCTCCAGAATGCTTCTGACTCTCCTAGCTTGCACACCATTTTCTCTAAAAATGTTTCTTTTTGGTCATCATCCGAGGTTTTCGCATTTGGTTTTCTTTCTTGGATGTCTCCAGGACACTTTTTAATGCCATCTTTTTATGGTACGATTTTTCCTTGATTTTCTCCCTGATATCTTTCTAAAACATTTCAAAGGCATAAAAGAAGGTTCACAAAGACATAAGAATAGATTTTATGATGTGCAGCCCCAATAAATCTCAGCAACCTTCCCACTTTATCTGGCACATTTCTCTCTAACTATCTATCTCCAACAGGGTGAAAAAACTTGTCTTTCAAGACTAAAACGCCTTCCACTTATCGAAAACAGATTGCTGTTTGAAATTTGAAGGTGGCTTCACTGATCAAACAGTAAACCCACAAAGAATATGCTTTTACTTTTTGTTGAAACGATAATTTTTTTCATGTTTCCTAAGTTCCTTGTTAGACAAATGTACAAAACAGTTAGCTTTGTCATTGTTGTTCCAAATTTTGAGGTTGGTCCTCACTAGAAATGGCTAGGTTTGTTCCAACCATGTTTAATCCTCATAGGCCCACAATACATGAGTGTTTTCCAACAAACCAAAGAGATTTTGAATTGACAAACCTAACAAGAAAGATGTACTACCATTGTTTTTTGTCATGAAGATTGCCACCATTGCTAATGATGTTCCTGCATCACCTCAGACTATTTCCTAACAAATTACAACATATTCAAGAGTTTATTCTCTTTATGATACACCACTTTGAAACTCCTCAAATGCTACAATTATTGCATGATTTGGAAAAGTTACAGGACTGGAGAAATGGATACATCTCTCCAGAATAATATAGTACACACTTAGTTTCAGACCTCTTGACATCTGCTCATCTCCTACTACTAATAAAATAGCAAATTAAGCAGAGGGAATGTCACTGACATATACACTCCAATTGGTGTGGAAATGGATGCCAATTTTTCTTTTAAGATCATATTTGTCTTATAATCTGTTTTTGTGGGCTGTTATTCTTATATTTGGGTAATAATTTATTTTTGTGGGTTTTCATGCTCATATTTGGCTTATAATTTGTTTTTCTAGGCTGCCCTTGCTCTCACAGAGAATCTTTTTATTCTAAGTTACCAATTCGTTTTTGGGTTTGGGTTTGGGTTCGAGGGTTCGGTTCGCGGGTTCAGGCAAAATTTGTTTTGGGGTTGGGTTCGTTTTGGGTTTGTTACTACAAAAACATATAAAAATCAGAAATATATACATATTTGCAGTAGTAATTAAGTTCAAAATACACCACCACTTTCATAGTCGAATATTAAAATATTAGTGATACTCAAATGTCATGATATAAAATTATAAATTAAAGTTCAAACATAAAAATGTCAAGTTTTTACAATCAGCCATTATTGATCATTGATCAATCATATGGGTCATCAAAAAAAGCACCATCAGCATCCATATTAGATGCTACATTTTGTGTAGAACCACAAATAGCGTCAGTGGCACTCGCACAAGCATTGCCACTAGCACTGACACTAGCACTGGCACTACCACTCTCATGCTCAGTAGTTGCCTCAAGCTCATAGTCATCATTAATATTAAGTGCAGCTAAGTGACTTGTGGAAGCATCCAAGTCAAGATGCTCTAGCTCAATATCCCACTTCCTTGAGTCTCCTTTGTAGGAACTTTGTTTGTGTGTAATGAGGCGTAAGTTTGAATGCACATACACCAAGTCCTCTACCTTTTTTGAATGTAGCCTATTGCACTTTATTGAGTGGATGAAAGAGTATGTGCTCCAATTCCTCTCAGAAGAAGATGAAATAGCAACCTATTAAGACCAAATTAAATAGTTAAGAGTTACAAAATTTAACTAAATAAAATATAAATATAAATTAAAATTACAAAATATAAAACTTAAATTTAAAAGATAAAAGATTTTGACTGTAAAACTTACTTGGGATAAAAAAATTATTGCAAGAGGTTGGAGATGCGTGTATTCTTGGCCATGGTAGTACCACCAACTATGAGCATCCACACTGTACTTATCTCAAAGAGCATCAAGACCACAATCATTGGAGCATGCAAAACCCATGAACTCAGCCCTCACTCTATCACATTGGTCATGATCATTGAATAGTCTACAAAGTGCTGCCTTGTACTGTTGAACCACTTCAACATCTCTATATG
Organism: Sequoiadendron giganteum; assembly: GCA_007115665.2. NCBI lineage: Eukaryota > Viridiplantae > Streptophyta > Pinopsida > Cupressales > Cupressaceae > Sequoiadendron > Sequoiadendron giganteum. Next base: position 198,343,366 of record CM021101.1, read on the forward strand.
GAGCGACTCTTGATGAAAGTTTGAAACGTAAAGTATCTCAACACTATAATATTTGGGACTCAATGCAAAAGCGAGAAAATGCAACAGAGTGGTCATTTTGTTCCATCTCTCTACAATGATTTCATGTAGCTCTTTGAAGAAATTTTCTTCAGGATCTTCCTCTTTTGCATTGATGATGGTTTTTATCTTCTCAATCATTGAGTCGATACCATCATATACTTCGCCCAAACAAGGTCTATCCATATTAGTGTAACGGATCATGTTCAATATGGGCTTAGTGAAACTGAGGAGATACTCAATACGATCCCACCAACTATCATCTAGGATCATTTGCTTAACCTTATTTGCCCTTTCAGTGCTAGATTGCCCCCATATGGACCGATTAGGACCGATGACCATATTACAGAGTGCCTCACGAACCTTCATAAGTCGTCTCAACACAATTGTGTTGGAGGCAAAACAGGTCTTAACAACCTGTTTGAAAATCAAAATAAAATATAATTTAAATTTACAAAATCAAAATTTAAAATTAAAAGAATTAGAAAATTAAAAATATTGAGAATTCAATTAACTTACCTTCAACAACTCCAATTTTGAGAATTGTCTAAATATGCATTAGATTGAGGGAATGGACAACACAAGGTGTCCAAAAAATGTGTCAATACTTCTCCTCAATCAATAACCCAACAACCCTACAATTTTTTGCATTGTCAGTTACAACTCGCACAACATTTTGATGGCCCACTTCTTCAATAGCTTGACAAAGGATGTTAGCGATAAATGGACCATCCTTCACTTGTCCTTCACAATCCATTGCTCTCAAAAACATTGCCCCTTTAGGGGACATGGCAATAACATTGATCAATGGGCTATTTTTTGCATCTTTCCATCCATCAAAAACGATGGTCACCCCTATTTCGATCCACGAATCTCTTATGTTTCACCTCTTTATCTAATAAGGTGCAACACACCTTCTCAAAACTTGGGCCCTTATACCCCTTTGGAGCCTCATTAATAGATTTCACCATTTTTTGCCAATATGGTGAACGAACAACGTTGAATGCCAATCCATTGGCATAGACACATCTTGCTATGTCTTGATCAGCAATCTCTCTTGCCTCATTCTGAAATGAAGTTTCCAATGGTCCCTTAGATCTTTTATTTGTAGAGGGCACAATTTGCTCTTGAGGGGTGGACATAAATGAATGGCTATCTGTAGGTGGAAATTGAGAAGGCGATGTAGGGGGCTTCATCACTCAAGATCCTTTCTTCAAAGGATGACTTGTTTAAGATTGATTGATTTTTGGTCTTCTTTTTCTTGCTCAGCAATATATCCCAACACTATATGATCCGGAATGCCTTGGTTATCTTCACCTAGACAAGCTTTGAAGCCTAGTTCAAGGATCCTGCACAAGTGCCCTTTCACTCGATTGTATGAGCTTGAATATTTAACATGGCAATTACTACAAATCCAAACATATCCTCCACCACCTGGAATTTGTTGAACCATTTCTACATATTTCCAAAGGGGAGAGTTTGGGTTTGTTTTGAAATGAGATTGGTTTGACCCTGAGGAGTTAGACCAGTTGCCATTGTAATACCTAAGGCACAACACATTGAAATTTTGGTATTGAAACTAAAAGACTTAATTAATTTCAAAAAAACTGAAAAAATTGAACATGTGTTATAGACACTTAGAAGAATGAAAACAAAACAAAAACTTAAAAACAAAACCAAATAGTTCATTTGTTAAAAAAAAATGTTAAACAAATAAATAAATAAACTTTAAAAAAACCTACCTCTTTTAAAGAAATCTTGCTCTACGATCTTCTTGGCAACGAGCAGACACTTGCAAGTGCTTAGGAATAGCACAACAACCAACTTCAAACAATCAACGATCAGCCTTCAAATCTATTCAAGCTTGTGCAAGCAAGAGAGAAAGTTCAGCGAATGAGGCAAAAAAACTTGTTTTTCATTCACAAATTGTTAAATGAGTATGTTTTTACCTATTTGATGTGTTAGGAGGCAAACATTAGGGTTAGAGGAAATATTTTAGTGTTTAGAAATCAACAAAAAGTCAAAAAAGTAATTAAAAAATGCAAAAAACATTGAGAAATGCGCGGCCTAGGCGTGAAATGACGTGGGTTCTACCCAGGTTCGAACCGGGTACGATGGAATGGAACCCACAGTCAAGGTTTTGTACCCTGACCAAACCCATAGTGGCAATATCAAACCCTAACCGTATTTGAATCGAACTAGACCAGACTTTCGTACCCAGGTCAAATCAAACCCGAATGAGGGGTCAAAATGCTATGAACCGGTAACATAGTTTTTATTTGATCTCTTTGGGCATTGGTCATTTGGCAAGTCAATTTGTAATTTGCAAAGCTACCAAGTACTTTCATTGATGTTTTCAGGCTGTAGAATCTCATAGGTTGCATCCCAAAGGATGTAGTCTCTTTGAGAGAGTGGCAGACCTTTGGGACTTACAATGCATCACAAAAAACCATAATCACATAGGGAACTATGGGCAGTGCTTGGAAGAGTATTTCAGACCATAGTCTTAGGAATCAGACTCAACAGCCCAAAAATTTGACTCAGATTTGGTACTTGGCATAGACTCAGCAAAAAACTCTGCACGGGCTTGGAAAAAGAACTCATAATTACACGAAAATGTAAAGAAATTAATGCATTTAGAGAACATAAAAGTTTAGTTTGACTATCAATTTTTGATAATTCAAACATTATATGTCATATGATCCTCAAACTCTCAAAATTTTAAATTTCATATTTCAAAGTTGAACAATACATTGTAATACAACAAAATTCTAAATAATAAATGTATAACAGCATTATAACTTTTTACATATGATGATATTTCAAAATTAAAAAAACAACCAAATACAATCTACATCTTCCTTTTTCGCCTCTTAGTGCAACTTATGTTTTTGGGCCTCGAACTAGAAGGTAAGTGAGTATCAAAACGGTGATAGATTGGTTCTTCAAAAGTGTCTTTGTTTTTCTCCATTGCATCCAATTATATTGCTTCTACTGGTCCTCTCTCCAATTTTGCAAGATCTTCATCAGTAAGGAGGACATCATTTTGTTCATCGACAGTCCACTCACCATAAGGATCAATCTCATCCAAGTCAATGGAATCATTTGAAATGCCTTCATTGAGGCACTCTTGGGTCAACTTGTTTCTCTTCTTGGTGTGAATACTTTCAAATAGGCTCCAATTGTGTTCACACCCAAAAGCACTACAAGGCTGGGACAAAATACAAATGGCTAGCTTTTGAAGAATTGACATGCCAGCACCATAATTCTCCCACCATAAATTTAAAAAAAAAACTTTTTAAAAATAGAAGAGCTAATAAAAAAATAAGAATCAAATTTCTAATTTCTACTTTTAGCAATTATTTTTTACTTGGTTGTTGTTTTCTTCTCGTTTGAATTGCTTGAGCTGAAGAAAAGAGCATCCCTCTGCACCTTTCTAGACCTTAAATAGATAGATGAAATATACCAAATTAATTATTATATATGTAAAATGGATGTTTATAGAGAATCAACATTGCCAAATTCATAAATAAGATATAGTAAATCAAATTTAGTAATTCTCATTTCCAACTCATCAATCAATGCATGAAATAACACCTGCCATGACCTCCTCATCAGCCTTAAATGTATCATAGAAGTAGAACTTTGGGCTCAAGTAGTAGGCCAAGGCATGTATTGGATGGTGGAGTTTGTTTGTCCATCTACGATTAATGATACACCAGATGATTTCATTTTTTTTGTTTCCACCATAGTAATGCAAAATGGCCTCTTTGGCTTTATCCATGGCCTTATAGAGGAAACCCATTGACATGTCATTCCCATCCACCATACAAAGAACCCTAACCAAAGGTTTTGTCACCTAAAAAATTGAAAACAAATTTGAAATTATTACAAAATTAATTCCTCAAAAAATAAATAAATAGAAAATAGATAATTTTGTAGAAATTTCATGTTTGTATTTGTTACTTGCCTTGATTAACTCCTCCCCGTTTTTGATGAATAAGTCATCAAAAACTGTTCTTGGAGTCTTTCTCCCCTTCAACTTTTTTGGAAAATGGAGACTCCAACCAAGCATTAGATAGAAACATTTGCTTGAAATGAATAATTGCGACAAGAATTCTTTGCAAATTGAGGAAGTGGCTAACAAATCGTGTCATTCTTGGCTGCACAAGCTCCTTGCCATTTATGTGCTTTCTCATCAAAGAAAGGACCCAAGTATGGTTGTAGATAAATTTGGTAACTTGTTTAGCATCTTCAATCATACTTTTGACCCATCCAATCTGCCCAATGTCCTCTAACAGAAAATCCCGGCAATGTGTGGCACAAGGAGTCCAAGAAATAGTAGGATGCCTCTCCATAATAAGTCTCCTTGTGGCTACATATGTTGCTACATTGTCTGTGATAAGTTGGACAATGTTCTCAACCCCAACCTTCTGGATCACCGTATCCAATAGATTGCATAGTCTCAACGTTTTTGACTGCAGAGGCATCTATAGAATTGAAGAACACCAATGTGCCATTAGAAGCTACCAAAAATTTAAGGAGAGTCCTATTCTAATTTGTCCATCCATCTAATAAGATGCTACAACCCTTCTTCCGCCATACTTTTTTTTGTTCATCAACCACAAGCCGTGTATTTTTTATAGCTTCCTTTAGCAATGGCCCACTCAATTCTCTATCTATTGGAGTTTAAAACCGCTTACCAACAATCGTTAATGCATTCGCCAACCCTTCCCAATATGGATTGTTTGCCACATTGAAGGGTAAATTATTGTAGTACCAAAGGTTTGATACTGCCATCTTAGCCTCATGGTGTTTTTCCTTATTCCAAGCAGTACCTTCAAATGAGGGTTGTGGTCCTAGAACATTGCTTGGAATAAAAAAAATTGGTGATGATGAAGGAATATGGCTAGAAATAGAATCCTCAGGAGTCTCACCAATAGAGGAATGTGGATGACGAATGCTTGGAATTGGTGTAACAAAGGAATCCATAGATACATTCTGATTCATCACTAATGCTATCGCTTCCTCAGTCATTTGCCTTCTCACCTTTTCATTTCAAACTCAGGAAGTAGGGCATTCATCACTCTTGTAACCTCTTTGGACACCTTAGGGCATGCCTTCACATTTTGTTCAGGTATTTTAGGAAGGTGGTATTTTAATCTATTAATTCCTCCTGTCATAGGCTGCATGCATTCATTACAAGTGAAATGGCCCTTGATACCTTTCGGTGTCCCATACTTCCATGCAAGATCTTTTCTACCACTCATTTGTGTTCAACTTGACATTGTTGTTGTAACATGGAAAAAAACATCAGCAGCAAGCAAAATGATAAGCATTTATTTTTAAAATGTAAAATGCAAATAAAAGCTAAAAAATGTTAGGAAATAAGTGATATGGGGAAATGGATTTTTTTTTCACAGCATTTCCCCTAGTTTTTCAAGTTTTTTGATTTTCAAATCAAATAAAAGAAAAAGAAAAACATAGTTACTTGTTTGATGATTTGATGAAAAATCCTCAAAAAATCTCTACTCAAATAAGTCTTCTTGCTGTGTCGATGCCTTTTGGGGTGAAATGGGTGAATAAGAGCAAAAAATGACCAAAAAAAGATGATCTTTCACTCAGAAATGCACAGCTGTTATATTCAAGTGCCACGGGAGTTTGAGGTCAAGACTTGGGAGTCCGAGCCTAAGACTCAGCAAGTCTTGGAGCAGGACTCGGCCAGCCTTGGTGTGGCCAGCTCAGGGACTTGCAAATTTGGCGAGTCTTGCAGAGTCTTCAAACTATTTTTCAGACTATTCTTCGCAACTCTTGTTAAGAGAACAAATCCATTGAATGAGCTACAAAAATATAATCTATTCCTTTTGAAAACGGGCAGTGGCATGAATTTTTTCAAGTTGATATCACACTACCTCAATTGCTTTGACAACCTGTATTTTGCTGTCCAATGAGACTTCCTTTGGTTGTGCTTTCAGAGTTGTCTGTAATAGAGGCCAAAGGAAACAGAGATATGTAGCTTTCATATATTCTCTGATGGATCTCAGTAAGATTTCATTTAATTGTGTTAGAGATTTTATAGAGTCACATTTATGATTTAACTTATATGTGTGCTATCGTTTCGTGCAATGCCCATTTCATGTATCACATTACTGTGGTGAATGAGGAAGAGTATTTTCTTATCATAGTATGGGTTTTCTTTTATTAGTACTGCATTGCTCGTTTAAGATGAAGATCCCACTGTTTAAAATAGGAAAGAATTATTACTGCCATTCATCTTGCCTTATGACGGCAATATTAAATAAACAGAAAAGTATTGTAAATCAGAACAGAATAAATATCTTATCACCATCTTTGTGGCTGGCTATGAAAAGTGACTTTTTATACTTTCTCTTGATATATTTTGCTGTAAGAATCTCTTTTGATATTGCTTTTTGATGCCATTGTTAGTTTTAAAAAATCCAAATTAATATGAAGGTTATTTGAAATGGGCGATAATTTGGGTACAAATTAATGATTGGAAGAATGTATTATTGTGAATGGCCAGTACCCACATGGCAACTGTCAAGTTCAGCATCCACCGATAGCTATTTAATATTTTTGATTGTCACTCATTATTCAATACATACAAAGACGAGCAAAACTCAACTGCCTCTGAGACAAAGAGATACTTCTCTTATTAGTTGCCTATTAAACACAAAGTACTAGGTAGTTATTTGCATTCTTCACACCATTTTCAATGTTGCTTCTAGACGGTTGCTTACACTACAGGTCCAAGGGATCCCTACAGAACTCAGTGCTTCATATGGGCACACCTGGATGATATTATGAATGCTTTGCACTTTCAATCTACAACATGGCTTAATCTGGAAGTGTCTTTTTAATGATTCATATACTTCTTTTCCCTTTTGACATTTTTTCAAAAATGTGTCCCTTTCCAACCATAATCTTTTAATGTATAATGCTCTGTGACATGGAATAAGATAGAACACAAGCCCCTTTACTATGCAATTTGGATTTGCTTGATGATAAGTGATACTGCAGCATTTACATTTCTTCAATTTCAAGAATGCTGACATATTTGCTTTTGAGTTTTATGCAGCGCAACTACCGGTTCTTCTTTATGTTTGTTCTCTCGTCCACACTGCTGTGTATTTATGTCTTTGTCTTCTGCTTGGTTGACATTATTGAATACAAGCGTAAACAGGATATTAGCCATCTTCTTTCTAAGGGAGGAAGAATTGCATCAGTTGTGCTCGTGGTTTATACATTTATTGCATTTTTTTTCGTTGGTGGGCTTGCTGCATTTCACATTTACCTGATTTGTACAAACCAGGTGATTCTTACGCTGGTGCAGTGTTAAAAGTTTTAACTATTGAGGTTTACATTTGTTAATAGAATGCCTGTTTTGATACGTGATATGTTTTATTATCAATATTCAATTTGTTTCAATGCTATATTTCCTTGGCATTCCTGACATTGGGATGGATATGCTGGGATTGCAGACCACATACGAGAACTTCCGTTCTAGGTATGAAAGTAAAGTGAATCCCTACAATCGAGGAGTTTTATCCAACATCACAGAAGTTTTCTTCACAAATATCCCTCCTTCAAGAAACAATTTTCGTGAAAAGGTGCAACCTGATTCTCCAAGGCAAGGTATTTCTGATTTGCATGTTTACAGCAGTATTATCAGTCCAAACACAGGCAAAGGAGGCATTGATTTAGAAAGGGTGGTATGAATACATTACCAGCTGTTGGTACTGAAGCATCAGAGGATCTACAAGGACATAATAGTAATGCCGACAGCCTTGATTTAGGGAGCAATGATGCTTATGGAAATACCCTTGCTCATGTTTTTGGCAACAAATTCTTACCTAACTTGAGAGAAATCATTTTGGCAAAAGTTCCTTCTTCAGAGAATGATTTTCATGAAAAGGTGCAAAGGGACTCTGCAAATTGTGGTGTTCCTGATTCCAATGGCTGCGAAAATATTATGAGTCCAAACAGAATTGAAGTAGGCATTAATTTAGAAATAGGACTTGTGTCTTCTTTGCCAGCCATTTGCACTGAAGCATCAGAGGATTCACGAGGAGATAACAACACTGATAATGGTGACACCCATTCTGTGTATGATGTAGCTGAAAGAAGTCGAGCTGATAGTAATAGTAGCACTCCAGAACACCAATGAATGTAATATGGCATTAGTCTAGGTACTTGAGCCCTGCTTTTTAACCATGATTGTTTCCAGCAATATAATATATTTTCAATGCAGATTACCGTACACCTTTAGAATCCAGCCTATCCATTCTTTATTAATGGCTATTGGAGAGGGTAATTATGATTCAAGTTCTTACATTGGAAGGATTATATGCTACGATGAAATGAACATGTATGTTAAAATTCGACTTTACATAACTGGCCACCTCAAAAGTACATGGTGGTTGTTTAGTTGTATCATATCGGGTGGGAGTTTAAGCAGAGGGTGGCTTGGATAATACTGTGAATATACTATATTAAGGCAGTGTTCCCTGTTATTTTTTGGACATGGGAAGCAGGTTTTTGATATGAAACCCAAGGGCCCATATTTCTTTACAAAGTGAACATGCCTTAATTTGTGGAGTTTGAGATGAAAAGTAGTCTTCCGCATCATACAAGATACCTCATTGCTCCGGAATAGATAAGAAAAAGAATGCTTAAATTGGATTATTTTATTTAACATTTGATCTATAATGAATGTGCAATCATATGTGAAGTTGCAATGGAAAACAATTAAATTGGCATTTTTACACATCTATTTAGAAACGTCCCTACATATGAATCTGGGAATTATTTTATTTATTTAAGAGTTCTTTTATTTTATCTTAGGAATGATTTAATATTTATTTTATTTTATTTTGTTTATTTTAATTTAAAGAGTTATTTTATTTACATAATTTATTTTATCTGACTACATTTTGAAATTTTTTTTTTTTAAATTTTACTTGAGAGTTATTTTTATTATTAATTGATATCATTAATATCATGTTTGTTGTTAAGTATTTATATTAAAAATTGTTCATATGTTGATTGTAGATTAACTATTTAAACAATAATTTTGCATGCTCATGACATGAGGTAGTGTGATATTATTGTATAATGTCTCTCGGTGTAAATAGTAGACTTGGTATCAAAGCACAATTCAATGTTTAGGCTTTGACTCATTAAATAAATCTTTATGATTTTGGTGTTTAGATGCTTAAGTTTAAAAATTGTGGGACAATAATGAGAACTAAGCGAATGCTCCTACATGTGATGCCTTAAGTATGGTAGATGTGCAAGGGAACAACCAACAAGTAGCATTAGATGATATTGTTGCTTTAGTTATTGAAATCCTAAGACAAGCATCTTAGGGTAAGGCTGAAATGAATTTCAAAATGATGGAAAATGAGAGCAAGAGTAGGAATAAAAGGATGAAAGGATCTATGGATTTTAGGAGGATGCATAACAACCCAAAGAGAAAGAATAAACAAAAACCTAAATAGAAAAATGCAAGACAAGACATGTTTAACATATATCTTCAAGGTGCTTGTATGGTTCTTACTGACATACTAGAAACATGGCTAATCTAAATAAATGGGTATTTCAAGATTCATCACTACTTGGAAAGACCTAAGACATGTTGAGAGTGTATTGATATAAGGAACATCTACCTAGTGGTACAAACTAAAGGTGGAATCAGGGTTAATGAAAGCAAACACCACATGGGTGAGGGTTGTATCCTTCTTTAAGAAAAAGGTTATTATCTCAATTATATTTTTATGAAAATATATTTGAGTTCCAAAACATGAAACAAGGTAGCTTGACTTTAATTTGATGATGGGAAAAGCTCACTTGGATATTGAAGTATGTACCATAATAATAAAGGGATCAATAGTTATGTTGTCGCTAACTTATTCTTTTAGGTGCTAAAGTAGAGTTTCATGTCTTAGATTTAAAGGAAAAATAAGATGAAAATGCAATAAGAAAAAATATTGAGGCATTGGTAGCACCACAAAAGGATTGCAAGGACCAAGGAAAAGGTCCTCATAAAATAGTTATTATTGAAAGAAGAATCCATTTAAATTTGTTAATGCTAAGAATGAAAGTAATAAAGTAGTAGTCCAATTAGGGGAGTGGTTTATTTCAAATGTCACAAGACACTTAAAAGATCTTTAGTGGTTGAAGTTTTTATTTAGTTATTTTTGACATATTAATTCCCTAAATTTGGTTTCTTTTAGTTCACATGTTCTAGTCACCCATATCTTATGGATCTTCCTTGATCTTAAAACAAAATTGCATTGAATTAGAAATTGTAGTTGTTGAGGGTATACATATTGTACCATTGCTCATAGTAGCTTGGACCTTAATTGTCCTAATATATTGTCTTTTTTTATTTTTTATACTTAATCCTATTTTAACGTTTTTGTTTACAAGTTATATATTGGTATGAAATTTAGATACTGAATCATCATACAAGATATATTGGTAGAAGAATTTAGTCTCTAAATAAAACACAAATAGGCACATAAAAATGATTGACATCTCTAAAATTTAATTTCCGCTAAATTTTTTTTGCATAAAATATTACGCTTCTCCATAGTAGATTCTTGAGAATATAAATTTCAAGAGGTGATGAGGAGCATCAACCTCAGAAATTTTGGGCTTGCATTTTATTTTGAAGTGGGGCGCAACATTGATCTGGAGGAACATTTTTGAATATGTCAGTTTATAAAATTATTGCAGTCACATACCCATATAAAGGAAGGCATAAAGGAAGCAACATGGCAGGAATGTAGGAGAGAGTGCGCATGGAAGGGAGGCAGTTAAGGGCCCGCGTAAGGGGGCAAAAGCAGCTACTATTTTTCCAGTTATCAAGAATGGACATTGAATTGTGAGAGTAGAGGGATGTCTGGCGCAGCCAAGAGAGCAGGAGTAAATAATATAAAATCTAGGTCTGAGTTTTAAAAACATCGTAGGGAGAAAGCCCGCAAGGAAAACAGACTGTGAACGGGATGTTCACACAGCAAGTGAATACAATAAAGCCGTGCAGCCCATAAATTGTTAAATAAGTCGAAGCCAAAGATGAGAGGGTGCGTGTCTAACATTTGGGTAGAATAGTAAGTCTTAAATTTTAATAGAAAGATGGCTCCCATGCAGAGAAGAGAAGTGAAAGCTTGTGAGGAAGTAGGAGGAGGATGAAAGGTCGCGCATGTGTGATGACAATTGGCCAATGTAATGAGGATGGACAACTGCGAGCAGGGAGCGACATGGAGGAGTAAAGAGAAGGTGCGTAGAGCAAGAGAGAAACGAGGTGCAGAAGATAACAAATTAAACGTGTCTCCTGTAGTGGTTTGAACATGCAAAGTTACAAGAGATTCCTTGAATGAGGATAGATTGATACATAGGAAGGTGAAATTCAAAGAAAGGCTAAAAGGTATGAAATGACGCCATCAAGTGATGCTTGGCTTTGTCGAATTGTAAATTGACTGTAAAGAATGAAATAATGTAATGAAAGGTTTGATGAAATCTTGGTTACATGGTGTGTTGATTTTCTGTGTTGTGTTAGATTGGGGAGAGGATTTTGCTTCTCCATCATTTTGGTATCAGAGCCTAAAAGGTCTGGGAAGAGGAAGTTGAGAGTTTCAAAAAGGTTGGATGAAGAAGTTAGTTATGTTCATCAATTCTTGGAGAGATGTGTATTGTAGATTGATAGGGTAATGCGAAGAACCTAGGTACCAAAAGATCGGGTAAGAGGAAAAGCATAGAGAAATCTTAGGTGAGGTATCAAGAAGACAAGAAAATAAAAAGATGCGGATGAAAAAGCAAGACTTAGAATGGGATAGGGAAATGGCAGAGTGGAGAAAATATTTAGAGAGGTGTGAGATTTTAGTGAAGCAGTGGCTTGAAGAAAGAAGCCAAGAATATGTTTGGTGTTGGCCAATGAGAAAGGAAGTGAAGTGGCCTATGAAGATGATTGTGAATAAAAGAAGAAGACAAGGTGTGGCAGCCTTGAAAAGAGAGGATAACAAAATTGGGACAACGAGAAATTGCTAAGTGAAAAACATGTATAGGAAGTGATGAAGGACGAGACTAAAGGAGGAGAGTGTCTAGGAAGGAGGCACTCATGGAGACATTCTGGTCTTTTGTTTTGTTTGCTAACTTTGTGCTTGAGTATGTGTATGCAAGTATGAAGAGCCTTATAAGGAAGGTCTAGAATAAGACCTTGGAGTTGACAAGAGAAAGGACAAGTAGATCACCTATAGACAATGATGAAGATTAGAATGAAATGAGACTAGTTGCAACAATATGGCAAGAAGAGTTTGCAGTAGAGAAACATGGCAAAGATTCTAAGAATAAAAATGAGGATGGTGCTGAAGATTTTTGGTTTGATAATGAAGATGGGGAAGAAACCCTAGAGTTTCATGATGCTTTTGAAGATGAAGCAGATGCAGGAAAAGATGCCTATGAAGAGGAAAGTTGGAAAACAGAGAAGCCAATGATGGCAACAATTTGGGACATTAGGAAAAAGGAAGTCACAATGTTGATTTTGGTTATGTAAGTGAAAATAAAAATGTTAATTTTGCATATATGTAGAAGTAAGGATGTGGATAAGATTTTTTTTGCGGAGAGAAGGAAATTGGTGAATCATGGGTATATAATATCAAGTTGGCAGAATAAATCAGTTGTTAAGGGACAACATAGAAGGTGTAAAGAAGAAGGTACTTATCATGGAAATTATGACAACAAGCAAATGCCAAGCATAAAAGGCATGATAGAATCCAAGTGGAGACAAGAAGATAGGGTAAGTTGGCAAGTAAGGAAGCATGTAGGAGATGATTTAAAGCAAAGTTTAGTCTGTGACTCAAAAACGACAAGTGCAACAATAAGAAGACATCAGCTCAAAACTCTAGAAAATAAAGTATGAAAGGTTAGGTGTAGGATAGCAAAAAAGAAAAGTGGAGTTGCAAGGTATGATGATGGGAAAACCTTTCAAAAGGATGGAAGACATGAAGAAAAGATTGAGACTAAGAATGAAAAGTTAATATTGCAGTAGGATAGCCAAAGACAACAAGTTGAAAGCTATGAAGAAGAGCTTAAGAAATAGGAAGAAGCAATGACACTTCATGAAGAGGCCATGTCTGTAGAAGTTGAAACAAGGGAAAAGAAGAAGTCTAAAATGATTGCAAGAGAAGATTGGAAGAATCTTGAGGAGAACACATGTAAGGTAAAAGGTAAGAATGTTAATTTAAATAATGAGGCTTTGAATGAAATTTTTAGTTTAAAACAAGAAGATGACAAGGTTGAGAAAATGAATAGTGATAAAGAGATGTATGAATATGAGATGGAAATGTGGAGGTTGGTAGATGAGAAAGAAATGAGAAAGAGTAGATACAAGAGAAATGAGGAAAACAAACAAAAACATATTGGAAAGTTCAGAAAGAATAAATATGAATATGGAATGGACCACAGGAATAGTTTAGATAAGAGAGATGGAAAGAAATAATGGTCAGAAGAAGCTTGGGTTAATAGAGGCATGAAAATTCAAGAAAGAGCAGTAGAAAATGAAGAAGCCACAGATGAGATTGCATCAGTTGTAGAGGTTGAAGCAATAAAGACTGAAGGTAAAAGAATTTGTGGAGGTTTGGTATATGGTAAAAGGTCCCAAGGAAATGAAAGTGAAGGTGCAGATTTGTACAAGGAGGCAGCAAATAATAAGATCATATGCCCTTTTTCAAATTCCTTTTATATAGCTAAAGTGGATTCTCATGAATTTGCAATGAATGTAATGAAGTTTGTTGATGAAAACATGAACTCAAATGGAACAACTAAGGATGAGAAGAGAAATGTGCCAACCTTAGATAAAGAGGTTGCAACAAAGCTACACGAAGAGGTAAAACTCTCAGAACTTAATGAGGGCATTGTTTTACATTAAATGTTTATATGTTGAATAGTGAGAAGTCTGGAAAGACATATGGAGTCGAATATCCATATTTTAGTGAGGATATTGTGAGTTATAATATGTATGGGGAAATTCAAAATGTGCTACTATGCACCAGAAGGATTATTTTGATGAAGTCGACAGACAAGTGGATAGGGGGTATGAGTTTGAGGATATGGGAAACCTAAATTTCCATCCAATCATTTATACTAATTGGTACGTGGATGAGTGGGAAAGGAGGTTTCAGAGGAGCAGTGTATATGATAGGTCTAAATCTAGGAAGAAAGTAAGGAAATTGGCACAATGATGTCGAAGGAACTTGGTGAGTGTTCCTAAGCGATGTTGGAAAAAGAGGAAGAAAAGAATGGAGGGGAAACGTTGTTGATTATTACTTTCATGTGTAGGAGCACACGTCTTTTTTAGTCTCCTGGGGAGTTTGATTCAGGAGCATCAACCTCAGAAATTTTGGGCTTGCATTTTATTTTGAAGTTTGGTGCTTTGACTTGGTTTTGAAGTGTGGCACAACACTGATTCGGAGGAACATTTTTTATTATGTCAGTTTATAAAATTCTTGCAGTCACATACCCATATAAAGAAAGGCATAAAGGAAGCAACATGGCAAGAATGTAGGAGAGAGTGGGTGTGAAAAGGAGGCAGTTAAGAGCCCACATAAGGAGGAAAAGGTAGTTACTATTTTTCAGTTATCAAGAATATACATTGTACTGTGAGAGTAGAGGGATGTCTGGCACAACCAAGAGAGCAGGAGTAAATAATATTAAATTTAGGCCTGAGTTTAAAAAACATTGAAGGGAGAAAGCCCACAAGGAAAACAAACTGTGAATGGGATGTTCACACAATTGAATACAATAAAGTTGTGCAACCCATAAATTGTTAAAGAAGTCGAAGCCAAAGATGAGATGGTGCATGTCTAATGTTTGGGCAGAATAGTAAGTCTTAAATTTTAATAGAAAGATGGCTCCCAAGTAGAGAAGAGAAGTGAAAGCTTGTGAGGAAGTAGGAGGAGGATGAAAGGTCGCACATGTGTGATGACAATTGGCCAATGTAATGAGGATGGACAACTGCGAGCAGGGAGCAACATGGAGGAGTAAAGAGAAGGTGCATAGAACATGAGATAAATGAAGTGCAAAAGATAATAAATTAAACATGTCTCCTATAGTTTTGAAGATGCAAAGTTACAAGAGATTCCATGAATGAGGACAGACCGATACATAGGAAGGTGAAATTCAAAGAAAGGGTAAAAGGTATGAAATGACACTATCAAGTGATGCTTGGCTTTGTCGAATTGTAAATTGACTGTAAAGAATAAAATAATGTAATGAAAGGTTTGATGAAATCTTGGTTACATGATGTTTTGATTATTTTGTGTTGTGTTAGAATGGGGAGAGGATCTTGCCTCTCCATCAAGAGGCCAGTTATTTAAGCATAACTTTAAGGAAACATACCTTATTCAAAAAACTCCTCTAAGGAAGCAAGGAGGAATTAGTGTCAATAAAATTCTAATGAGAAGATGGACTATGAATGGATGCTATATTTGTGGTGGAAAATACTATGCTAACTACAACCATGATATACCTTTAATTCCTAATAAGGAGCAATGGTAGGATTGGGAGTAGTCATAGAGCCCTAACAAAGCCAACACAAAGTTCATGTTTTGCTAAATATTTATTAAGAAGAGCATTAGAAATTATCCATGGCAGTGCAAGATACATCATTTGGTAATATTATCAAGGAGAGCATTTGGAAGTGCCCATTTAAGCCACAAAGTACCTTTTTTCTCCCAATGTTTTATTTAGAATTTATTTTTAAAAGGAAACACCAAACATACTTGGATTATCAAGTATTGGTTCAAGGCCACTAGGCAAGTGAGTAGTGTTTATTTGAAGTGGAATTAATAATACCTAAGTTCAATATTAATGTGGACCTCTTTTTAGCATAAATGGGGTCTTATGATATAATTCCTTTGCAAAAAATTGGCTAAGTCAACACAAGGCACTTATAAAAATGTTGTTCCAAGAAAATAGAGTGTCTTGTAATAACTAGAAAACTAGTTAGCATCCAATGAATTCCAAAACTCGTAAACCATAGATGTCGACAATGTATCTTAAGAAAGAAAAATTAAGAATATTATCCCTTACGATGTACACATGGAGAATGAATATAAAGAGAAGGTTCTTGTATTCAAGGAGTGTCCCTTCTTGAGCAAGTTTCAAAATATATTTCTAGAGGAATTTATCTCCATTACCAAGAAATAAATATAGCTTTAATAGATCTACAAAGTACTAAGCTACAATCAAAGACACCCTGTCATATAATTATTGTAGAATATCATGAACTAAAATTTCAATTGTAAAAGCTCTTGAATAAAGGTCTAGCATGTATCATCATTGAGTGCATTGGCTATTTTTGTGAGTAGAAAGGATGGTACCTTCCATTTATGTATGGATTAAATTGAGTAGACTTACAAGATCTATTTGGCATCTTGGAATATTCCAAAATCATCTTGGACTGAACTTGTAACGTGCCAACCCTTCAATGCAATAAAAAAATCTCCAAATTTACACCATGCGAGTAAATGTACAGAGTAACAAACCATCGTAATAATTTTTTTATTTTATTTATTGATATTATATGAACAAGATGTCATATCCAATTTCAATAATGATTCCATAACTTCACAAGTTACAATTATACAAGAATACATACACTTACATACATAGCTCCAATGAGCTTTAGAATAAATAACTATAAGACGGTCCAAGATTTGTCCTTTCAAATATTGGTTCTTTTGTTTCCTGTTAAGGAGGAGAAGCATCACTCAGGTGCTTTTTTTCCAACCACAGACTCATAATGCGATCCCCCACACATCTATCATTTGATAGATGGCCCTTCCCTTCAATGAAGAGATTGGTAGAGTAACTGATAATGACAACCAAATGAGCATAGTGTTGTGTCCTACATAACTAGATCCTATGCAATCCGACAATCTCAAAATAGCATGTAATACTGGATCATGGTGAACTGACAGTGTTAGTCTCGGTAGTCACACAACCTAGAGTGGAGTCTCAAACATTCACACTACTTTGATCAAAGAGTTTTAATTCAGTAAACGACCGAGAGTCGTCTATCACATGCACTACTCAAGGTTGATTTGACTTAAGGAAATCTTTAGCTACGCATAGGTATTTCCTTTAATGGATAGTTTGTCATCCCAGATAACCTACAACCATATTAATCTACTTGGAATTAACTACTTAACTAGTAAGTACACAAGCTAGGCATTCCTTCTATGGATAGTCCATCATCCCAGATAACCTACAAACTTGGATAACTTGACTTACATGTAAGTATATTAATCCCTCTCCCATATTCCTTCAATGGATAGTTCGTCATCCCATATAACCTACAACCATATTAATCTACTTGGAATTAACTACTTAACTAGTAAGTACACAAGCTTTCCTAGTCAAATCAATAACTTAGCTAAGTGTTCCATATGTGATTTTCATGTTCAATCATACCTAGTATATAATACTAATGATAAACACCCATCTCCTACTATGGAGTAAATATAAACACATTGCATCCCATGTTCAAACATATCTACTATAATTAAATACCTATGTTGTTCCACATGTAACATATTTAAATACCTATCTCAAGTAATCTCTTTGACATATCTAGTATAGTTAAATACTTGTGTCAAACAATCTCTCCTATCATGGAGTACTTAAAAACACAATAAAAGTAGCCTAAAAGCTTCAATTCCCTTTTTCAAAGACACTCTTAATTACTTCTACTCATCAAACAAAAAATATATTTCATGCAGCATAGAAAACACATCAATTCCAAGTAAATAATAAGTAGAAGAAATCCCCATGCCTGTTATCATTTATCCCAAATAATGATGACATTGCAACCTTCTCCAACAATAGTTCAACTTAATTAAGCTTCCCAGCACAACTCCTTTTCTCTCTCTTATTGATAACACACTTCTCCCAGTATAAGACAACTCTTCCTCATGAAATCTCACTCTTTTCTCACTCATATAACAAATGATTATGACCGGTAAAGCTCATAAATGATAAACAACAAGGGCGTATACTCTTGGTATGATATGCATTTCTCAAGTGAAATGGGTGAACAAGAATACAAAAATGTGAATGATGGTTGTAAATAATGACCACTCAAGAATGGGTAAGAGAGAATGAATATGTTTCTAATGATTTGGTACGAGTATTTATAGAGCAACCAACCTTCAGAAATCCTATATAGTTTTGGCATGTAGATCGACACCACTTCCTTGCAGCATGATTCAACTTAAAGGTGGTGATAGATTAAGCTTATACTCAACATAAAGCATAACAACTCAACTTCCTTATTGACAACATTCTCAAGACCAATTCAACTTGCACATGGAGAATTCATATTTTTCTCCACAATTTCCATCGACAGGCGAGTAAAACAAAGGTGGCACCAAACTGGTAAGATGGTGCGATTCCCAATTAAGAAGAATATGTCAATGATAGATTATCAACACATAACCTAAATTGACTTGTTTTATGAATTGAGTTGACTGCAACAATAAATACGTTGGAATTAGTTCATGTTTTCTCCATTTCATATATCAACTAAGTCAAAGCTAGCAGAATTTAGGCGTATTGCTTAAATTCACTTCTACGTATTTGGTTGGTAATATGTGGTTCATCACATAGTGTCGTGTATGATCCAAAGTCGGCTTCTATTATAATGTCCAGTATTGACATATTTCAGCCATGGATTTAATACGTCAAAAGAAGTCTCCATTAAATCGACTTCTTAATTAAATAAGAAATAAGTCGATTTCAAAAATTACAAAATCAATATGTAATATATATATGATTATTATTATATATATAGTATATATTATATACATATATATAGTATATATAATATACATATATATAACTAAATATATATATTTTCATATATACTTACACATATAAGTATATATATATTTATTAAATAAATATATATAAGCGTAAAGGCAAAATAATTATAATAATCACATTATACAGGATGTATGCATATACATTTATACATATACATACATACATATATATATGTATAAATGTATATACCTCTATGTACACGTATATGTAGGTATACCATATCGATGCATCCATATGAGCATGTCCATTTGCTAACGCTCTCTTGTATAGATATGCATATACATATGGATATGTGTATATATTATACATATATATTCGTTAGATCCCATTGACACACATGTGCATACATATAAACATACTTTCATTGAAATCTCAGTTATCCATATGATCGTAATAACACAAGAACGACCTCAAAGCCCCAAACAAATAAACATCACCCACAAAAGCATGCAGAAGTAAACAAGACTCCAAATGCATTCAAACAAGCTAAGGATGACTTACCTATAACCCACAAACTGACTCAGTTCAATCATTCTAATGTGATGTGTGTTTATGCTCAGATAGTTACATTTACCAATTACCCGACCAAGATCTTCTCTCGAGTGATACTTCCCCTCCCTTTGGAGAAATGAACATTTACCTACAACCACTAACACATGCACTTGGCAGTCAATTTTTTCACAACATATGCAATATACATAAACATTTCCAAAGTTAGAATAATAATAATTCAATAACCTTTCATTCACATATATGCAGTATTTCACCATGAATAACATCAACTGAGATAACATCAAATAAAACAACATCAAATGAGATAACATCAAATAAAACAACATTAAATGAGATAACATTCATATTGACAACAAGGTACAAGCACAATCTATTCATCTCCATAATTCACATTACATTCATATTTACCCTATGTAGTAAGTACAAGCATAATCTATTCATCTCCATAATTCACATTACATTCATATTTACCCTATGTAGTAACAGTAAATAGTAACTACACAACTGGGATGTAACATACTCCCCCCTTGTTAATCATCATCCTCGATGATCTATAACCTTTTAACATACAGTTAAAGTCAAAGAATGTTTTACTTACTATTCTAAAAATATACGTAAGATTTTTAAAATATTCATCCTATGCAGCAATCTTGTCCTTCCTAGACCTTGCTTTGAGTGCCCTCTCTATTGTATAGGTAAATCTTGTATGCCTCACACATACTTACTCTCCCAAAGAGGTTTATTACATATACACATCCTATATACAATAGTAACTATAAATAACACCTAAAACATACTGATCAGAAATCATTGGCCCATGAGTTTATCCGTAGTATAATCCAAATAGAAAAGGAATAATGATGTATTGTGCACTACACCGTCGGTCCTATCCTTCTCCTTTTGTATTTACACTTCTAGACAACTCATAAACTAAGTCTGTCTATCACTTACATATCCATTTTCCTTGCCAAAAAGTACTTTTCTCTTGATTACTTATCCATCCCGAGCATAACATTCCTCTTGGACACCTATCAAATTCTGATACTGCTTCATACTTAAGCTTTTCATCAATAAAGTTTCATTGATCTCTTCGATCTATTACTCCCTTTTGACATTCTATCAAGTTTATGGTTAACCCTATTTCTAAGCCTATTTCAGCTTAATAGAGTTTCCAACCTTTCCTTTTCATATAATGGTCTAAACTTCAATGTTAGAAGTTTACCAATCATTCAAAATTTGGCTTACCATTTTTGCTTACTTGACTATAATAATATATTGAACATTTGCTCAGCTGAATGTTTCATAGTATGATCATGGTTTACACAACCAGGCTATCATTATTTAATTTTTCAAAACTGAAATAACCTTCTCAGGAATACTAAGCAACTACTTTCCACAATATATTATTTAGGATCGAAATCCTATAAGTCAAGTTTCCATATAGTGTTGGTTACTTTGATGAGTTTGTCCACTAGAAAATTATGTCAGTTTTACTAACATAGGTAGATTGATTTGTCTTGTGTTCTACCACTTTCCTTCTTGAATCTCAAGAGAGTATACATTTACTACCGATGATGACATCTGGTCTTCATTTCCTGGCATACTAGACATTATCTTGCCATATTTTGTGCAACCTCTTACTCTATCTTTTCCCAAGTTATAGTGGTTTCTCATCCGACAATTCCCTTTGTCGTTCTGATGTCCTAACTATGACATTAATTTCCTCATTCCATTCTTGAACCTTCCAAAATTTTGGGTACATAGGTTCTTTTACATCCAATAATAGTCTATTCCTTGACTAAGTGAAAACCTATTTTATGATCTCACACCTCCTTTAGTTCCCAAATAATTAGGATTTTTGTAGAGATAAATCCCATTTATCTTAGGACATCCACAACTTGGATTATTTTCAAAGATGTAATTCATCTTTTAACTCAATCTAATTTTCCCGATATAAATTGGACTAATTTCCCGTATTAATCCTCGTTCAATCATGTTGATCCCTAGAAGATATCAAATTTAATTGCATACCTAATTATCAAGCATGAATGTTTCTTGTTAGCTCCATGAATTCTCTTAATCATATAGGAGATTCCCAACTTCAGTATATCCTATTTGAGCACAAGTAACAATCCAGGTGTTCTACTCAATAAAATTTTCCAACATTTCACGCTAAGTGAAAATTCTATGATGTCATGACATAACGATAGATGCTTCCTTCTGAGAATGTATCCCTTTTAATATAAGAGCCACTCAAATAGAGTCTAGTCTACAATATGACTTCCTTTCAAAAGTGTAAAGTAATTAACCAAGTGGCTACTTTAACTCACTAGGTATCCAACCTATGTTTCCATTCATATAGAATTTCATAAGCTCAAGTGATTTACACATTCCCAAGGTGAATCTCTATCTCAATATTCCATTCCAATTCTTAGGATAGAGTCCTCAATCAATGACTAGTCCAATTTTATAGGTTTCTCTACCCCTATATGTCCCAATCAAGTCCAAATGTACAACTCAAACAAGTTATTCCCAACTTAAAAGTGTTAATGATTAGTCCAATACATAACCCAACTCAATAGGTTAAAACTTAACCTAGGGTCTCTCTCTTTATTCGAATGAACTTCTTGTCCCAATAAGTTTATTCTAAACCTAGGGTTTCATTCAAGAGTATGGTAGTGATCAAGTGATTAATCAAGTAAAGATAATTGATGCATTTGCATAATGCCACACCCTATTTTATCTTTCATACCATCTCTATGGCTTAATAGCTAAACCTTATCATTCCCAAGTCTCTTAGCATAATAAGCTTCAGTGTCAAGTCACTTTATGACATGGATATATTTCATAGTATGTAGTATTACTACTTATGTATATAAATAACATCATTATCTATTTTCCCCATATAAGGTATATAGGAGTGTAGAGACACTTTCTTCCAACCACGAGTAACCTATATCTTCCTTATCATGATCAAATTATATTCCTATCCTTTTCTAAGGTGTCAATGATAATATCATTTGATCTTCCAATCAGAAAATCATAAGGTACGGGATGATAATAGGTCATAGTCCTTAACCTTTCCATTTATCTTTCTCCAAAATCCCAATACCTTTTCCTTGTGGTCATAATATGTATGACTTAATTGACATCATGAAATTGACATCATGACTTGCCAAGAAGTCATTAGTTATTCCAAATTGAAAACATATCTATGTTTTTCGTTGGATGGGGTTCTTAACTCGAGTTAATCCACTCTCTTCTTTCCCCCCTTAGTGTTTCCACAACTTCCATTCTACTCAAAGTTGAATTCCTAGCAAACACTTGCTTCTTTTGAAAGGATTTTTCATTCCTTGTTGTTGGCTTCCCATTTCCTTTTCCTTGCCTCATGGCATACCTCGAATATACTCTTTCCCAAAGTTAGATTCATCATTGTTTTCTATCTCATAGATTCAACATTTTGGATCATCCAATAGGAGATCTAATGAATAATCAGCAACTTTACAAGTTAAGAGACACTCTAATAGTCCAATTCTCTTTCCAATATCCTTTTTGGTGGAGGAATATCCATACCCACAAAGCCTCGTTGGTTGATGTACCTTTCCACTTAGAGTGTTGTTTCCCTTGCAAATTCTATTCCTTTGACACATAGTGCCATATTGTATTCCATTTCCTTTTGGAACCATTTAATGAATATTGATTTTCACAACATATTGGTGAGTTCATCTTGTAACTCCAACCTATCTATGTACTATCCAAACCTTTGGTCAAACTGACCTGATTTACCACTTTAGGTTTCTTTCCTACATTCACCTTTTCAAGTGACTTTATTCCAATGCTTGGAGTCCTATTCTCTCATAACCTGTAGAGATACCAAATTTGTTTGGTCTCTTTTTCTTGTCTTAATCAAAACTCCAATAATCTCATTGATTTTGGTTGGTGGAACCATGCCCACATCATTGATTACTTATTTTTGACCATTACGATCTTTTCTCTTTTCCTAGATACTAACTCTTTTCTTGCAAGATCCTATCCTTAAACAAGAATTAGATTTATGTCAGGAGTTCTCCAACCTTATGGATACCTCTTTTTTTGACTTCCTACTTTAATCTAATTTATGTCGACTTTGCATACACATAGATTCGTAGTGTTTTCACTAATCCAAGAATTATTGACTCCTTACAACTATAGGTTGCTACTATAAAAGAGTTATCTCATTTCTTCTCATTCCCTTAGAGTCATATAACTATTTCATAGGATAAAGGTATATATTCGTTATTCTTCCTAACCTTCCTACATAACTTGATTGCATATTCTTCTGCAATCCTAGGTAATATCATAAGTTTTTGATTTAGGAGTTCCCACTCCAAGGAAAACTCTTAACTAGTCCCAATTTACTCAAGTTACTAGGAATCTCATCTTCCTTTTCACTTCCCTATGTTCTTTTCTTTTGTCGTTGTGGCACAAGAACTTTTCAACCATTATCTTTTGATAAGGTTTACACATATTTGCATAATGAGCTCATAGGTTTCAGTGTAGAACCTGGTAGCTCTGATACCACATGTAACATGTGAACCCTTAAGTGCAGTAAAATAATTCCAAATTTACACCATTCGAGTAAATAAATAGAGTAACAAACCATCACAATAAAAAAATTATTTTCTTTATTGATATTATATGAACAAGATGTCATATCCAATTTCAATAATGATTCCATAACTTCACAAGTTACAATTATACAAGAATAAATACACTTACATACATAGCTCCAATGAGCTTTAGAAAAAATAGTTGTAAGATGGTCTAGGATTCATCCTTTCAAATCTTGGTTCTTGTGTTGCCTGCTATGGAGGAGAAGCATCACTTAGGTGCTTTTTTTCCAGCCACAAACTCATAATGCGCATCCGCCACACATCTATCATTTGAAAGATAACCCTTCCCTTTGATGAAGAGATTGGTAGAGTAACCGATAATGATAACCAACTGAGCATAGTGATGTGTCCTACATAACTAGATCCTGTGCAATCCGAAAATCTCAAACTAGCATGTAATACTGGATTACGGTGAATTGACAGTGTTAGTCTCGATAGTCACACAACCTAGAGTGGAGTCTCAAAAATTCACACTACTTTGATCAAAGAGTTTTAATTCAGTAAATGACTGAGAGTCATCTATCACATACACTACTCAGGGCTGATTGACTTAAGACAATCTTTAGCTACGCATAGGTATTTCCTTTAATGGATAGTTTGTCATCCCAGATAACCTACAACCATATTAATCTACTTGGAATTAACTACTTAACTAGTTTGTACACAAGCTAGGTATTCCTTCTATGGATAGTCCATCATCCCAGATAACCTACAAAGTTGGATAACTCGACTTACATGTAAGTATATTAATCCCTCTCCTACACTAGATGCCTTCTCCTAGGAGAAAACACAAGCTTTCCTAGTTAAATCAATAACTTAGCTAAGTGTTTTGTATGTGATTTTCATGTTCAATCATACCTATTATATAATACTAATGATAAACACCCATCTCCTACTATGGAGTAAATATAAACACATTGCATCCCATGTTCAAACATATCTACTATAATTAAATACCTATGTTGTTCCACATGTAACATATTTAAATACATATGTCAAGCAATCTCTTCAACATATCTAGTGTAGTTAAATACTTATGTCAATCAATCTCTCCTATCATGGAGTACTTAAAAACACAATAAAAATAGCCTAAAAGCTTCAATTCTCTTTTTCAAAGACACTCTTAATTACTTCTACTACTCAAACAGAAAAGATATTTCATGCAACATAGAAAACACATAAATTCCAAGTAAATAATAATAAGTAGAAATCCCCATGCCTATTATCGTTGATCCCAAATAATGATGACAATGCATCCTTCTACAACAATAGTTCAACATAATTCAGCTTCCTAGCACAACTCCCTTTCTCTCTCTTGTTGATAACACACTTCTCTCAGTATAAGACAACTCTTCCTCATGAAATCTCACTCTTTTCTCACTCATATAACATATGATTATGACAGGTAAAGCTCAAAAATGATAAACAACAAGGATGTATACTCTTGGTATGATATGTCTTTCTCAAGAGAAATGGGAGAACAAGAATACATAAATGTGAATGATGGTTGTAAATTATGATCACTCAAGAATGGGTAAGAGAGAATGAATATGTATCTAATGAGTTGGTGCAACTATTTATAGAGAAACCAACCTTCATAAATCCTATAGTTTGGCATATAGATCGACACCACTTCCTTGCAACATGATTCAACTTAAAGGTGTCGATAGATTAAGCTTATACTCAACGTAAGGCATAATGGCTCAACTTCCTTATTGACAACATTCACAAGACCAATTCAACTTGCACATGGAGAATTCATATTTTTCTCCACAATTGCCATCTACAAGAAATTAAAACAGAGGTGATGCCAAACTGGTAAGATGGTGTGATTCATAGATAAGAAGAATATGTCAATGATAGATTATCAAAACATAACCTGGATCGACTTGTTTTATGAACTGAGTCGATTGCAACAATAAATACATTGGACTTAGTTCATGTTTTCTCCATTTCATATATCGACTAAGTCAAAGCCAACATAATTTAGGTGTATTGCTTAAATTCACTTCTATGTATTTGGCTGGTATTATGTGTTTCATCACACAATGCCATGTATGATCTAGAGTCGACTTTTATTATAATGTCCAGTATCGACATATTTTAGCCATGGATTTAATACGTCAAAAGAAGTCTCCATTAAATTGACTTTTTAATTAAATAAGAAATAAGTCAATTTCCAAATGTATAAAATCAATATGTAATATATATTATTATTATATAATATTTTAATATATATTTACATATAAGTGTAAAGGAAAAATAATTATAATAATCACATTATATAGGATGTATGCACATATATATATATATATATATACCTCTATGTACACATATATATGTAGGTATACCATATCGATGCATCCATGTGAGCATGTCCATTTGCTAAAGTTTGCTTGTATCAATATGCATATACATATGGATACATGTATATACTATACATATACACAAATTATATATATATATCCACATCCGATTCACCTACATCCATTTACCTTACCATCATATTGATAGGTGTGTACATGTTGTATATCTATACATATGTATATAAGTGTCGTTTGATCCCATTGACATGCATGTCCATACATATTAACATACTTCCACTGAAATCCCACTTATCCATATGATTGTAATAACACAAGAACAACCTCAAAGCCCAAAATAGATAAACATCACCCACAAAAACATGTAGAAGTAAACAAGAATCCTAATGCATTGAAACAAGCTAAGGATGACTTAGCTATAACCCACAAACTGGCTCAGTTCAATCATTCTAATGTGGTGTGTGTTTATGCTTAGATAGTTACATTTATTGGTTACCCGACCAAGATCTTCTCTTGAGTGATACTTCCCCTCCCTCTAGAGAAATGAACATTTACCTGCAACCACTAACACATGCACTTGGCAGTCAATTGTTCACAACATATGTAGTATACATAAAAATTTCCAAAGTTATAATAATAATAATTCAATAACCTTTCATTCACATATATGCAGTATTTCACCATGAATAACATCAACTGAGATAACATCAAATGAGATAACATTCATATTGATAACAAGGTACAAGCATAATCTATTCATCTCCAAAATTCACATTCCATTCATATTTACCCTATGTAGTAATAGTAAATAGTAACTACACAACTAAGATGTAACAAAACTTTTGAGTTTCCATAGGGTTTTGATGAGTATCTATGATTGTTGTGCTTGTTGTACTAGATGTATCAACAATAAATTAGTCTTACTTTAGATATGTATCTATTTTTCTATCTATCTCATACTTGCAAATATTCATTCTGGTGTGTGTGGGTGTTGATTGGATTAGTTTGGAGTGCTTATTTTATTTGTTGTTCATTTTGGGAGTGTTTTCTTCATTTCAAAGTGTTGCATTAGCTACAAAGTGGGTTGCAGTTTGTCTCAAACTTGGTTTATCAATGTTATCAAGAGTTCAAGGCATTATCAAACCTGTATTAGCCTCCTATTTAATCTATCAAAGGTATACTTCATGTTGGGTATTTGAGTACATTGTTTATCCATGATATTTTGTTTTAGTTTGGATTGTTGCAATAGCTTAAATTTGTAATAAAAACTTGCATCAGTTTATATCAATAGTTTATTTCCCAGAAATATTTATTTGTAATACATTCAATATAATTATCAAAACCTGAATGGTAGGACTGTCATATTATTTCATTGAATGCATTTCCATTTTCTAAGGGGGAATTTTATTACCAAAAATTATAACATTTTACATACAATTCATTTTGGCATGAACAAGCTAGCATTATCAACCATTTTGGTCGGAATCAAGCTTAGAAATTTTTCGAACAGATTTGCATTGCATACATGTAGTCCACTAAAGAGGTGTTGATAGGTTGTCTTTTCAAGTTGTGTTTCATATTACGTAGTCTGTCAAAGAGATGTCAATTGGGTTGGCTTTGTCGCCTATGTATTTTGGTCATCTTGTCACCTTTTTATATATAATTGAATTCATCTAGATTAATCTTGTGGTTGGAGGCAGCGTATGCTCTCACTTTTCCCATTCCGAGATTTGGGTGATCGAAAAGTGTTAAAGACATTTCATTGCATTTTGTATTGTGAAGAAAAGTAGGGTAGGTTGTTACACTCAAGCATAAGAAACATAAATCAAAAAAAGAAAAACCACATAAAGGTATGGATTTTATCCTAGAAACCAAGGTGGGAAAAACCAATAAGAAGTCACCTTGCTCTTTTTCCCTTGATAAATGAAGTCAATGACAAATATCTCTTAAATCATAAATCACACTTTTTATTGTCTCCTATATTCCTAATGCTTCTATGAAAATATTTACATGAGGAAAAGAGAAATTCCAAATAAAAAATAGTTGGTTACTTGGCCATACATACCAATTTATTTCTTCACACTTACCCTCTCACTCACTCTTAATTTATTTCATCGACTTGTTTTATTCTTGTAGTGCCTAAGAAGTGTCCCATTATACACAAAATGACTAAAACATCAAATAAATGGAGAAGCATTCATTTTGGTATTATAATCACTATATATATTCTCTGGACACGACCACCACATTTAATAGGCTAATGATTATATTTATGATCTTGGTAGTTTTGTAATCATCAACTTATTAACTACTTAGAAGATATGTGGTTTTGAAATCACCACTTGTGTTACTAGGTAGTTTTGTAATTGAAATCAATAATTATAGAATCATCATCTGCTAAAACCTACAATTTCATCATTGTACAAGAAGTACCTTGTCTTGATCCCTATTGATAAGTGATCTTACATGAATGACATATTTTGAGTAAATGGAATAATTCTACAAAAATTTAAAATCTTTATAGATCATAACCATATTTTTAGTTAGATTTTTGTCTAACAAAAGCATAATTATTTATAAGACATTGAAGGATATTTTTTTATCTCTACAAAGATTATACATACTTTATTTTTTATCTTTGAATCCAACCAACCAATATACTTGAGCCTTTTCTTTAGTCTCCCTACATTTCAAATTCAAAAAAATCCTTCACACCTCTCTTATCGATCCCAACTTGATGTACTACACCTTGCTCATTGAAATATCCAAGTTAGAAGAGAGTAGTGTAATATTGCTCCTCATGCACCATGGAAGAATCTTATTGGGACTCAATTTAACAATGTCAAATATTTTCTTTAGTCTCACCTCATTTGTACATTTTAATCCTATTTCACCCCCATGCTTAATGAATGTCTAAGGGTATTCATTTTAAAGTGTTTTTATCCTAAAATTCTTATCAATTTGTTTTGGGGTTATCTTTTGGTCAATGCCTTGTAATATGACCTCTTTGTAGGTGATTTTGGGTCATTTTGAGTTTACAAACTTTTTAGGGAGAATTGAACCTTTACCTAGTTTCCTCAATCCCTTGATTCTCCACAAAAGAAAATTATGTTTAAATTCAGCTTTAATGATCATGGAGGTTTTTTTTATGGTTTGTAGATATAATTCATCATTTTGGGGTTGGATTGGGGCTTGACAAAATTGAATCTATGTACATGTTTCATGTTGGAGGTTCAATATATTTATCCCCAAGTTTTTGAGTTTCCAAGTAACTTTGTCACTTTTGCACTTGACGTTGGGATTCTAATTCTCTTAGAACCTTGAAACTCGTGCCCCATTTTTCCCCCTAAAGTTATGGACTTACTTGGACCCATTGTGTTCCCTATTTCCTAGTCCCTCTAGTGTCTCAACCCCCACTCTCTCCCTATTATTTTTCCTTCCTTGACCTTGGTATTTTCTCTCTTCTCATTCCCCTTTCATTCCCAAGCCCCAATATACATCTTCCCTTCAGTCCACATATGTTGGAGGAACTTGTCATCTTTGCACTTTGTGCAAAGTCCTCTCATCCCCTTGTGGTCTAATCCTTGGCACCTTCCTATTCCCAAGTGCATTGTTCTTCCCATTGTTGAACCTTGAAACTCCTCCTTTCCTTGGACTTTGGATTTTTGGTGGTACCTTGCACCTCTGCTCTTGGTGTAAAGGTGCTCGTTCCCTCTAAAAACTCAAGTCGTGACTCTTCATCCTTCTATCCTCACATCCCAAGTTTCTTCTCCTTCCAAAAATCCAACCCTCAACCATATCTTTCTCTCTCAAAATTTAGATTCCTAGAGGAACTTCTCACCCTTGTACCCAGTTTCAATATACTTCCTCCCTCAAACTTCCTAACCCCCACAACTTTTCACCCATTGACTCCTTGGAACTTTCAAATTCTTGTAATCTCCAACACATATCCATGGGTCCCTTCTAGAACCAATTTTTTTCCATGCATCTTCACAACTTGGGGAACTCTCCACTCAATTTTGGAGCCTATAAGTGCCCCCTCACTCAATTTTGGAGCCTATAAATGCCCCCTCAAAATTTGGAGTCTTGTGATTTTGGGTCTATTTACACATCAAAATTTCAAAGATGCCCTACACTTTAGGCCTTCAAGAGTTTCCTTTAGCTTTGCAACTCCTAACATTAGTCCACATGCATGGATATTATAAAGGCCTAATGTTTTATGTTCTAAGGATTGGTCATTTATTGTTTTCACTCTACCACAATGCTGAGATAATTCTAGAGTTTTAAAAATTGCACCTAGGAATCTCATTTTGGAAGTAGAAAATAGGTAGTTAATTGAAGCATATATCTATATCGAATGTCTCCTTGACCAGTTGTGGGAATTTTGGAAGATTTTTGAGCAAGGAAGTGTATAGGGATACCTCTACTTGAAGTTTTCACTCATCACATTCGGTAGCATGATTTCAATCAAAATTAGATAATGCCACTAACACTTTAATGCACTGCAAATTTGTTATTTGTAAAGATCTTGTTGCATAAATAAATGTCTAAAAGTTTGTGGGAGGATTGCTAAGTAGAATTGATTGTTAAATTTCATACCTTTGCTATTATTTTTTCTTGTTCTAATGGTTGAATGTGACCTTTTAACCCCCTATAAGGCATCAATTATAAGAACTTTGACCCTCCATATGCCTAAATTGAACATTTTTTTAATGTGTAGCTTAGGAGTAGAAAGTTAGATTTTATGCACTTTATGATTCATTGTATACCTAGGGAAACATCTAAATCAATCTTTGAAAGTAATCATCTTAAGAGAATCATGGTTTGTATATTTGTATCATCTTAATCAAAGGCCATAGAAATAAGTCTTTTTTGGTCTAGTGATAGAATTTGGGATCAAAACCTACATTTGGGTAATATTGTAGTTTCTATATCATGCATATATTTAGTTGCAATAAAAACCTTGTTTAATATTACCTCGAGGAATAACTTGTTGGGTTTAGCTAAGCCTAAAGTGAATGAGAGTTTACCCACTCTCAACAATTGACTCGTTATTCCTCTCTTTATTGATGAGCTTATTTATCTACCTTCAAGAATAAAATCTCCCTAGCCTTAAAGTGGATTCGTCTCTCTAGGAGTGTGAGTAGTGATTTTGGGACCCAACATGATGGTGTCTTTGTTGGATACCATTTGATTTAACATAATTTGAAGACCTTGATTGATTAGCATTTAATGCAACTAGGAAAGTAATTGTATTTGGTTGATATATTAAAATTATTTGATTGTAAATGAAATTTTGTCTCTCCAAACTAGGAGTGGTTACTTTTTTTAAATCAAACCCAAAAGATATTTGTAAACCAATGAATAAAAATGGAAAAAAAAGATGTAGAGATTAAAGAGGACACAAAGAAGTTTCAATTGTTGCAATAATATAAGAAGACAAATACATATTTTTTTAGGTAAGTCTTCTATATCAAACCATCTCAATTCTAAATTGGCTAGAAATTTAGGTAGAGGTGATGCATTTACAGATTTAAGAAAAAATTATCAATAAAACTCTAATGATTCTACCAAAAATATGGTAAGAACAATTAGAAAATATATAGAATTGAATTTGAGATTAGAAGGAATGATACATTCATTAGTAGATAAGATATGTGATATCCCTATAATGGACACACACA
This sequence comes from Sequoiadendron giganteum, assembly GCA_007115665.2. Taxonomy (NCBI): domain Eukaryota; kingdom Viridiplantae; phylum Streptophyta; class Pinopsida; order Cupressales; family Cupressaceae; genus Sequoiadendron; species Sequoiadendron giganteum. The sequence goes on from CM021101.1 coordinate 198,375,502, forward strand.
TGATCATGATATGAATAATTAAGGTATGGAAGAGAAAATTTCTCACGTACACACTACTTTTCCCAATGGGTCACATAGTGGTGAGATGTAGCAAGACCATACGTTCATGATGGTGACAAAATTATACAATTTGAAAATGAATGTAGAGAAAGAGAAATATATGAGAGGTAATTCCTAATAGACCATCTAAAAAATAGGCAATGAGAAATGCAAGCCCATATAGTATTATAATCAGTATAACTTGCACAAAATTACCACCAATTAAATCAGAATCAACATGTTCAAACTTTCAAAATTTACAAATAAATCCACAATATGCTCCACATGTTTAAAATTACCATATCTCTAATCAAAAAGTTAAAAACTAAATTAACATGAGGCCTCCATTTAGGAGGCATGTATAGAGATTCCCTCTAGTTAGATAGCCTCTAGGGGTTGATAGGTATAAGCAATTAGATTTCTTTGGTATCCTTAGTTTTCCCAATTTAATTTTTAATGAGATAAGAGAAAGATACCAAAATTCCAAGGTAGCAACACAGTTATAGGAGAAGAGCATCTTAGACACTTCATCAATTTCATGGATGAATATGATATTGAGGATGATGATGTAATGATGAAACTATTTGTGCAATTTTTGGAAGGTTGTACAAAATAATGGTATTGAAGGTTCTTGAACAATAATATTTTCACATGTAGAGATTTCATGATATTTTTTATATTATAGTATGGGGATAAGATAGATCCTAAATTTTCTCTTCATAAACTCATTGTATCATAGAAAATTGTGTACTTGTGTGATTTCATTTTCTACTCAACTACTTCAACATTTATTCTTGTGGCATGTATTTCCTATTAGAAACTTTAAATTTTATTCTTCTACTTCATGTACTTATACTTCCTTTTCTCCTAGTTCTCATTCTAAGGATTTAATTAATACAATATTTGTGTTTTTCCTACACAAGATCCTATGAAACCTAAAATTATTGTTCATCTTTGTTTAGGTAAAAAAAAGTTTCTAAGCCTATAATAACCATTCATGGTGTAGAAGATGCGTATGCAAGTATAAAATTTGCTATGGACAAAGGGTACTCCAAATTATGGGTCAAAGGTGATTCCTTAAACATTATTAATTACCTACGTGGCACCCATGTGCCAAGCTGGAATGTGGAGAATCTAATTAAAGATAGTATAATGATGTTAAGTGCGTTTGATGAGACTCACGTATCACACATTTTCTGAGAGGGAAAATCCTTGGCAAATTTTTTTGCCAATGAGGCTATCAGATATAATGAATCTCGGATGTGGGAGGATGGATCGATCATTCTTGAGAGAGCTAGGAGTTTAATGTGGAATGATGTTGTGGGATGAATTCCGGTGGTGGAGGAATTTAAGCCTTAGTATTTTGGTCTGACTCACACATATTTTGGGTTTCTACTAGATAGCTGGCTTTTTTCCTAACATTTTTCGCAAGGGTTTTCTCCGTCTAGTGTCTGCTACGATGGGTGGTGACAAAAGTTGAATAGAGCCGCACACTTGCATGAGCTTGAGGAAGAAGAAAAAACTATGGAATATTTTGCGCCATGGAAACTTCACATCATTTCTAGAATGTCTTCATGGGCATGATTCAAATGCGTCGACGAAATTTGTTTCTTGCTAGCATAACAAGAAGCTTTAAATAAATGGTTTGGAAGTGGAGGTGAATGAGGAGGTGATTGCTGCTGTGACATGGATGTCGATGGTTGGCCACAATTTTTTTAAGGACAAGAAAACCAACAAGGATGTGATGGCTTAGTTCTTTAAGGATGATGAGTGGAAGAATTTGGTGAAAATGGAGACCTGGGGATATGAGCGCAAGTCGCTTAAGAAAATTTGGGCGGAGGTGGCTGAGGTAATAATTTGGTATGTGATGTTGGAAGGAAGGTTTACTGCTATTCTAGGACACCACTTCACTCTCTTAAATCACTTCAGACACAAGCTATATGTCTTTTTTCCTTTTTTCTTGCTTTCGTCTATGGAAATTCGATGTATGCCCATTTAAAAAATAGAAAGACCACGATCCTCCATGAGGGTCTCATTCTTTTGATAATGGAGCATGTCAAATCGCTCATCCTTGCCCCTGCCATTTTGGGTAAGGAAAAGACTCTAAGTGATGGGTCGGATTCCTCTAGTTCGGATACCAACAACGATGAAGATGATGAATGGGATGAAGAGGAGGAGGTGGGTCCTCAATCTTACGAGGCCACCTCTTCAAAAAAGAGGAAGAAGATTTGTCCTAAAAGTAGTCATGTGCCTAAGAACATCATTCTCTCTGATAGCGAAGACACGAAGGTGGGGTCAAAAGATTCATTTACCAAGAAGGTGGAGTTGGTTGTTGGTCAAGGTGATATTGATGTTGGTAGTAAGGAGGGTTTGCAGGAGAACGTGTCTGACTCAGAGGCTAAGGACCATCCAAGGAGATCATCCATTTGGATTGCTAAGTTAAAAATCCAGGGTTCTAATGTTCTGGCAAAGGATGCCAAGGTGTTAGATGAGGTGAAGGCTATTGGTGCTAATGCGGGGAATATTGAGGAATCTCCATACCAGAACTTACTTGATGATACATTGCAGGCTGAGATTAAGGGTCAAGGTGAAGATGACCCTGAGAGGATGAACACTAAGGTAGACCCCCTCTCTGAGGTTTTTTCTTATTTAGATGATGAATCTCCCTCAATGTTTTAGTTGCTAGATATAGCTAGGGTTGGGGCAATAGGTACTTTTAAACTAGCTAAGTGGACTCTTCAAGGTTTCAATAAAGTGAATATTAAAATTAGGGGTTTGAAAAAAACCCGAAGAATGTGCCAAAGAATTTTTTTTCAAACATTCTTATTGACAGGATTGTGGACATTGAAGGTTCTCTATAGGATTTCAAATCCCAGTGTGATGAATGGTTGGATGGGTTGGAAGAAAAGGTTGTGGGCACTAATGAAAACATCAAAAAGTTGTTGCAAGCATGCCATATCTCTGTGAAAACTAGTGCAGACTCCCTGGAGGTCTTGTTTAAAAAGATCAATGATTTAAGAGAGGGCCAACTGTACTTCTTTGATCTTATGAAGGGGCATACAACTAAAGGAAAATGAAAGAAGGGTGTCAAAGATGACACTAAAGGCCCTGCATCTAAATGGACAACTGATTGGAAAATATATTTTGAAGCCTAGAAGGAGCTATTGGAAATGATTGACTTGCATAGGAGCCAGGAGCTTGAGGTGGCTAACACCTTAAGTAGCATGAATTAGTGGTATCTTTTCTATTTTTTCTCGGTTGGTCTATAGGTGGTCTTGTGTTGTTTTATTATTTTTTCGCTGCTGAGTGCTACTATTGGTTCACTGTTGTTTCTTATGTTCAACACTCTTTTTATCTTAGTTTATTGTTTGATGGTTTTCTATTGGTACTCTATGACACATATTTCTAGCAGCATTTTATTTAACTTTTTGTAAAGGGTTTCGGGTCCATTCAAAACCTATTTTTCCTGCTTAATCAAATCCATTCATGGTGTACCTAATACACCTCAACTATGGAGTTATTATGTTCAAATTGCTAGATCTATTGTTTCTAATTTTCTCGCGGCTACTAATTTTTACACATGACAACCCACATATATAATACTTGTTAAATAATAAAAATATTTAAATTCCTACTTATCTTCTCACTTATGCTCCTATTTTATAATTTTCTCCTCAACCTATTAAAAAGCCTTGGAGACTATGATTTTATTGAGAAACTTTGTGTTGCTTCTACTAAGATCTTCCTCTATGACCTTGTGCAAACTTCACCTTCCTTTCATGGTATTCTTTGGGAGGCTCTATAGAAGATCCCTATGCCATATTTTACTAGATCGAATGATGTAGCAACTATGATTGATTGCATTAGATCAAATAGCACTATTATTCTTTTCTAAAAATATGAAATTCCTCTTTCAGAGGTTCAAAATCAACATGGCCCTCTTTTACTAATTATTTTTATTAACAATTTTGGTATCAAGGACACATTCATTGATCTTGGTTTTAGTCTAATAATCTATGTCATTGACTTGTTTCATTAAATCAATATTGATATGCCTTGTTTTCTACCTACAACATTGTCTATCTATGGCTTTGATAAAATTGGATGTCAAGCTCTTGGCATAGTAACACTATCTATAGAATTTGGGCCTCATTATTTTCCCCATTGTGGTGTACATGATGCCAAGACCCTTATCATATAATTTTCATCAAGGTAAACCATGAATCCACGCCATTGATGCAATCCCATCCACCTTACATCAATTGATTAAATTTGTATATAATAGTAAGGTGTGTTCAAGTGAAAGTGAAACATAAGAGGATAACCTAAACTAAGATAAACTACTCAATTCACCACAAAACAAAAAACTTTAAGTTAAGGAGTATAAGGGAATTCAAATAATAAACAAAAAAATCTAAGTATACTAATGTTGAACTCTCTTATTGCATTAGTGATAATGGATTTGACCAAGTGCTTGAAGTAATGATTTCTATGGTGATATGTAAAATGCTGAAATAAACAACATAATATTTCATTCAAATTTCTTGTTAAATGGCTAAAGGGGGTCTCCAATTTATAGAGTTTTGGATAAAGCAATGGAGGGCTAGGATTGAAAGGGGAAATCAAGGGCCTAAGATTCTTGAGACCTCTCAAGGAAGGAGAGATGGACAAGTGGATGAAGTGGCTTGGTTGAGATGGGAGGCTCGAAGGTTGTAGGAGAATAGAGGGTGGAAATAAAGCTTGGAAAAGAGTGGATGGTGAGGATATGAGGAAGTACTTAAAAGTACTTTAAAAGGATCTCAAAAAGGGAAGATTTGGAGTGTTCCCTGTTGCAAGTATGAATGTGTTTGATGGTGTTGTCATTAAAATTGTCATTGATGTCAACATAGTTCAAGTTGAGTACATATGGTACTTGTATAGTTGAGATAATGTAGAAGTGATTAGAGTACATGGAGCTATATTTATGAAGTTGTAGTTGTGTTTTTGCCAAGTGCTTTTAAGAAAATTTGAGAAATAATCAAGGTAGTGTTGAAGTGATTATGCTCTGATATTGTGCTCTTTATTTCTTATGTGTTGATCCTATGCCTATGTGGATCTGTAAGTGTGTTCATAAGTTTCAATGGATAATATATCCCGAGTTTTAGCTTCTGGTTTGATGGAGAGTAAAAGATATGTTCACCGGTGTCTGAACTGGTTTCAAAGAACTATCTGTTTATGGACTGGGAGAAAGGTTTTGGCTCCGCAGTCCTTTGATATTTTGTTTCAGATCTTGTGGATTTGGGAGATGAATCTCTCTGATGGTTTCTATGTTCTTACAAATTTTCTTGTGGTTTGGTGCTTCGAAAGACCTACTCCAGAGCTCTTGTGTTTTGTTGGTTGGTCTAGTTGGACTAGTGAAGAGTTCTCTGTGAATAAAGTTTGTTGTAATTGATGCAGATGTACCTGAGGTATTCTTAGAGATGGAAAAATGTCTGGCGAAGTGTTTTGAGTGATCCACGTGTGATTATCTTGCTGGAGATGCATGTACTTCAAAGATCATTGGTGTTTTCATTAGGTTTGGTCGACTCGGTGTCTACACATTACATTAATCTTTTGCATCGACTTAAGGAAGCATGTGTTTGATCCAAGATGTTGTTTGGGTCCTAAATTAAATATGTAATTGGTCCTCTCTCATTCTTATCCACAACCAGAATGTTGAGTAGCCGACCTAGTTTGAATTTGTAAATGAAATGGTATATCCAACCTCAAAGAATGTTTCTAAGGTTGAAGATGGTATAAAATCAAATCAAGTTGTGGCAAATTTCATATCCATCCATCCTTGAATCGAGCAAGTGAGTGAAGTGTGCGAACAAGTGCAAAAATCAGAGAGTGGAAGAGAAAATTGAGGCAACAATACTTTAAGGTGTTAGATTCCTGAAAGCAGTGAGTTGATGGTGTCTACAATATTTTGATCAAGTTGTGCATGTGTGGAACCCTAGTGGTGGATCTTCATTTATCCCTTTTCTATTTTTTGTAGGCAATGAGCCTCCTTTCTAGACAGTGAGTCCTTTGAAGGTAGTGAGCCCTTGCATCTGGGCAGTGAGCCTTTGTATCTGGGCAATGAGCCTTTGTATCTGGTATTGCATTACTACTATATTGTGAGTTAATCCTCACTATGGTTTTTCCCTCATTGGGTTTTCCATGTAAATCTAGTGTCTCTAGTGTTTTCTTTTTGTTATTTACATTTCATGTTTACACTTGATAACAAATTGAAGTTAAAGTGAAAAGATTAAGTTTAGAAGTAAAGTGATTTGAGACAACTGATTCACCCCCCTCTCAATTGTCTTGTGTGTTTCAACATTCCCATACTCCAAGTACATAGGATGAATTTAAAAAATAGATTTATGGAGAATAGAATATTTGGCCCATGCCCCAAGTACTTCATGCCATGTCATAGATGTACAAGCTATGGCATGTGGATCTACATGGGGATTGGGTGAGTCAAACCTTGATTAATCATTGTTTAGATCCATGTAAAAATGATTAGAAGGGTGTTAGGTGGTTGAAGGTGACTGGGGGGATTAGAAAAAAAGAATAAAAAATAATTATTATTTGATAATTATTTATCGAGTTATACCTTAGGAGTGATAGAAATAACTAGAAGAAATATATAAAAACATTAATTAAATAATAAATATATTATTTGATTAATAAGATGAGTGAAATAAGGCAATTGATTAAATGTGAATGATCAATTATAAGAGATATGGTCAGGATTGATAAAATTTCAATTTTAGGTGTCTACATTTTGTCTCTTTGAAATAGTAGAGAAGGAAAATATGGATCTCAGAAGGGAGAAATGAGTAGAGAAGGAAAATATGGATGAAAGAAAGAAAAATAGGAGAAAATGGAAGTGAGATGAAGAAATGAGAGCATAAATAATGAAAGGGGGAGGAATAAATAGGGCCGAAGGTGAAAAGATAATTCATTTTCACCCTAGATAATAGTAGACTTAAGAGAGTGGAACATGAGTAACGAAACAAAGATGGAGCGTGTACCAATCCACAAGCATCAAGTAGAGTGGAGAAGGCAATATATGCATCTGAAGGACAATGGGCCAGTGGTTAGTACCTAGAATCTTAACATTTATTACATTTATGTGTCATTAATGGGGGGAAAGGGTAAGCTAGAAGAACTATTGAATTGCAAAAATTGTGGTTCGATGTATGAATAGGGATTGGAGCACATGTGTTGAGAGATGTAGCAATGCAGAGTGCTTTAGTGTATTCGTTGAAAAATGCACCAATTGTAGTGCATGCATGCATAAGGGGTACAACATATGTGGAGAAAGCACAAAAAATTGTGTAGAAATTGGGGTGTATGCATGAAAATGATACATATGCAGAAGATAAAGTGGTGCATTTGCTAAGGGAGGAAAAATGGCCTACGATGGTTTCATAGGAAAAGAGGTGCATGTGTGGTATAACATGACAGTCATGTTGAGTTAGGAAAAATGGAGGATCATGCATGCATAGAAGTAAGATAAAAGATAGATAAGAGATCTATGGTAACTAACATGTGATGGGAAATGATGTGTACGAGTGGTTGAAGTCGCTAAAAACTTGATAGAGGTGATTAGGAGTACTAAGCTTGATGGATGGTTTCAAAAGATGATGGGTAGGTGACACTATGATCCTTCAAGTTGGAGTATATATCAAGGATAAAAATGGTAGAAAAGAGATGGAGGTCATAAATGAACATGTTTTATTTACCTATTGGAGAGATGATGGTGACTTTGGAGGGTGTGTGATAGATTTTTAAAGTGTTGACTTAGAACCAGTTAGTTTATAGTTCATCGATGGATGTAGATACAACACTGACATAACTATTTGGGAAAGAAGACCTATTATGAATAGGCATGGCCCAATATTTGAACAAATGTAGAGGGTTGGTTTCAAACCTTCCCTTGGTGATGAAAAATATTGTTAGTGGCATTTTTCTACTTGAAAAGAGCAGGATGACTTTTTCAATCATCTTGGTCAATTTTGTTGCTAACATGGTGAATGATGGGAAACGATATATATGGGGAGCATCCATTCTAGCACACTTATACATGGATATTCTCATGGTGATGTATAGAGGTGGGTAGAGTTTTAGCCACACTACATTGATATAGGTATGGGGATAGGGTGGACATGGATTTCAAGGAGTTGTATGTATTTATGTGGTAGTAGATTTTACAATATAGGTAGATGGGGAGATGTAGCATTGACAAAGGGATTTGGATGATTTGTAGAGGAGGGACATCACTCGGTGACCATGGAGGGAGGGAGAGGGGTTTTCAAATGATAGGAATTATATATGACATTCTATGTTAGAGTGCTACTTGATTGGTAGGTATGCTGACTTGATAGAGAGATATCACATAGATAGGGTGCAATGATAGTTTGGATTGAGGTAGGATGTATCGACTGGATTGCATGTATTTGCATGAGTGGTGAGGGAGGTAGCATTGTGAGGGGCATAGATAGATCAAATAGTGGTAGATTATGGGTGGTTGTAGACAAAGAGGATGGAGTGGGACAACTAGTGTAATGTCCCCTTTTAAATTCCTTTAGTTTCAAGCCCTAACACACATAATATAAACTTGCACAGTTGATTATTAATACAAATTCTTGATTTTTAACTTGTTTTAATAATTACTATCAAAATTAGATTTATTAAATTGATTTGGATACTCAACAATCTTCCCAAACTTATACCAAGTATAATTTTCTTTAGTATTGTCAATTTTCTTCAAGTCTATAATTGTTTAATGCCCTTGGTAAATATTTTCTTAATTTATTCAAGTCAGGGGTTTTTATCCAAAAAATTAACAAGGGAAATAAAATGGTTTTCATCCTTTAATTTCTACCATGAGAGGTCTCATCCTTATGTTAAATGAATCATAATTCCATACTCCAAAGGAGTAATAATCAAATAGTAAAAGTTGTATTCTCCATATGGTGTCTCCTCCTTGTTTGATGTATCTTAGATATCTATTTTCCTTCAATAGTCATGATTCTTCACATTCCCCTTGACCTTTGATAAAATAAAAATTTAATTTTATATTTATAATTATATTATATTTATATTTTAATTTATTATTATTACTGTTATGTGACTTTTCTCCAATAGAAGAGAAAACTATGAAATAACCCTTTAGAATTAAAAGGGAGATATAAAAATAAAAGATATTATGACCATTTGGTTAAAAGAGAGATTAATAAAGAATATGTATAAAAACTCATTTAAAAGGGGGGCGGATACTTATTTATTGCATAGTTATTAAAATGAAACTCTTGTAAAAGGGTGTGATAGTTTGGAAAACACCCCTTAAAAGGATATATAAGGAATTCATGTGAGACTTGGAAAAGGCATGGAGAACATTCATGGAAGAAGAAATTGGTTTGGCGAGCTATGGACATTGGAGAAGGGAGCACATAGAGTGTGCCAACTCGAGGTATAATGTACACTCAAGATTTTCCTAGCCAAGACTGTTGTGCATGTTGAGTAGTTATTATGAAACATGTTGTATACATGTTGAGCAATTATTTTGGAGCATGTTGTATACATGTTGAGTAATTAATTTAGAGAATGTTGTATACATGTTGAGTAATTACTCTAAAGCATGGTGTGCACTTGTTTTGAGCATTGTTATGTTGAACTAGCACTTGTGCAGGGTGCAATAGTGCACTGTGTTCCGAAATGAACTATTTCCTCCTAGATTGTTCCATACCGAGAACCAATACCACCAACATCTTCCTAGGATGAGATTGGTTTTTTCAAGTTTTTTTATTCAGATAATATTGAAATCCATTGATATCAAAAAATATTGGAATAAATAGGATTTTAATGTTAATTTGATTGTATTGTATGGATGTTTTATTTAATGTACTATGTTAATTATTTACTTTAGAATTATTGTCCAATTATTACATATTATAGTTTGCATTGGTTATTTTACATATGTTAGTTATTCACATCATTTTAGTAACACTACATCTTGTAAATTATCTTAACTCTAACATTTAATCTATTAAATTTGATGCTAATACTTTAAAAAGAATAGGATGAAAAGTGACATTACAATTACAATCCCTTTTCAATAAGGGGAATTACAATTGGGAAGAAATAGCCAAGGTTGGAGAAAGACAAGCATACAAGGATTGGTTGAGGGAGCATAGGCCATTTTGATCGATGGTACCACCCCTATTTCCATTCAAGACCATATTTGAATAGTGGCGAGGAAGGTAAGGAGATGGGGAGGGGGGAGAGCTATTGGAAATGGAGTAGGAGTGAGAGTAGGGAGGGGGAATATATTGTAAGGAGGTGGGAATGGGGTTTGGGAATGGAGAGATGAATAGGAGGAATACATATAGGAGTATGTGGAGATGTAGGTAGATGCAATAGAGGGAGAGTAGCATTAGCAATAACAAAAGATAAAGTTGAATATCCTCAAACTTGGAGGATACAGGGAGAGGAGGGGAAGGTGTTGGAAATTAGGTATAGGTATATTCACATGGGTTACCATGAGTGCCAACATAGGGATCCCTATAGACTCATAGAGACGAGGAGAGGGATGTTTTGGAGGTGAGACTGGTGAGAGATTTGAGTGAGTGGGATGTAGTAGTGTAGGAGAGGGATAGGATACAAGGGGAGAGGGATGTGCTACATATGGAGTGGGACAACTTAGAGGTAGAGAGGGATGATCTATAGTTTGAGCGAGATATCTTTCAAATAGATTTTTTTGGATTAATGTAAAATTGAACCTTGTGCCAATTTCAGATTTGCACACTTGCCCCTTGCATTTACAGTGCCTAGCCACATTTATAAAAAGAACCTTATGAGTCAGAATTTTGTGAGGACCAATGATGAAGTGATAATAGTCCACCATCTCATTTTTCACAAAGTTATGATTTGGATGTCTACGTGGTATGCAAATGTCCATGCGGTGTGCTAGCATCCTCAAGATTTATGAGTTCAAATGAGGAATCTTGGAAGCCCTTACCCATGGCATGTGTCATCGTGACATGATTTTGAGTGTAACGACTCTTCTTGCTCATGTAGCTACACAAAACTCCCCTTTTCACTCTCATTCATAACACTTCTCATTCTAACTCACTCCAATAGTTTGTTCTCTTCTTACTCTTCTCCTCTACATCGCGTCTCTATGGTGAAGCTTTGCTAGATTGAAGTCTCACTAACAATCAAATCTCTCTTGCAAGCACTCAACATCACGTCTATCAAGCCAAGAGGGAGCCACAGACTTTTGGTAAAACTCTCTTGTATATTTTCTATCATAATTTATTATGTCTATATTTTGTGATATAGGTTCTCCTCCTTAGCGAGGTTTGATTTTATCACTCTTGTGTCTATTTTGTGATAAGGCTTCTCCTCCATCATGGGGTTTTCTTTTATCACTCTTGTGGCTACTTTAATTTTTGTCTCTTATTCTTTTTATCTATCTGGTTTTCTGTGGAGGTGGGAACACCAAAATAGACATTTGACTAAGGCAAGCCCCAAAATAGCCCCAACATTTTTCCTCATTCACCTTTTATGCAAGTTTCTCAGGTGGAGCTTTATGAAAGGCTTCAAATCATAGGAACTATTTGATTTTATCTCTTATTCTCTTTTTTATTTATCTACATTATCGCTTTCTGTTAAAATTACTAGATTAAATGAACCTCGAGTCTCGAAGAGTTAGTAGGTTCCTTGATTTTTGTACGAAGGACTTAGTTCTCTATCCATATGAGACACCATCGCATCCCTGAGATGACAACACACCACACTATCGTATCATTCATGTGTAAACGTCCTTTGGTTGAGAGATCTTCCTTTCATCTCAAAAATCTCTAAAATCTTCTCTTTTGGTCCTCGAAGTTGTCTATCTGAGATCATCCCAGAAACTCTACTTCTAGCATGTTTTTTGCAATCTCTTTCATCTTGATCCTTCTAGGTAATCTTGAGGTATTCATGAGGTGACCGAGGTAAATTCATTCCCTGTTGACTCTTATTTGAGACACGGGAGTAGTGAATCCTCTCCACAAAATCTATCTTTAAAGATCTTACAGGGTGTTGATTCATTAAGACAAGAGTAAGATACCATGAGGGGAATAATGGGTCCACAAGGGTTGATATAATATTTGGGGGAGATTGGGAGTGCTTAGATTGATTCATCACGATCCTTATGAGAGGTGGGATATTGGAGATGTTGTATGAGCATGTAGTGTTATTATGCTAGAGAGCTCCTAGCTTTGCAAAATATACAAGGTCAAGAGGGTCAACATCAACTAGATCCAAACCATCAGCAGTGAGGGGGATCATATTAGAGGCCACCACCACCATGACCACCATGACTAGGAGAATTAGAATAAAAGTGAGCTAGTTGTAGATAGCTTAAGATGGATGGATTTAGATGTATGATAGACACATGCCCTAGAGGTAGATGCTTATATGTATATATGAATTTTTGATGCTTTATGAAGCATATGTTCACTTTATTTTTGATGTATATATATGAGATGGTTGACATATATGATGTTATGATGTGATGTATGGCTATATATTTATAATGCATATTGATTAATAATGTGATGTATGTTAATATTACAAGAGATATACATGATGGATACATGTGTATGTTGATTTGCTTGTATGTTTATGTGGATTAGATTTAGATGCTTAGACTAACAAATATGGATATACAATGTATTTATTTTTGAAATTGTGTCATGGATATGTTTATGGAAATAAAAAATGTGACTAATATATGGTAATTATGGATGATTATATGATGACATGTGTGAATTTTATGTAGGTTACAAGTCATGGCACAACTATAGAGGAAGAGATGATGAAGGATAGAAGAGGAAACAAAAAGGTTTACTAACTAAAGCTAGACAAATGAAATTAAATGAACATGGATAACATAGATTGGTTAAGGCCAAAATATTCACACAAAAATCTTCATATGGGATAGGGAAAGAGGGATATGGATATGGGAATGATAGGGGATACTTTGAATGCAATTATTAAAATTTAGTAGTGAGCAATCATTTTTGCATAACATTAGATATTATACATTAGGGTAGAAATAACTGAGGTGATGATGTATCGCATGCATAAGATCAACTTGAAAATCAATAAGAAGTTTAGTCCAACACATCACAAGGTCTTGAAATATCATAGTGGGTACAATAGTAGATAACTAATAGACATAAGGCATACTCGAACATAACACAAGGTTGCAAAGGGATTTAGTGGGTACATAGTGGGACAAACATGCAAACATACCACATAAAAATGATAAGACCATGACCCAATAGTTACTAGCCAAGAAATACCATGATATGAATGATTGTGGTGATCTTAGTGTAGCAAAATAGGAGGAAATAACAAAAAAAGAAACAAAATTTTGAAAGCAAAATTCAACTTACATACACCAAAAATACCTTTTCCAAACAATGGGTGATAAGATAATGCTTGATGTGCAGAATGATATTGTGACCAATGGATTAGTATGGGCCAACTACACTTGATCCATGAAGAATTGAAGCATATTCATGCCACTAAACTTCAATCCAATAGAGATCATTCAAAATAAACTAAACTAAGAATTTTATCAAAACTAACATGCTAAACTATGAAAACTTCAAAACACCTACTCTAATCCATTTGAAACTTATCCTATTGTGGGGGTGGTGTCGCATTGATGTGGAACAATGACACTTTCCCAATCCCTATGGATAAATGAGCATGTTTCAACCAGTTTTATTGAAGAAAACTAATGAAACCATTGATAGATGTGTGATGAAAGATTAGTTAAAGCTAAATGAACATGATGCAAGATATTTTAACATGATTTATGCTAAAATGATCAATATGTGCAAATGAAAAGCTAATCTAAATGGATTCTAAGCTAAAAGATTGAAACCCTAATTAACAAACAAGCTACATGAATACATCTAAGTTACCATGGAATCCATTAATGGAAGCTAAGCTATTATGCAAGTAATTAAACTAAAAAAGATGCTAAATATGAGTGTGAGTGTGAGTGATTTTAACAACATAAGTTTGATGCTAAAAGATGGATCCATTTGTTTCCAAATAGTCACCTATTTATAGGAGAGTGAATGAGAAATGGAGGGTTGTAATAAAAAAGGTTAATCAACAGTCAATGATGGAAGAAGTTGGAGGCATGGATCATGGATTCTCATCAACATATGAGAATCAATGATGAGATTTAATCAAGGGTTCACATTTGTTCAAACAAACACACTTTTAACTTGCACAAGAAGTCAAGTAAGTTTGTTAGAAAAATGAATATTCCTTAGAATATCCTCATGGGTGAGGAAAATAGATATTTAGCAAATTAAAACAAAGTTTGATTTTGAAAAGGGGAAGAAATATTCCATGGGAATATTCCATTTTTGGAGGAATGTGCAAATGAGGAATATTCCCTTGCAAGTGGGGGAGAATTAGATTTAATTAGTAATTTGATAATTAAATAAAGTTTTAATTTATGCAAATTAGGGGAATTAAATGATATTCATTAAATAAATGATTTAATGATAAAGGGGAAAGTGTTATGATATTTAATTAAATAATTTAGGGTTGTTTAATTAACTAAGAGGACTTAGGGATTCAAATTAAATAAGTTGGTGTATTTAATTTAATAAGAAAAAATGTTAGTATGAAAGGGGATGAATTAACCTAATGACACAATTAATTAAATAGCTAGGCTAATTTAACCAATTAAGTGAAAAGAGGATGGATTTTAGGATGAAATGATGTTAGTATACCTGATTTGAGTGCATGATATCATTCAAGACATTTTTAAGTGTCTACATTTTGCCCCTCTTTGGAGTGAGGTACTTGCTACTTTGGTTCAAAAACTGATGCTTCTTCGAGTTAAACTTTTTATGTTTAAATCAAAAAATATTTTTTTATTTTTTTATTTTTTTGATATCCAACTCCTGCCCCAGTGAAAGGAATAAGCTGGTTCCCTACCCCCTTGAGAAATCGGGCAAAAATTTGGAATTTTGGGTTGATTTCTCGACAAAGATGGAATGTTGCCTGAGGGGTCCGAAAAGGCTCTAGGATGCAAAAAATACCAAAAATGTGAAAAAATGGTGCAAAATAAGCTTCAGTTTGGAAAGAATAGCAAAAGTGGTGATAAACCCCAGCTTCAAGGTTAAATTAGGGAAAAAAACCCTAATTTGCATGCTTCCATAAGTGAGGAAGGGTTACTTTCAATTCATTTTTTTGCATTCACTCTTTAGAGAATCCTTGCATTATGAGCTCAGAACCTCTCACGAAATGGTGCAACAAGTGCTCCCACGACACATTTTTGACAGGGTTCGCGAGTACCAGAGGTCTCCAGGCATAGGACCATCAGTATGTGATTTGAAACTTGACCTGCATTTTTGACTCTTGAGTGCATTTATTACAATTTGAATTTTGAATTTTGGTGGTGTCGCTATATAGCAATGCTATTTTTAGAATCGGTGATGCTATTTATAGTGAAAAATATGTGATTAGCGATGTAGTTCATGATTTGATATTAGGGTTTCAAATTTTAAATCACAATGCGGGTGTAAATAGTGATGCACCTTGTGATTTGGAATTTAGGATTAGGGTTTTTCAAGGTCAAATAGTAATGCATGTGTGATTAGCGATGCATATCGTGATTTGCAATTTGAATGCATCCAGCCTCGCTATTTGGAATTTGAATTATAGCAACACTATCGTAAATAGTGATGCTTTTGTCATTTTTGGGGATAAAAACTCCAAAATTTTAGCCAATTTATAAATTTTGACATCGTGCACATCGTGGGTGCAAGAGGTTATCCAGCCTTTGATGTCCCATGAGCACCGACCGATAGTTTTATCCAGACTTGATTATTTGTCTGAGATATGATAGGAGAACTTGGGAGAGATTGGTTTGTGGTGTGTTGCCTATATGCCTGTCGTTTAGACTCATTTGGCGATGATGACAATGTTATGCGAGCGATGGCATAGTGATACGTCATCATTCCACCTACCTATTGGCGAGGCAACAATGACGTTGGAGGATGTATGGTGGATTTTGTGATTGTCGATATATGGTCAGCACATGATTTATGACATGGATGCTAGCTATGATGCCTGCCATGAGGTGCTTGACTAGGAGGCCATTGTCCTAGTCAACTCCTAGATTGACCTCGAGATGTATAGAGGTTGGGTGTTGACCTTCAAATTGATCATTGCGATAGTGATCTTAGGTTTGGTTGCCCCAAATCGATGAAGTAGGGGATTCAGTCCTGAATGGGGGTTGGCTTGGCATAGGATGTTGTTTAGGACTTAGTTTACATGGGGTCCAGTGATGATAGCCTCCCTATACCATGATATGCATGACTTTATGTATTGTGATGGCAGATCCACTGGCACTAAAGTCACTCTTCTTCATATTTGGGCTTGGGAGCACATTGTCATGCTCTGACCGATTGTTCACATGGAAGATGTGGAATTGGATGATCCAGTTGTTTGGAGGTACAAAGGCACCATCACTTTACAACACATAGGGTAGCTCAACATTCCTTACTAGATTGAGTGATTGACAAGATGATAGTTTTTAGATGGCGGCCATGGCTCCAAATGTCGACATGGTATGATGATACTTAGTAGTTATTCTTTGCTCGAAAAACTCGATTCACGCAAGGTTAAGAGCACATTATTATTGAGAGGTACCTACTTGATAGAGTTGCCAGACAATTTGGTGAGAGGTAGGATAGGCTTGATGATCAGTATACTACCATTTTTTCCAAGTCATCTTGAGAGATAGCATGGGGACACACGATCCTAGCCTATGAGGTTGTAGAGGGCTTCTAATAGTTGGTTGCTAGGTGAACCACCAAAAACATAGATTAGGGAAAGAGGATTCCCCAATGGGCTCCTAGGGTTTTCCACCTAGGAGCTTGGTTGAGAAATGGCTCTCGTTCGCACTAATGATGTGTTCTTGGTGAGTTCATTCAAAGGGTTGGGGTTTTAAGGTGTGTAAAGCATGTGATATGGAATGTGTTTGAATGCCGCAAACTAATGAAATGAAGCTCTCTAATTAATGTAAACTAATCCAATGCAAATGTATTGAAAACACTATGTAAAATGACCTAAAATGAAAGAAAACCATAATAGAACTTAAAGTAGCAAAAGTGGTGCACCTGGAAACTGAAGGCTGATTAAGAGGAGCTCTAGAATCTTCTCGTATTTGCTGAAAACACTTACTGGTACATTTACACTGGAATGGGCGACCTAGTCCTCTTCCCAGGAAACTTTTCCAGAACAGGTTTATGGAAAAAGGGTGTCCAAATCTATAAAAACCTCTAGAAGCCAGGTTCAGTGGGACTAGGTCACCATTGTTGGTGACTTAGTCCAATTCTGAATTTTTGCAAATCTGAGAGTGGAAGTGGAAGCCCTCGGTCTGCACTTCGGTTCCTGGCAGGTGTCCGGTACAGATTCTACAGAAAACAGGTTGAAAGAGGTCTCCAAGCTTCAACTAGGGCTTTGTTGACTTGAATGACTTTAATGAGTTCACAACACCTTTTTAGCACCTTTCTCTTTGACAAATCTACATAGAAAATCCTGCAAAGCACACATGCAAAGAGGAGAAAATGAGTTAGGGTTAGAGAATAGGGGTTTGCCTTAGTCAAACCCCATTTTGGTAATAAAACCCTAAATGATGAAATGAAATAGGAAAGGAAAGATGATTGAATAACATGTAAATGTAAACACTCACCAAACCCTTGTTGAAGAAGTCTGAAGACATGCAAGAACCAAATCCAATGGATGGTGTTTGAAATGTTAAGTGCTTGAATGATTTCCTGAGAAGATTGGTTGCTTGAGTGCTTGTGAATATGCAAGAGATGATGATGAAGAAGAAAAAGAGATAGAATGAGCAGAAAAACCCTTATTTATACATCTTATGCCCTAATTCCCCGAAAATAACACATGATAGGCTGACCTTATGATTTTATAGGAAAATTCCTATTAGAATTTTGTTTTAATTTTGAATTTTATGCCAAAAGGGACTAGGTCTCCCAAGGTGGTGACCTAGTCCACTTGGACAAATTCAAGTGGTGTTCGGGAATTAAAAGGTGTTTAATGATGTTTAACAGGCTTGTCTCCCAAAGCACACTTAAGTCGGGCCTAAAAGTGCATTAAGGGGCCATTTTATCATAAGAAAGGGTTAAATTAGTGATGACAAGCCTAGGAAAGTGTGAAAATGTATTACAACACCTTACAAATCTTTGGCACAAGGCTTGGAAAGAGGTAAAAATGGGTTGTTTAGGTGAATAATGTTGAAAGTGTCTTAGAAAAGTGGGAAGATGTGTTACAACACTTCACAACACCTTTGTAAAATACCATTAGGTTGTTATTGATTTGCAAGCATTCAAGGCCTAATGTGAATGTGTTGGCCACATTACAACTTTAGATCAAAGCAAAATCAAGACAAAATCCAAGGGAAAATGCCCAAATGAGTGAAAAAGTGTCAAGGCTATACTTTTGGTTACACACTAGGCCATGGGCCTATGATCAGGGACAAGCAGATGCATCAAAAATTCCTACTTATGATGCATGGTTTATAACCCCTCCCAGACTGACAGATCCAGTAGGTATACCTCCACGAGGGAGGCCGAGAGGGAGGGGAGTAGGCATAGGTAGAGGACAACCAGATGATAGGTAGGGTAGAGGTCCAAATGGCAGGGGAAGAGGACAGGATGGCTAGGATGGTCAGGATGGATAGGTCTCAGGTGCACCACCAGTGCACTAGCAACCACCAATACAACAACAAGCATTGTCGGGGTCAAATCCTTGTAATGTTCATATATAATAGTTACAACAACAGATACAGGTGGTTACGACTGAGAGAGATCAAGACTGGCAACAGATATTGGCCATCATAGCTGAGAGAGACCAAGCTCAATAGTAGGTATTGGCTATCACAACCGAGAGGGATCAAGAGTGTCAGCTCAGACAAACCACCAATATGTAGCTGGCATAGGAGGTTGGGCAATGCAGGTAGTTAGAGGCTATGATGGTCGCATCATAAGGATAAACTATTTCTACCCATTTGTACAAAGAGGTCATGACCAAGGCTGCATATTATTGCATGAACTATCATCAGGATGTCCCTGTGGAAATTAGGCAGCCAGATTACTCACAGAGGAGTGGAGTACATCCCTGGGCTAAGGATTAGCCAGAGAGATAGCCTGGTGAGGGGACTAGCCATCAGGGCTAGTCTGCTTGTAGACACTTTTTTATTTTTGCCCAATTCTTTATACATATATACATTCATGGGATCCTTTTTGATAGCCTCATGGATATTGTACTTTTGATGGATATACATACACTGATGCAAATATTGTATTATGACAATCATCATTTTTTATATATATATGAGATGATATAGATTTGATATGATGTGATGTATTCATTTTATTTCATGATTATGAATGTATGGATGCATTTTGATATGATGTGATATGATACATTATGATCATGTATGGATGCAATGTAATGAATGGATGCATTTATTTTTCAGTATCTTTTTATGACATGTTATGGGATGGATGATATGATATGCAGATGTTATGGTTATGCAAATGATATGGATGCATTTCTTGTTCATATACTTTTCTATGCAATTTATAAGATGATGATGTATGCTTATGGATCTATATTAATGTTCATGCTTATGATATGTTAATGCGATGTATGTTTATGATATGTGTGCAACTATTTAAGATGCTTAGAATAAAAAATCTATATTATTCATCACAATGTAAATGATAATGATGGTGCAATGGAATATGATATTTTGTGATGATGTAAGATGTATGCATGTTGAAACTTTGTGGATGTAGGATAGATGCATTGATGATGTTTTTGTTTATTGTCATGATACCAGGTTAGCGTGGAAAGAAGATAGAATAAATAAGATGAATGATCTTGACCATTGATTGTGACGATTGATCCAAAAGATCCAACAAGTCTATGATCCGGCAAGACTTTATTAGAGATGGTGATGAGAAATGCATGATGATGATTTTATCATATCTTGGGATTGGGATTTTCCAGCATTCCTTATTTTTGATATAACACATAGACACGATGCATCAAGGTATCGATAATCAGGATGGCATTGTATCTAGTGTAATGGACTTTGACTCTGCAAATAGATAGGATAGTTCTTGTTTGCACCTTGACATACGGAAACCTTGTCGGAATTTAGTTTAGTAGGTTAGAATATCTCGGACCAAAGCATACACAATAGTCAACAATCTACTCCAAACAACTTCCCTACACACAACTAAGCTATTATGTGCCAAGATTATTTTACAAGAATACCCACAAGCATAGCAAATGAAAGATAATGATTGATGCCC
>CM021101.1:198396084-198422340 GCA_007115665.2 Sequoiadendron giganteum
AAAAGAGGATGGGTTTTAGGATGAAATTATGTTAGTATACCTAATTCGAGTGCATGATATCATTCAGGACATTTTTAAGTGTCTACAGATATATCCCATGAAGGAAAATAAATGGAGGATATTTAATGGTAAAGGATGTCTAGAGGTATCTTATTAAAGCTACTTAAGGACCATGTTTTTTTTTAGGAGTGTCTTAGGTTATACATGCCAATATGTAGTAAGTGCGAGTGGATTGAATTCTATATACAATATGTGATAAGAGATATACAAGTTCATGGATGGAGGACATATACACATATATACAAGGTCATGGATGGAGGATATGTACAAGTTCATGCATGTAGGACATATACACATATACACATGTACAAAGACCCATTCGCCCAAGGGCGAATGAGTCCTTGTAAGCCTCTCAAAACCAATTTTTTGGAGCATATTTATTGTTCTTTGGGCTTCCTAGATCCACTGGTAAATTATTGTTTTGATCAGTCAATCTTTAGGATCTCGCATTTTTAATATTAGGGCATATAGGATCATTAAGTTAATCATTCAACAAATATTTCTAATCAATTCCAATCCCCCTTAGGATATAGATCCAGGTCTAGTTGGCTCACCTTTAAGGTTGATAGTCAAACAATTCACCTAGTTGATCTATATCACAATAAAATTTATAAAAAATGTGGAAATGGCCCTAGATTATGGATACTAATCTTAGAGTCGCCAAATTTTTATGTTTCAGTGGTCTATCCTTCAAGAATTCTTGTAATGTCGAATCATCTTTTTCCAACACATCACTACCAATAAAGACAACCACCATGTATTTGAGTATTTTGGGTCCAAATAACGTATGCAGTTTATCTAAAACATTGACTTTCTTCCATAAAGTTGTTTCTAATGGAGGAAAATTAAATAACTCCATCCCCTCGAACGCATTCTTTGCTTTAATGGGCGTACATTTACTATTTCAACCTCTCAATTTAGCACAGACAGAGAGGATGTTGAGGAAAGTGGCATATAGATTTGCACCTACGAATTTTTTTTGTTGGGAAGTTCTCAACCTTTTCAACAAATTGGTTTTGAGAATATCCTATAATGATTAGAGCACAAGACCACGTATCTTTGAGGCATTTAGTGAAACTACTAGATAATTGATAGTGGATGCTCAAAACCATATGACAGGTGACATGAGTAAGTTTGTTAAACTTCAAAAGTATGATGGTGGTCTTATTAAGTTTAGTGATGATACATCTACTAAGATCTATGGAAAAGGTTCAATTATTTTTTATGGCAAGCATAAAATAGATGATGTTCTTTATGTCTAAGGGTCTCTGGCATAATATTCTTAGTGTAGGAAAAATATGCAACAAAGGATACAATTTGGTCTTTTAGGATGATGGTTGTGAAATTAGAAAAGGAAGATCTGAAACTTTGGTTGCTACAAGAACAAGTACATAAGAAAATGTTTATCGACTCATAGGTGGTGGTGTTAAGTGCTTTATGTCACAAATCAATGAAATTTGGCTATGGAATAGAAGAATGGATCACATTAACTTTGATAGCCTAGTGAAGATCAGTTCTATTGATGTTGTGATAGATCTTCCAAGGATTACAAAGCCTATCAATGTAATATGAAAAGAGTGTCAATTTGGAAAGAAAACAAAGAAGAGGTTTAGAACTAAATAATATTATACCGTAAGACCTTTGGAGTTGGTGCATACAAACCTATGTGGACCCAATAGAATAAGAATCTCTCAAGGTGATAGGTATTTCATGTTATTAATAGATGATTATATTATAATGACTTGGGTGACATTTATCAAAGAAAAATCAAAAGCTCTAGATAATTTTAAACACTATATCAAGAGAGATGAAGAAAACTAGGAAAAGTTTGATGCAAGATTTGATGAAGGAATATTCCTTGGATAATATATAAAAAATCAAGGAATACAAATGCTATAAAAAAGGGTTGAAGAAGATTTAATTGAAAGTGCAAGTTTCAAAGTAGATGAAGAACCATATCAAATTTCTATGTTGATAAAAGGATATGAATCTAATGAACCCCCTTGTAGTGAAGAAGATAAAGAAGAAGATAAAGAAAAGGAGATGACAGTGGAAGAGGAAAAAGCTCAAAAAAAGATCCCTAAGACTCCTAAGTATGTGTAGAAGAATCATTCTAAAGATCAAATCATTGGAGATAAGAGAAAAGGTGTGTTGACAAGGAGAAAAGCTGGTATGATATATGAATAGGTAAAATTTTATTCTCTCAAAAGTAGAACCTAAAACATTAACTGAAGCATGCAAGGATGAGAACTGGATCAAAGCTATTGAAGAAGAGTTGAGACAAATTGAGAAGAATCAAACTTGGGAATCGGTCCCAAGACCAACAAACAAGAATGTGATAGGAACTATATGGGTTCTTAGGAACAAACTGAATGAGGATGGAAAGGTTTTAGAAATAAAGCTAGAATTGTGTGTAAGGGCTACTCACAAGTGAAAGGAATAGATTTTGAAGACACTTTTGATCTGGTGGCAAGAATGGAAGCCATTAGGATGTTTTTGGGTTTTGTAGCACATAAAGACTTAAAAGTGTATCAAATGGATGCCAAGTCTGCCTTCTTGAATAGTGAGTTAGAAGAAGAGGTTTACATTGAACAACCAGAAGGTTTTTCATTGTCAAAATATGTTGATATAGTCTACAGATTGAAGAAATAATTGTATGGACTCAAACAAGCTCCTAGAGATTGGTATGCAAGAGTGGATAGATATTTGTTGCAACAAGGATTCAAAAAGGGTACTGTAGATAGAAATCTTTACTTAAAGGTTGAAGAAGATTAGATCCTATTGAGGTTGTGTATGTTGATGATATAGCCTTTGGAGGAAATGAAGGTATGTGTAAGAGATTTGCAGAGTAGATGCAAAAAGGTTTTAAGATGTCAATGTTTGGGGAGATGAATTTCTTCCTTGGGTTACAAATTTGTTAATCAGAAAAAAAAGGCATTTTCATTTCACAATCAAAGTATGTCAAGGAAATGTTGAAGAAGTTTGGAATGGAGGATTATAAACTAGTGTTTAATCCCATGGTTACTAGTTGCAAGTTGAGAAAAAATAATGAATATCCTAAGATAGATTAGAGCAAGTATAGATCAATGATTGGTGGACTACTATATCTGATTGCTACTAGACCAAATATCATGCATGCAATCTCTCTTGTGGAAAGATTTCAAGAAGATCCTATAGAAACACATGTGGCAACAGTCAAAAGGATATTTAGATACTTGAAGGGCACTTCAAATTTTGGTCTATGGTATCCCAAGGATATTGAATTCTCTTTGAGTTCTTATATAGATGTAAATTGGGCAAGTTGTGCAGATGACATAAGAAGTACAAGTGGAGGTTCTTTCTTTCTCGAAAGCATATTGGTTTCTTGGTTGACTAAGAAGCATGATTTAGTATCATTATCTATTGCAAAGTCATAATATATTGTTGCAACATCTTGTCACACTCAGGTGTTATGGATGGAACAAACATTAAAGGATATCAAAGTATCATTTGATGAACCTATTCCAATCTTATGTTATAATACAAGTGATATTAACATTTTTTTTTAAATGGTAATGCATTCAAGGAAAAAGTATATCTCTATCTGGTATCACTTTGAGAGAGAAAGTTGTAGAGAATGAAGTGAAGTTGGAGTATGTGCCTACAAATGATCAAGTTACAATTTTTTTTCACATAGTCTCTTCCAAAAGATACATTTGAGTATCTTCAAAAGAATTTAGGGTTTATTGCCCCTCCCTCTTTTAACTAAATGCATAAGTGGTGCACTTGTATAGGGAGCAATCCGAGATTCATTCTTTTGTCCTAAACTGATGAAGGCTACCTCTCAGGGGGAGTAGGTAGTAGTGTCTTTGGTTGGTGTAGTTAGGGGGAGAATATCTTGTGCCCCTAAGGGGGATATTGTAACAAATATAGAAGTAGATAGAGAGAGAAGTGGAAAGAAAGTAATTTGGAGAAAAGTAGTGTGTTGGTGTTGCCTAAAGTGAAACTTTCAGGTGATGTCAAAGGGAGAGATTGTTTCCCTTTTTCCATTGATATTAAAGGGGGAGACATATTGAATTATTAAAACTCCTCAAGTAAGGGGGATAAAAATGAAGGAAAGAGAAAGAGAGAGTGAAGTCTGAGTAGTGGTAGAAGTTTAAGGAACGCCCTAGTAAGGGGGAGTGTTGCTTGGTGCGGAGTTTCTTTTTTGTTGATGGTTTTTTATAGAGTTGGTGTTGCCATTAATGAAAAAGGGGGAGATTGTTGAAGATCACTAGTGTTGGAATTAGTGTTGTCATTGATGTCAACCCCTAGTATGGAGATTGTTGGAGTTGTTGATTGTTGCACTATGTTGTCATTTGCGTTGTGGTTTGATGTCAACCTCTAGTGTGGTCATGTTGAGAAGTGTTTGTGGTATTGAGAAGGTATTGTAGATGTTGTGTATATGTTGAGTAGGTGTTTCTGGTGGTGTTGATGTAGCTAGTTCACTTGGTTTCCAAGTGCTTTTAAGAAAAAAATGAATAAAGAACTGTGTAGTGTGGCAAAGGTGTGTTCAGTGTCGTGCTCTGCATTTCTTCATGGTTGAATATATGCTTGTACGATTTGGACATGATGATAAAAGGTGTTCAAAGGTGTTATATACATAGTTTCAGGTTTTGTATTGTGTTGTTGTAGAAGATATGTTTGGAAATGTGTTGCCTATGAAGAAGGTTGTCTAGGAGAAATCGAATCACTCCACATTTCTCCGTGTTGTTATTTCTTGTCTTGCAAATTTTGGAAAATGCTAATATTGGTTGTAACTTCCTTCCTTTGAAGTTTTTGTTGTTTAGTTGTCCCACAAGTTTGGATTCATAAGTTGTGTTTCATGGCAATGTCTTTGCTTTCACAAAATGAAAGTGTTCTTTGGTTTTAGGTGGTTGTGTCAATGGTGTTGGATATTCTAATGGTGTTGAATATTCTTGGATGTTGTGGAATGTTTCTATGTGGTTTTCATGTTGTTTTCATACCTAGAGATGTGTGTATGTGATCGCTTGTTAGTGTTAGTGCAAGTTTGACTGACTTCGTATGCTAGCGCTAATTATGGAGGTTGTTTGTTGTTTATGGAAGCATGGAAAAGTGTGCCAGTGTAGATTTGGGTCCTAGTGAACCCTTTGCATGGTCTTCCTTCACTTATTTCTATTTTGAAAGTTTTTCGTGCCAACCATTTTAGTGGTTGCACATTTGAGGTGCATACATTTCATTGAGACCGACATGGAGAAATTTTTCGAGGTTGTGAATGATATATAAGCAAGGTTAATTATTGGAGATGTGAGAGGTGTGTGTGATGATGTGAATGTGATCAATTATGGTGATCTGAGTGTGATCTTAAATACCTAAGGCTATCAGATGTAGTGAGAAAATGGTGTCTATATTTTCAATGTGCTTGAAGTTGTTGGAGGCAGTGAGTCGAAGGTTGTGGACGGTGCAGAGTTGTAGTGGTTGATTTTATTATTGCTCTGAGATAGTGAATCTTTGTAACAGTTTTCTTCTATTCTTATTTCTTCTGGACATTGAGTCCTTTGGGCAGTGAGCCCTTGGTAGTGAGCCATTCTTCTCTTTTGGGTAGTGAGCCTATTGTATTCGATGTTGCTATTCATATATGTGTGTGTGTGGGTGTGTGTGTGTGTGTGTGTGTGTGTGTGTGAGAGAGAGAGAGAGAGAGCTAATCCTCATTATGGTTTTCCTTGATTAGGGTCTTCCATGTAAATCTAGTGTTCTCTTGTGTATAGTGTTGAATTATTTATGTTTCATTTATTTACATTTTGCATATGATAATGAGGGTTTGATGGTGAATGAGGGTTTAAGGTTTTAATGTACAATTGATTCACCCTCCCCCCTCTTAGTTGTCCTATGTGTCTAACAACCTCATGCCCACCTTGGAGAGAATATTCCAAGAATAGTAAATACATAAAATTAATCCATATGGGTGTCACATAGGATTAATAAATGAAGAAAATATAGAAGGCATATTTGACCAATAAATCCCTAGTGGCTCACATCCTTAAGTCTAACACTCATTTTGGAGTCCACTAACTCATTTTGGCCCTATCCATAATTAAAAATATTCTTCACTTCTTCCTCTAGGACCTAGGAATAGGAAGGTGCCTTAAATGAATCTGAATACAATTGTAACCACTACCATAGTGCTCCACCTCTTTCATGAATGCATATGACAAGTAATACCAATATTCTAGGGGATTATAAATTATAAAGTGTTTCTCCACATACAGGGGCTTGGTGTTCATTTACACCTTACAAGAGTTCTAGAAACATAAAATATGCATAGGATTACAAAGGAAATGACACCTTAATCCTAACATTCTCCCTTTTAAGTATACGAAGCAAGTCCCATGTCCTTTTTGTACTAAGAGAGCTTATTTATGGTCATCAAGAATTTGTGAGTGAATCTACAACATTATTGGATATAATTTCAACCTTATGTATCAAGACCTTACCATTATCTACCATCTCTCATACAAGCATATTAAAATAAACATGCATAGTATGAGTATGATGCATAGAATTCATGGCCAAGAAAATAACACTTCGACTACCACAACTAATTCTAACAATCCTACAATGAAAAATAATACCTATACAGTCTTTATAGCCAAACTTCCTCATTAGCCATATATTATACTTTATTAGCAGAAAAAAGAAATTTTAGGCTACCTCTTACTCATCCAGCTCATTGCACCACCAAACAAAGAAAAAACATAACCACTAGTGGAGATTTGAGTATCCAAATTACTCACCCAATCTACATCCACAAAGACCTATATGCTCAATAAATTATCCACGTTGTTAATACCGTGATATCATAAAAATTAATTAGAATTCCCAAACCAATATTTTAAACCCTATTAGCATAAGTGTAATGCTACTTACTAGGTTTAGACATAAACCTACACAAAACTCCCATTGCTTGTGCAATATCTCCTCGAGTGCAAACTATTGTATACATCATATTACCAATAGAAGTAACATAAATAATGATATATGTATAACCTTAAAATCATCATTCAATTGGGACACATATTTAAACAAATTTTAGTGCCAATAGAAAATGGAATACTCACTAACTTGCATGCATACTAAACTACTACAAAATGGTAGCAACATACTTACTCTATCTTAACCAAATATTTTTTTGTACTTAATCTTGACTAATATCTACCCCAATAATTTATTTCGTAACCATCAAATCCTTCATATCAAATGTGTTATAAATGGATTTTAAGCTCCCTAATAATTTCCTTTCTATTAGAAATAAAATCATATCATCCATATATAAGAAAATTATTAGATTTGATCATATATAATGTTAACATAAACATAATGATCCTCCTTGGTCCTTCAAAAATCAAACTTAAAGTATAAGTATTAAAATTTTGGTACCAAATCTTAGGTGAATTTTTTAAACCATATAATATTTTTTTTAACCTTTAACCATGTGTTATTTCCTCTTCATAAAAAATAATCAGGTTTTTACATATATATCATCAAAATATTCATGCAAATAATCAATCTTAACATTTATTTGCTCAATCATAAAATCATGAGCTATAATTATAAATAATAGGAATCTAATAGAAGTTCAATATGTAAGAAAATTTCAATGAAATTGAATCCCTCTCTCTAGGAGTAGCCCTTGGTCGTCATTCTAGTCTTGTATTAATCTAACCATCTATTTATATTTATTTTATTTTTATGTACCCACTTGCGACTAATGGGATTTCTTCATTGCGAAAAACTAACAAGATCTTAGGTGTCACGTCTGTTTGAATCCATAATTTCCTTTGTATGGCCTAAATAAAGACTCGCTATCCTCTAAATAGAGAGCTTCCATGAGAGATTTAGGTTTATTTTTAGTACTCAATAAAGAAAATTCACAACATAAATTTGGTGGGATATACAGGTATCAAATGTATTCTATTGTCTCATAGACCTCCTAAATGTAGGAGTAAGGGGATCTATTTGTTCTTTTGTATGGCCATCCTCATTTTAATGTTCTCATCTAAACCCTCTTCTTCATCTTCATCCTTTGATCCGTCTATATATTCTTCCACACGTGCATCTTCTTTCTTCTCAACCTTAGTCTCAAAATACATTATTTTTATCACATATTTTCCTTTGGTTATTGTGGACTTTGAATAATATGTAAAGTATATAACAATCACATTTCTAGAGTAAATGATTTTTTGGGTTAGACAATTCTAAATATTATATAGTGTATTTATATTTTGACCATAACCTATAAAGATATATTTTTTAGATTTTGGCTTTAGTTTAGATCACTTTTCCTAACACACATGCAAATAAGAATTACAAATGAATACACTTAAATGTGAAACATAAGGTTTCATACCTATCCAAATTTCATGTTTTTTAATCAACAAAATATAAATACAGAGATCTATTAATCAGATAACAACTAGTAGATATAACCTCTACCAAGCATCACTAATCAAAGTACATTACACTGAATATGCTTCTATCTAAGTTTTCATTAAGGTTCATTTTAAACTTTCTATAACCCTATTTTTTATGGTGTGCAACGTGTAGTCTTCTATTAAACACTACATGCTTATAAAACTCATCAAATTACTTAGATAAATATTCACTACTATTTTTAGATCTCAATCCATTTACTTTATAAGTTTATTTCTTTTCAACTTAGGATCTAAATGCGTTAGGCTTAGTGAAAACTTTATATTTAGCTCACATAAAATAAATACAAGTGTATCTAGAAGGATCATTAATGATTGGGACATACCAACAATATTTTTCAATAGAACCCATATCCATTGGACCAAAAATATTTGAAATAATATATTGTCCCTGTATCTTCTAACAAGAAATGAAGAACTATTTTTTATTGGACATACAATACTCACAAAAATTATTTTTACCACTAGAGAAAAAAAATATCAACCAAATTTTTATTAAGAATGGCCATAAGACATTTTTCACTTATTTTTGACCCAAATATTAGTTCCACAATATACATTCATTTTTAGTTTTTCTCTAGTAGCATTGATAGAGTTACAAAATGTGGAGGCATTCAGCCTAAACAAAGTCCCAATTTGAGATACTTTAACTACCATTAAGTTCCCTCTTACCAACTTGCAACTAGACTTGCCAAATATTACATGTAAACTAGAATCATTCAACTTCGATAGTCAAAGTAATTTTCTCTCAAATCCTAGAATATGAAAAATATTATCAAGGATTTTAACCCTTCACTAAAACATAATTGTACCTTTATCAACTATCTTCTTAGTACCATTGTCACCAAGGAAATTTTTTCCTTCATTGTAATTTGTAGAAGTAAAAAGCCACTACTTATGAGGAGTCATATAGTAGAATAAACCTAAATCAATAATCCAAGAATCATCACTAATAGTGTTAGTAGAAATAAATAAATCATTATTTTTATCATCATTGAAATATTTTTTTGTAGATGAATCTGAATATTTCTTCTTCCCATAGTTAAAACACTTTACTCTACTCTTCCTAATGGTCTTTTACCATTCGTGAACATGAAAGACATCATTCAAACCATTATTCATGGATTTTATTCTTATCTGCTCTAAAATAAAAGTAATAATTGGGCTATCCATTTTGATCTCTATACCAAAACTACCAATGAAAATAACTATTTTTTTTATTTAGGTAAAGAGAAAAGTTGTAAGATACATTTATCTTCTTCTAACTTAATATCTACTAAAATAAGCTAACTTTTAAAATCATTCAAATGGTCTCCAATTAAATCACCATATTTCATTTTCAAAGAATATAACCATATTTTGAGATAGAATTTATTTTTAAGACCTTAATTTGGTAAATATCACCTATACCATCTCCATAGCTTGTATATAGTGGCATCCTTAAGAAAATTCAAGAGGATGGGATACACAAGGAAAAACTAAATGGTTCCCCATGCCTTCTTGATCAAATATAACCAATATTTATTAGAAATCTTGGATGGATTTTTTTCATTTACAATTGGCTTTGATTGATCTCTTCATTCAAGATCTTTAATCTTTAACTTTCACATCTCTTATTTAGTGTTGTTGTAATTTTTAATATTTTCATAAGAGGTAGAGGCCATGGTTTCTAATCAAATCACAAATATGAAAAACCATATAGTACAAAAGCTCCCATTGCAACCAAAAAGTAATTAACACTTAACTGGAAGGAATCCCCCTTTGTACAAAACCATTATCTTTGATACCAAATTGAGAAATATGCTGAAGCTTCTATAGTAAAATATTCTTCAAATGGTGTGTAAATCTAATATATGTTCCTTATTATATTATTACCATAAAATATTATGAGAGGATGCTTAAATTTTAGAAATAACAATAAAGAAAAGCCATATAAACACAAGACTTATATGAAGAAACTCTTTATGAGAAAAAAATTCACCAAAGAAAGAGGACAAGTATGTATTAGTCTTCAATATATATGATATAATATCAACACACTAATAATCTACACTTTTCCAATATTCTAACATTTTAAATGCACCTATAAAAATTTATACGATAACACTATCTCATACCTCCAATGTGTAGGAAAGGAGGGAAGAAAAAACCACAAAATGTTTTACCAAAAATATAAATACCAAAACTATGATATCCTTAAAAAACACCATGCACACCGTGGAGAGCATCTCCTAATAATATTTAGTAAACACATGAAATTATTTCACATGATGTCACATGGTCTTAATCAATGATTTCACAAATATAAAATTTAAACACAAAGAAATCTTTGATCAACAACTCCTCAATGGCTCACATCCTCACGTATAGTGCTTCATTTTAGAGTGAACTAACTTATCTAGGCTCCATCCATTATAACAAGATTATCAACTTATTTCTCAAGTACTAGGAATAGGAATGTTCCTTAAATGAATTTCATATCATTGAAAATAACTAACATAGTGTTCCACCTCCTTGAATGCATATGCCAACTAATTTAGTTATTCTAGGAGAATCTAAATTATATTTTTTTATAATTACACCTTATGTGTCCATGTACACCTTCTAAGAGTGTTGGATACACAAAATATACATAATATTACAAGGTAAATGGCACATTAGTCCTAACAATATCATAATATTACATTGTCCTAGGTCTCAACCTTGTTTATATAGACAAGGGTTTCTCCAATTATACATAATGTATCTTGTATGTATTGTATTCATTCTTTTTTTAATATCAAATTTATATTGCTTCTCTCTTGTGTGAAAGGATTCTCTTGGTTGTTAGTGATCCTGAGATCCTATGGAGTTCACCCTCAACTCTTACAAAATGAAGACAATCTCTTGAAGTGTCTTGTGACATGAAATATATTTGATTGGAAGTAGCCTAAATCATTATAGTTATACTTGTTATTGAGTTCTCCACCTAAAGGCTATGTAGAATCACAAGTCCTTTAATAAATTCTTTATATTTTATAGTGGTCCAAGACCTTGATCTATTGGGATGTTTGTTCCATATCCTTCTATTTGTTTCCCATATTATGTTTTATGAAAGAGATTATCTAGAATGCATAATCATTCTAGAACTAGAATACATGTTTACACATTATGACAAACATAAGTCCATGCAAACAATGTAGTAATGAAACAACTAATAAGGATGACTAATTGGTCTTGGGATTGCGGATGCAAAACATTGGATACATTTCACTTATTGGAGGCTTGTCCCATGTCCACTTGGATCATGTAATATTTTTTTCTAAAACCTCTTTATATATATATATAAAGCTAATACTTTGGTAGGACAATTAGTTAGCTTTCCTTGAATAATAAAGTTTCTTCAGAAGTTCAAAATGTTGGATTCCAACCATGCATCTTGATGTAACATTGTAATCACTATCATATATGTAATAAATTTCTATTTTAAAATACAATTCAAGTATTTTAATCCAACCTACATGTGTGTTCACTCTTGTAAAATTACTTAATTGTTTTAGTAATTTCTTAGAAAATCCTTCATTAGGTTATCCAACATTGGCATTGTGTCATAGATGAAGATCATATTGTGTCATCTTGAGGTTTTTCTTACTTTTTGCTATATTGTTTTCTCAAGGTTATATTGAGGAAGAGGATAGTATGGATTTGTAAAGTTTGATTTGTGGGAATAAATTTTATTTTAAACATTGAATTATTTGTAATCATTATGTTTATCTACTTAATGGTATCTATAATATGCATTAACATCAAAATATGGGGGTAAAGGGAAATAAATGTTTAGTGGTTTGATAGGTGATAAAATTAGTAGATTTTTCCCTCAAATATTTTAAAATATGGTATGAGGGTATCATTTAATTCAAGATAATCTAGTTCTTTGTATGGTGGAAGCTTACTGGCGATGACATTAGAAACCTCATAAACTTATGAATATGATTTACCTTAGGTGTGGGATCTTGGATTGTATCCTTTAGTATTTTGACTAAGGTTAAATTAGACATTTATATGGCAATAAGATTTTTTCATTAGAAGGAATTTATTCGCATTGACTAAGAAGGATGGATTTGTATCATTATCTAAGGCTATAATAGTATTTTTTATAAGTTTTCATTTTGATAGAATGCCTTCATTCTTAATTTTCTATCAAATCTAAATGAATATTATTGCTTAAAGTTGTTAGTTTATCTATAATAGGAATATTTGAGGAATTAATTGGAAGGGAAGGCTAAAGTAGACTTACAAAACATAAGGTTTAACAATGAATGCACAATATAAAAACCTACAATTTGAAAACAAGGAAGGATACCTTATGGATAATCTCTACGTGTTATAACTAATGTCAAGATTAAAACAAACAATGGAAGGAAAATAAACTCTTCCTCAATGTGATATCCAATAATATGATTTAAAAACCAATAGTGGCTTGATGCAATGGTTAAGTTGTTGTGTTGTTATTCTTTCCATCAAGGTTCAAGCCCCATTGGGGTGTAATTGTTGAGAATTTATATTGGGGATGAGGTCCCCCATTTGTGACCTCACCAATTCATAGCTCTAGGTCAAAAGTGTTTACCCGTCTTAATAAAAAAATATAATATGATTTAGATATCTAATTAAGAGAATAAATACTATGAATAAATAAATTATATCTAGATACAAGAGCTAAAAAAATGAGTAACTTGACAATGATTAAGACGATTGTCTATTTTTACAATATCAACACTAAATTTTTAGTTAATTTTTGTGTTTATTGTGATAAGTAATTGGAATAAGAAATCAAAATTAGGATCAAAGATCAAAAGGATACAAAAATATTTAGAAAAAATTATGTTTCACATCATGTAGTTTTCATTTATTATAGCTCGGTTTGTTGCTAATATGGGTTCTTGAACTTTCTCACCTTTTCCATGAACTTGTTTGTAAAAAGGGTTGTGTCGAAACCACAATGAGCTATCGTCAAGGTAAGTGGAGTATTCTTAGACTTGTTTTGGTATAAGTCAACTTTAGATGATCACAAATTCATATTCTCTCCATTCATGTAATGAAAATGTAATTTTAATTTCATAATGTATTGGTGTAGTGTAGAGATTTAGATTTAGAGCTCACTCTTGATTCTAATGATATGTTAATGTCATGCTTCATCTTGATGATTGTTAATGACCTAGGAATGTCTATAAATATATTTTATTAGTCACTTAATTTGAAGTTTAATTCTTTTGGCATGTCGGATGTTGGGATAAAGATTAGTTTCCAAAAGGGTTGGTTTGGGAGTGATAAATTTATATTTCAATGGGTTGGAATTAGACTTGTTAGGTGACCTACTCAATGAATTAGATCACCTAACAGGTCCTAGTGGACTATTTCATGCCACAAAACCTATTCCTAAGTGGAAAAGTGTTGTAAATGAGTATTCATCTAAAATAGAGGTGTCTATAGTAATATTTAATAAATAGGCTAGCTAGATTAGGAGTTAGTGCGTGCACCAAATAAGTTGAATTAAATGAGATCTATGTTCTACATTTATAACATATATACAAAGTCATGTAAAATGAAGGTGTAAAAGTGGTGTATGTATTTCTATCTCTTACACATACCAATGTGAACCTTGGTTCTCAACTAATAAGGATATTTCTTAACACTAAGAAAATCATTAAGTTTTGTTTCACAATATTAACTTCTAAGTGTTGATGTTAATGCAGCGTCGGTCTTCACTAGTACATGGGCCGACCTTACATTTAAGTTATATCATGTACTTATTCTGGCCGACTTTATTTGTTATTAAATATTTATCAAAAGGCCGACCTATATGAAGAGGCGCCAAGAAGGTATATATACAAGGTTACCTTTTGATGTTAACACACATTCGAATACACAAAAGAAGTTCGCTATTTTGGCAGAGCAGAATTCGCAGTCATAGAAGAAGCTCATACTTGGATTCGCATACCTAGAAGAAGTTCATACTTGAACAGCAGATCATCATTTTGTAGCAGCAGACCGATTTCAAGGAGAAACATATTCATTTGTATCTTTGCATCTAGGAGAGATGCTATTATTCATTGTATCAAATTCGGCATTGTGTTGGGCCTGAGTTCAAGCAGATTTCTGCTCTTATTCCTTCAATATATAAGAGATATATTTGCTGGGTTTTTCTCCCTCAAGAGGAGGGTTTTCCCAGGGTATCTTGTTGTGTTCATTGTCTTATGTGTTGCATTTCTTTTGTTTAATTGATTAAATAATCTGATCTAAGAAACACTAACATGGTATCAGAGCGGGTGTGAAAAAGATCGTGATCAGATTTAGTTCGCAACACTTATTCTTTTTCAGTCTATCTTCCAAATTTCTCAAGATGGTGAACGGTCTGAAAATCGAGGATAGACTCGAAGGGATCTCGAACTACATATCATGGAGATTCAGGTTCATGCTAACCTTGGAAGAGAATGATTTGGCTGAGTTTGTGAAAACAAAAGTTCCCGAACCTGAGGGGGAAGAAGAGAAGCTGCAATGGAGGAAGAAAGACACTAGGGCAAAGAAAGCATTGGTTGATTCCGTCAAAGATCATATTGTACCAATTATCTTCAAGTTGGATACAGCAAGAGAGATGTTTACAACCTTGGAAGAGATGTACGAAATCAACAACACCAGTCGTGCCCTTGCTCTGAAGCAACAACTTCATCATGTGAAAATGGAGAAAGGAGAATCTGTTATTACATACTTCATGAGGATTTCAGAGATAAAAGATCAGCTCTCCACTATTGGTCACATGATTGATGATAAAGAACTGACTATGCTTGCTCTCAATGGTCTTCCGCTTTCATGGGAGGCATTCATCCAAGGAATCAGTGCAAGATCCGAACTTCCTAAGTTTGATCGATTGAGGATTGATTGCATTCAAGAAGAGTCAAGACTAACAGCAAGGGGGATTGGTCAAAGCTCAAAGAATGAAGAATTACAAGTTCTTACCTCTCATTCATCAAACAAAGGAAAAGGCCTTAAGAAAGGATTCTTCAAAAGGAATCGAGAAGATGGAAATGATGATGCTCCTACCTTCAAAAGAAAACGAGACATGTCCAAGATTCAATGTTTTCGTTGTGATAAGTATGGTCACTTTGCGAGGGTGTGCCCTCAACGACCTAAGCTTCAAGTTGCCACTGCAGATGTTGAAGAAGTCACTCCACAAAAGGACTCCAGTAATTATCTATTTTATTCAGCCTTGTCTAGCAATGTTTCTACGGACTCTTACACTTGGTTGATTGACAGTGGTGCTTCTAGACACATCACCGGATTCAGAAGTCACCTTTCAAACTTAATGGAAAGCAACTCTAGTGATCAAGTTGTTATTGGAGATGATGCTAGATATTCTGTAAAAGGGTTTGGAAATTCCACTCTTCACTTGGATTCTGGAATTTCTTTGGAGTTGAATGATGTACTGTTCGTACCAGGGATAAAGAGGAACCTTGTTTCAATTTCAGCATTAGAAGACAAAGGTTATCAAGTTGCCTTCTCTAAAGGGAAAGTTCTTATATGGGCAAAGAACTCCAGCTTCAAATCTGCTCAAGTGATTGGAGTTAGACATGAATGTCTATACATGCTGTGCACTCGTCCTCTTCAAGCACTTGTGCATAACAGTACCAGCATGTGTGAACTTTGGCATCGAAGATTGGCTCACATTCACTTTCGTGCTCTACCTATCATGGAGAAGATGGTCACCGGTCTTCCGAAATTCGATCAAGAACATGAAGGTACATGCAAGGGATGTGCCCTAGGCAAGAACACAAAAGGTATGTTCCATTCCAGTGAAAGTAGATCTAAATGTATTCTTGATCTCATTCATTCTGATTTGTGTGGTCCAATGTCTATTGCATCATCTAGTGGTTTCTTGTATTATATTATTTTCATTGATGATTACTCTAGAAAGACTTGGATTTATTTCTTGAGATCGAAAGAATCAGAAGAAGTATTAGTAAGATTCAGAGAATTCAAAGCGCAGATTGAAAATCTGTCTGGGAAGAAGATCAAAGTATTAAGATCTGATAATGGTGGAGAATACACTTCTGGCACTTTTCGAGACTTTTGTATTGAAGCAGGGATTAAGAGGGAGTTCAGTGTTCCTATAATCCACAACAAAATGGTATTGCTGAAAGGAAGAATAGGTCTATTGTGGAAGCAGTGAAAGCTATGATCCATGATCAAGACTTACAAATCTCTTTTTGGGCTGAAGCATCAAGAACAGCCGTCTATGTTCAAAACAGGAGTCCCCACAGGATCTTAGAGAATAAAACTCCTGAAGAAGCATTCTCAGGCGTGAAGCCTGAAGTTAGTCATTTGAGGATCTTTGGTTGTCCAGTCTATGTTCATATTCCAAAGGAAAAGAGAACAAAGCTAGAACCTTCTGGGAGGAAAGGAATTCTTGTAGGCTACAGTGAGACATCAAAAGCTTACAGGATCTACATTCCAGGATAGAAGTCTATTGAGATTAGTAGAGACGTCACATTTGAGGAAGATGTTGCTTATAGAAAGTCCAAAGGCACTCCGATGGAGGTCGATGAAGAAGAACCTCCTCAAGATATGGAAGTTGACCATATCCCAGAGAATCTGAAGGAGGATACAGAACCTAAAGAAGATATTGATCCAGCTGAGCCTTTGGATCCTACTGATGGGCCTCTAGACATTGTGATTGGAAAGAAAAGACCTCTTTGGGCTCGCAGGACAATGCAGGAAGCAGAAAGGTTTGTAGCTCCAAGAGGAACCTTCAGAGAAAGCAAGAGACCTCACAAGTTCTCTAGCTATGTTGCCTTGATGAGTCAGATTATTGAGTCAGAGCCTTCAAATGTTGAAGAAGCTTCTAGTCAACAAGTATGGAAAGATGCCATGATTGAGGAGTATCAGTCTATACTTAAGAACGATGTTTGGGATATAGTTCCTAGACCCAAAGACAAATCTGTGGTGTCTTCTAAGTGGCTCTTCAAGATCAAGCATGCAGCTGATGGGAGCATTGAGAAACACAAGGCTAGATTTGTGGCTAGAGGGTTCTCACAAAAAGAGGGAGTTGACTATGAAGAAACTTTTGCTCCTGTGGCTCGTTACACGTCTGTTAGAACCATCATTGCTATTGCCGCATCTAGAGGATGGAAGATTCACCAAATGGATGTAAAGACAGCTTTTCTGAATGGCATAATAGAAGAAGAGGTTTACATTGAGCAACCAGAAGGATTTGAGGTACATGAGAAAGAATCTCATGTCTGCAAGTTGAAGAAGGCCTTGTATGGTCTTAAACAAGCTCCTCGTGCTTGGTATGAAAGAATTGATCAGTACCTTTCAAGTTTGGGTTTCTCAAAGAATGATGCAGATTCTAACCTCTACTTCAAGGTAGTAAATGGTGAAGCATTGATTTTAGTTTTATATGTTGATGACTTGATCATTACTGGTGAAGAACATCTAATACTAAAATGCAAGAAGGAATTAGCTTCAGAGTTTGAGATGAAGAATCTAGGTCTTATGCATTACTTTCTTGGCTTAGAAGTTTGGCAAAAGCCAAATGAGATGATTCTAAGTCAAGGCAAGTATACTGTTGACATTCTCAAAAGGTTTGGTATGCTTGACTGCAAACCTATGTCTACACCCATGGAGTCTAATTTAGATAAGTTGAAAGAAGCTGCAGCTAGTTCAGAACCAGTGGATTCTACGATGTATAGACAGTTGATTGGTTCATTGATGTATCTAGTTAACACTAGACCTGATATCTGCTATGCAATGAGTGCACTTAGCCAGTTTATGTGTGAACCAAAGCAAATACATCTTGTAGCAGCTAAACATATCCTGAGATATTTATGTGGCACAATTGGATATGGGTTGAGATATTCTTCAAATGTGGATTTGGAGCTGCATGGTTTTACTGATTCTGATTGGGCAGGATGTGTCTCAGATCGGAAGAGTACTTCTGGTTGTTGCTTCAGTTTGGGGACTGCTATGATCTCCTAGTGTAGCAGGAAACAGTCTTCAGTGGCCTTGAGTACAACTGAAGCAGAGTATATTGCAGCTTGTGTGGCAGCTCGTGAGGCAGTGTGGCTTCGTAAGCTCCTTGCAGGATTGTTTGGTCAATCAATGGAGCCTACTATCATACACTGTGATAATCAAAGTTGTGTGAAGCTTTCTGTCAATCCTGTGTTTCATGACAGAACAAAACATGTTGAGATCAAGTACCACTATATTAGAGATATGGTGCAAAGGAAAGCTATACAGTTGAGGTATATCAGCACTGAAGAGCAAACGGCAGACATTCTCACCAAGCCTCTCGCCAAGATGAAGTTTGTATACTTCCGAGAGAAACTTGGTATGGTGGAGAATGCAGCCTTGACTGAGAAAGAGTCTCAGTAATCAGTGATCCTTGTTGAGAATGCAACTCTCTGTTGAGTGAGAGTTGAGGTGCAAGCCCTTGTTAATACAATTCTCTGCTGAGAGAGAGTTGAGGTGTAAGTCCTTGATAATGCAATTCTCTAATGAGAGAGAGTTGAGGTGAAAGCCCTTGTTTCCACCCTCTGGGAGAAGCTATGGTGGATGTCATGTGTGTGACTCCATGACAACATCACGTGAGAGAATCCGTGATGAGTTTTTACCATCTATGGGAGTAGCCATAATGGTTAATATCACGTTGAGGTGATATTTTATTTTGTTTTCATTCTAACATAATGTGTCTTGTGCAGATGGAAGTTCATCCCTAGCTGAGAGGGAGTGTTGATGTTAATGCAGCGTCGGTCTTCACTAGTACATGGGCCGACCTTATATTTAAGTTATATCATGTACTTATTCTGGCCGACTTTATTTGTTATTAAATATTTATCAAAAGGCCGACCTATATGAAGAGGCGCCAAGAAGGTATATATACAAGGTTACCTTTTGATGTTAACACACATTCGAATACACAAAAGAAGTTCGCTATTTTGGCAGAGCAGAATTCGCAGTCATAGAAGAAGCTCATACTTGGATTCGCATACCTAGAAGAAGTTCATACTTGAACAGCAGATCATCATTTTGTAGCAGCAGACCGATTTCAAGGAGAAACATATTCATTTGTATCTTTGCATCTAGGAGAGATGCTATTATTCATTGTATCAAATTCGGCATTGTGTTGGGCCTGAGTTCAAGCAGATTTCTGCTCTTATTCCTTCAATATATAAGAGATATATTTGCTGGGTTTTTCTCCCTCAAGAGGAGGGTTTTCCCAGGGTATCTTGTTGTGTTCATTGTCTTATGTGTTGCATTTCTTTTGTTTAATTGATTAAATAACCTGATCTAAGAAACACTAACACTAAGCACCAATAGTATCCAATATGAATATAAAAAAGTAATGGTGAAAACTAACATGCATACATTTGTCCCTTTTTATGGACACACATCCATTAGATTGTCCTATATGAGTTGACTAGTGTACAAGATAGTTTATTTTTATGTGGAAGTTAGTAAATAACCT
This sequence comes from Sequoiadendron giganteum, assembly GCA_007115665.2. Lineage (NCBI taxonomy): Eukaryota > Viridiplantae > Streptophyta > Pinopsida > Cupressales > Cupressaceae > Sequoiadendron > Sequoiadendron giganteum. The sequence continues at coordinate 198,416,113 of CM021101.1, forward strand.
TTTCTTTGCCTTATCTATCTTACTACATCCCAAGATTATGGACTTGCCTACTAAATCTATCATTAACTACCTTGGTTCAAACTTGTTGGTGTAGAAATGACCTAAGTTGCATTAGGCCAGTGCATGGATTTGAACCATAAACTTTTAAATTCAAATTTTAAAATTGAGCCCATGTTTCCCTCCTTTACTAGCCATCGTGAGCTTGCTACAATGCAAATTATTTCAAATTTCATGTTAGTGTAGCGTATTTGATAACTAACCTTGATTCATTTCAAACATCTAAAAATCAAATATAAAAGAGGCAAAAGTGATTACTTCAACATCGTAGGAGCATATAACATTGTTGCATGGTATCATTGATCCTTGTTCACCATTATTTTATTGGCTTGTTGAAGGGCTTGACCAAAGGAGAATCAATCCTTGTCTAACAAGTTCCTCGAAGATGTTTATCAATACCACCATTATTAATGTAGGTCTAGACATCAAGGCAAATATTGTCATAGTTATAGGACGATCACAATAAACAAGTTCAAATCCGTTAGTCAAATTTTACTTCCATGCACACAATTTATTTCCACACATCCAAGTCTATTCTAGTTTATTTTTGGATAACAAATTTGACTAGCCAAAATTTAAGAATAACCCAATTCATAAATACGATCAATCAGCTTCCAACATAACTTGAAATTTATGATTTTGAGTTATGGTTCAAAAGTGATGATTAAAATAAGGAACAACTATCTATTAGCTACTGAAATCAACTAAATATTTCCATTTCTATTTATTTCTAGATTTCTAAATTCTATAAAGTGATCTATCACAACTTTACATTAAATTAGTTAACTCATATCATTTATCATGTTCATTAAACCCAATTTTAATAAAAAAATAATATTTTATTATTTACAATTAAATATTCAAAGGACATTAAATATTCCTCTCAACAACACATACTACAACACTCTATTTAAACATCATCTAGATCAATGTTGAAATAGTCAATAGTAATTTTACATCTCATGTACACTTCATCGACACCAAAACCGATAAATTTGTGTCCTATATTCATTAGCCAAAATCAAACTTTGACTCTTAAATTAAATGATATTTAAGAATAACCCAAACACAATATATTATAATAAAAATTAATTATCATAAAATTTAACATAAACTGATAACTAAAACCACTCTTAGTATATTATTACCAGTAAAAGCACGAATAGTGAACATTCAAAGAAAGATCTAAAAAATTTAAAGAAGCTGGTCACATGCATTGTCTTAGTCACTGAGCTGGCGGTGCATCTTCTAATATTTTCACATTCATGCACGAAAACAAAACAACAACAATAAATCGTCTTTTTCTTGCCCCTGTGAATTATTTTATTTCTGTAACCGCGTACAGCTGGAACAGAGACTGGTAAAGTCTTCGCTTATTACGTATATAAATGTCAAGTCCAGGCAAGCTTAGCTCAAAGAGTGCTTTGAAATTGCTTTGCAAGACTAAAGGCGTAGAAGCCATGGGAGAAAGAGGAGTACGAAAGAAGAGTGCGTGGAAAACACTGCGAATGACTCTGTTCATGATCAGAAAATGTTTGCTGAAGCGAAGGAATTTGCAGGAATTAAACGCGCGCGTCAGAGGAAAAGTGTTTGCCAAGATCTTTAGAAGTCTGATGTCTCATCGGACGCCTGCATCTGATTCTCGTGGACTGAGCGGCCTCAGAGAATACGAATTTTCGTGCTCCAATTCCCCTGCAACCCCTGCTTTACAACACTTTGCAAATAAATTAACAAGACGCCGCAATTTTCTGTCTTGCTTTCGGCCGGATTTCGCCTTTGAAGACAAATATGAGTCCTCCCCCAAATTTGTAGTGAATCCTTGTTCTTTAGACTGTTGTGAAGCATTGGAAGAGGAGGGCGATCAAGAAGATCGACGAGCTGAAGAATTTATTGCAAGATTTTACAGCCAAATGAAATTTCAGCGCCAGGCTTCTCTGTTGCAGTACGAAGAGATGCTGGCCAGAGGTGTCAACTGAACTGAGTTTTGATTTATTTGGCATTGTAATTGAAAGAGCCATTTTTCTTGTCGTTGCTTCTTAGTTTTCACGGATTGATTTTGTATTTCACTTTGGAGCATTTCCAAGGATGTGAGATTCATTGAATTTTTCATTTTTTAAGAAATAGTTACAATAACAAATCACTTATTTAATAAATTTCAATTTTATTTGTATTTCTCAACTTTAATTTTTACTTTTTAAAATTTGTTTTCAAATTAAGATCATAATCAAATTGATTTCAACACTAATTTAAGTGTTTGGATTTTATATAGTTCGTTTATTTTCTTTTTCTTTTTCTTATATTGTGATTTTGTTGGTTGTCTGTGTTAATATTATTTTGGTTAGTGCTCAATTCTTTATATTTTGAAAAGAATAGAAAAAAGGTCTACCAATCATGAATTTGTTGAAGGGAAAGCCATTAGCAATAGACATGAAAAGGTTGTTGGATAAAACTGGAGAATTTCAAAAGGAAGTATCATCGGTTGAGGTTAAGAAACACTTAATCTCATTCTTCAATTTAAACATTGACTTAGGTAAGGAAGTGTCGAGTCTTATTATTCTAAATAACATTTTTTGTCCATCAATGTAAAAATTGGAAAAATCAACATTGATTGGTCTTAGCACAAAGGGTCATCCATGTGAGGAATGTAGGAGTGTAGGAGACGCTCAATGTCATCATCTTTGATATTTGTGGCATATTTTTTTTTAAATAATAGAATTAAGCCTTAGGATGAGTTGTAGGATTTTAGAAGATAGTGTTGGGAGGAAAACTAGATTCTTGGTGGAAAATTTAACATGATTCTTAGCCATGACAAGATGGGTACCAATATAGAATCTACATCTAATTATTTTTATTCATTACACTTAGATTTAGTCTTGGTGAAGTTGAACCCAAAACTGGATAGTATATGTGGTGCAATAGAAGTGTGGGAGAGGCATGTATCAATTCATGGCTAGATAAAGTTAGACTAGAATCTCAATGATAATTCATTAATGGTAAAAATTCTTCCATGTACCATTGGCTAATATATACCAAGAATTTTAGGGAGCCTAAATTATAAGGGTATCCCTTCAAACTTGAGTTCCTTTGGTTTGAGAATCTAGAATTTGAAGAGAGGAAAAATTTATGGTGGCATTTAAATGTCAAGGGATGCAAGAGGTATATACTACAAAAATAGTATAGTGAAAGATGTTGAACACACGATAGTGCTAGGAGGGGGAGTGAATCAACATATATTAAAAACTAGACATTTCCATCTGTAGATTAAACATCAAATCATATTACCTGAAAAGAAGAACAGAAATAGAAACATGCACCACACAAGGACACCAAGGTTTTTACATGGAAAACCCAATGAGGGAAAAACCATGGTGAGAGCTAACTCACAATATATGAAGCTCACTGCTTATAAAAAATTACAATATTGTTTAAGGCTCACTACCTAAGGGCTTGCAAACTAAGGCACGCAACCTTAGGGCAAGATACAAGTACCTACAAAGATTCACTATCTTAGTACAAGATACATGAAAATTATAATAAAAAACATGAACATTAACTGCTATAAAGAAGCATCCAAAATATGTTGATGTTGTAGTACCCTTTTCACACAAGTACACCATCATACTGACTTCACACACTTCATATTCAACATACTGCACAATCTTACAATCAATCAATTCACAAATGATTTTGTTCTTCTATAAATACCCTCCACAACAACTTGAAACCTCGATTAGGTCAGCTCCAAGATGACCTTTAGATGAAATGTATGATACAACACGGGTTGGCTCCAAACATATACATTATGAAGAGAAAATGAGTTGTGGATCAACACACGACATAATCGGACCAAAAAGCATCAACACATCCTCCAAAGAAAAATTAATTAATCAAGATCAATCACAGTTGAAGGAAACAAGAGTGTTAGCCCAAATAATGAGAACACCACCAAATCTACCAATTGTTCTTGACTTTACACCACCAAGGAGAAACCAAAAGCATCATGTGAACCAAGATGTGAGTATTGTAGTCTATGCACGATACCTCTTCAACCATCTTCTGAAGTATCTAATCATTAAGTGTTGGCACAAGAAGAAAAATTTATTGAACTAATAAAAACATAGCATCCCAAGTAGGCTATAACACTCCAATACTTAGGATATTGCATTGTTGTACACCAAAACACTTGAGACTTACAAGGATGAACCCATACACTTTTTTGAGCATATTCCAAGTCTGCACAACCAAATCTATCACTCTGAAAGAATGCAAAGCATCCCAATAAGCCTTTATCAACACTTTACACTACCAAAGCACAGACTGAAACATTGTCACTCATAACTTTCATTGTAGAAGGTGTAATTACTTGAATTATTGGATATAATTCCTTCACATCTTGAACAAATTATCTTTTGAACCACAAGACAAAAACTTGCTTTATGGAGGGATGCAAACCAAAATACCATGACTATCTTAGAGTATACACTATGAATGCCTTAGCAAATATTCTACAACTTATCTCATTGTGCAATACACTAGACATGAATGATATCAATGTAGCCATGCATGAAACATATTGGAACAAGTGTACCCACCTCTACATCATACATAGACACCAAACTAAACACCATTTTCTACAACATACTGCACTATTGACTTGCACTTTGCACATCAACTATCTCCAAAGTATATACATCTTCAACACATATAATAGACATCAATGGCAACACATATTGAGATGCCATCAATGAAAAAACATACTGCCAACAATCTCCCCCTTTGTCAGTGATGACAACACACATATATCTACAAGACTTCTCTCCCCCTTTGACATCAAGGGTAAAGGGCATAATATCTTCTACTTATATCAACCCAAAAACTATATGAACTCCCCCTTACTGTATGATTTCTATCAAAACTCTCCTGTTGAGACGAAGATTCGCCAAAACAGATGTTATGTATAAATATTTTCAATAAACACTCAAAAAGATACTGTAATCCTCCACAAAACTATACAAAGACAAAATTGTCTTATAGACACCTTTGCAACTTCTTTAGAAGGTAGAATATTCTTGTAAATTACCTTGATGTGCACTAAAGTTGCAATCGAATTTTCTTTTGTTGAGGTGAGAATATGATTTTGACATTCAAAATGCATTCATAAATCCTTAGCCTCGTCCATACTGCTTGGAGCCATCATTTTTTGATCAACTTTTTTTGCTTCAGCAAGAAACCCAAATAATGAAGCAAGTCCCAAGTTGACTGATTCCCTCAACTAACCAAATGGTTTCTTAATTTGTTCCCTTTGATCTTGAAGCAATGATAGCTACACATGAATATCTTCTAATTGTGCCCTAGTTGATCCATCCTTGTCTTTTGACAAATCATATATCTTGGCCAATTAAGTAATCTATGACTCAATGGAGTCAATCTGATCTTTGATATTCTTGGTGGATTTTGGTCATTTCAAATAAAAATTATATATTTATTAGTAACTTCATCAATACGTTCCTTAAACATTCTCAAATTTTCTTGCAATTTATTGTGTACACTAGCACACTGGTCAAATGCTTCATCCATTCTTTTGTCATTTATCCTCCTCAAGGCCTCTTGCTTTTCCTTCTTCTCAATATGTGAAGAACGATCCTTAAAATAACCCATCAAAAGATTCAATTTATATTCTAGATGCAAGGAATAATCTATGTTTTCCTTTGGTAAACCTTCTTGAATGATCTTTACTACATCATCAATTAAATTAGAGTCTTCTTCACATGTTCTTGCAAAACCTCTTTCCTTGAAGCATGCAACATCACCAAGATGTAACTTATGGAGGGGATAAATATTTGATAGATCAACTTTTCCTTCATGAGTAGGAACTTGCAGAAGTTGAGGTGTCACCATAGATTGAAATTGCATCTGCAAAGTCAAAAGGTCTTTAAAAGAATTTGATGACGAAGAAACCTGACCTTTGTCCATGGAAGCATTTTTCTTCTCAATTGTCTCCACTGCAACATCCTAAACTTTCTTGGGATTATCTTTTTTCTTCTATTCAACATTCTCCTTCTCCTTTTCCTCTTCTTTCTTTTCCTTTTTTTCCATCTTTATATCAGAGACTTCTTATTTTATGAACACCGAAGACACCTTCTCCTTCTTGCAATCTAGAGGGTCCTTGTA
>CM021101.1:198422440-198526842 GCA_007115665.2 Sequoiadendron giganteum
CATACAGTCATTGGATGCAGAGCACTTTCAGTCACGTAATGAACCTAACATTCAGTCAGCAGGGTTCATCGTTCACCGTCAGTGGCGCCTAATTGTTTGAGGTGTCAGATGTTGGTTTTAGCAGTTGCAACTCCAAGTAGACATTTCATCCTCGCTATGCAGGCTTTGCAGTGGATATCTTAGATCAATCACAGGTTCACTTAGTCACCCGAAAATCAGAGCTGAACATGGCCAGGTGTAACTTTGCAGTCAGCTATAAAATAGGAGATAGTAAAAAATCCAATAACTCTTGCAAATGGACGCCTAGAAGGTCAAATTTGGACTTTCTAGAATCAGTGAAGTTTGCTGAGCACATCCAGACACTATTTTTGGCTAAATAATTAAAATAATATTTTAATATAAAATATTTTTGCATGCACAACATTAAAAGGCGATTTTATTCAAGAATTAATTATTTGCGCCTCTTTTAATGTTTATTCTTGAATTTGCATGTGAAGATTATTTTAATATGATTTTAATCTGGAACTCGGAGTCAGTGGCAGTTCAGCTATTGGAGGACCAATCGAATTATTTCTTCTAGATTTAGGGTTTTGAGCTTGCAGTCTTGCTTTTGTGGGACGATTTTGTCTATTTATTGCAAATATGGTGCCATTTCTCATTCATCCAGCTTAGAGATTTCAAATTTCTTCAAGAGATTGGCGAATTTTCATCAAACAATCAGATTCAAAGGCAGCAAAAACATTCTTTTGCAAGTACAGGTGTAGATTCAAAGCAGAGTGGCGATTTTTGAAAGAAGAAGACAAAAATAATATTAAAAAACTAAAAAAACGTATTTCTTCTTTTCTAGAATTCTTCCATTTTCTCGGCTAGAATTCTCACATGTTCGAAGAATTGGCAAATTTTTGCCAAACAAAACAGCTGGATTGGTTCAGAATGATTTCCTCAGACAAACCCATGTGCTAGAATTTTCAGGAAAATTTGTTCTAGAGCATCAGTTCTTGAGGCTTTGATTTTCTTAACTGAAATTCCTTTGCATGGCTCAGTAGAAGTCGAATTTTTACATTTTTGACGTTCTGGGTTGTCTTAGAATCATTTTCTGAGCAAAACCCATATCTCAAAATTTTTCGCGAAAATTTGTTTTCGACAAGCTATTTTTAGCCTCAACAGACTATTTTTAGCTTTCTAGTAAAGTTGTCAGAATATAGCCATGGTCACAATCAACAAGCGAGTTTTTCAGATTGTAGTTTCAGCTCGAATTCAAGACCAAGTCGGTCTTGACTCATGACTTCATCGGGACAGTTGATACGAATCTACATAAGGTGCTTCCGGAAGCAGTTTTGGATACACTCAAGATCAGAGATTCGATAATCCAGAACATACAGTAGTCTAGGTTACTTGAGGCCGCTTCCATACCTTTCTCAGTTCATTTTGTAGAGTTTGTAATGTCTTGTATTAAGCATTACAATTCTGCTGCACGGGAGATACACTCAGTAGATGGGCGGGTTATTTGCAGTCTCAAACCCTTGGATATTGAGATTAGTCTAGGTATTCCTTAGCATCTAGATGGTCCGGTCATTTCTATGAGTTAGAGTGAGCAAGGGTTCAATGCTGAATTGGATAAATGTTAGATCAAGATGACAAAGAGGTGGCTGAAACAAAAAAAGACCAAGTTGCCAAACAATGTAGGTCGTGGTGAATACAGAGATGAGTATGCAATTTTGATTACATTGCTTAATCGTGTCTCAGGTCATGCGGAGGCCAATAAATGTAACCCATGGATGTATTATATCATTGGTCGAATCATCTCTGGGCAAGAACACTATGACTGGGCATCCTTCATCAACAATGCTATTCACGAGCAAATCACCAGTTTCCTAGTTGCGCACCAGTTTCATATGTGTTCCTACCTCGTGTACTTGATCGCCTATCAGGGTTAGTTTAGAGGGTTGAACACGATGGGCATACTCAATGCACAAAAAGTCTATCGTTACTATGATCAACTCGAGTTCACGAAAGCTGAAAGACATTTCAAACGTGTGTAGGAGGCTTTCTTGACTTATATAGTAAGAAACTTGGATCGGGAGTTGCACATTCGTATCTCAACAGTTGCTAGAGCAGCAATGGAAGATTGGGCAGATTGGTACATTCAGTTTCCTACATACACCTACATCCATGTTTATGGATACACAAGAAATCCAGCTATGCTACCACGTTATCCTTCGGATAAGACAATATTCATGGAGTTCTTGAGGCAGTTGTATGAGGATCATATACGTTTGCGCCACAAGCGTAAACAGGTGGCCAACTTTCCTTTGCAGTTCGGGATATATTGTTGTAAGACAACAGTTGATGCTAAGGCTGCAGGACAGGAGTTAGAGAATTGCAAACTCAAGAACCTGGTTGACACACGCACATATGATCCTTGGGGACATTACGCAACACGCCTTTGTAGTCGCTCTTATCACAAACCTACAATGGAGGACTACTGGGTGAATTGCGAGGATGACTTCGAGGTACGTAGGCGCAGCTACAGCAGGTTCTCTCTTCCGCAAATATTTGTCTTCTTGGTAGAAGAGGTGGAAAGTTTGTCAGAGGATGAGGGAGGTGCATTTCCTCAGTTTTACAGATAACAAGTTGATGGACAACCACTGCCGACAATTGATTGGTACACCAAAGAGTTCTCATCGATGAAGGAGAGGTTGAGCAGAGTTATCCAGAATAGTATGCTTTATCTAGAAAGAAAAAGGACCAGGAGGGTAACTATGCCTAGAGCAGAGCCGCCACCAGTGGGAGTTGTACTACCTTCCTCTTCAAAACCCAAACAAAAGAAGAGGAGTAACTCTCCTAAGAAGAATCCAGTAACTAATAACTCAAAGGGAAAGACATCCGTTGTTGTTTCACATGTAGAGCTTGTTAGAGAAGTTGTTCAGAGTTTACCACAGCCTGAGGTTCAGCCACATATGCCATCACCGACACCAGAGCAGCCTCCAGTTCCAATTCACATCGATTTGGACTTCGACTCTCCACCTCGCAGTGACACCTCTACACATTCACTTTCGTCGGATCCTCCCATGACTAGTATAGATCATTCTAGTGGGATTAGTTGGGATTCGTCTTGGCTTGAGAGTCAGTTGGGAAGAAAGGGGAGACAACCATCTTATGTACTTGATCATTCAGATTTCAATCATGTTACAGATGTGCCTGACAAAAGGATCAAGAAACAGGTCCAAATTGAGAGGAATGCAGGTATGGAGATCGTCGTTGAGACTACCACACCTCCAGAGGATAAGAGTCTGGATGAGATGGAAGCTCTAAACTTCGAAGTGATCATATTCAACTTTAGTAGAAGTACTCGCCAGATGGAGATTGATCTCCTCTAGGTTGCTACAGATAGCGCAAGGGATATAATGGTGAAGGATGGAGAAGACAAATCAGCTGTCAAGGCTGAAATATAGCAGATTCGCCAGTATATTTCTTGCCTTGTACACAGAACAGGGAATGCTGTCATCGCTTTCCCACCGATGTTAGAACCGCTAGCAAAACAGGGTCAGCTTGATCACTTGGTTGCATATGGCAAGCAGTTAGATGAGTGGGAGGAAGAGTTTGTTACTAGAGGCCTCCGTGTACTTTCAGAGTTATACTAGTTGCGGTACAATGCACGTGAGCTCCGTCTACAACTTCAGGATGAGGAGCGCAACTTGGCTATTAGTAGACCCAAGAATGAGATCCTAATTGCTAACCTTGGGTTGTCATTTGAATCAGTCACAGATGCACAAGATAAAGAGGATGTCTACACTTGGAGAACACAGTTGATCTTCATGGCTAAGATAGAAGAAATGATAGCATCAGAGTCGGCTAAGAGCAGAGAGCATGTCACTAGTGCACTCCGTTTTGTAAGAAAATTTGTCTCAACTACCATGCCAGTATCAGCGTGTGGGTGGTGACTATGCTGAGCTTGCTGACATTCAGTCAAAGCTCGAAGCACTCATTCATTGTATTTTTAGTGGTGAGACCTGTTGACGGGTGTTTTATGACCGCACCAACACAGAATAAAGTTTCCAACGGATACTCTATCCTCTCTTGATCAAAGTGTCCCGCATGCTAAGATTGCATGAAAGATCATGCGTTCAACTCCAAGGTTCCTTATGCAAGGGGATAGCCTCAGTTGGCTTGATGTGATTTGCTAGTTATTTCAAGGGGACTTACGTGAGTTGCTTATTCAGAAGAAACGGATTCTCAAATTTCAGGAGATTTGTCAATGACGCTCGGGTTCTTAAACTAACCGGATAATGCTGAATGTAAAAGGATGTAAGGATTAAAGATGCTACCATCTTCTCTAAATGCAGAACGCGAGGATCAATTCTTGCAAACTTCAAACCAAGTTCTGCTTTGCCTCACTTCGGAGAACTTTTGTAGAACCAGTGCAATCTTCAAAGGGATAATGAGAGATATTCAAACTACGATCCACCATGCAGAGACTGTCACAACGACGCATATCAACATATAAACCGCAATTGAAGTTAGGTTCACAATGTTTGACCACGCAAGGCGAACCCACCATCAGTGAGCCCGCTAGTGGTATGGATAAGCGAAGCTTGCTCAAATTAAACACCACATTCGACAACTACCAACTACTTGCATGAAATGAAATCTACTTTACTCTATCTACTTGAATTGGAAAGACGAAAAAGCCTTTCTAGCTACTCACAATAAAAGATAGAACCACCAAGCAATGATAAACCTTTGTATTATGAGAGTTTTCCACAACAACTTCTTACAAAACTCTCAAAGGGAAAGCTTTCTTTCCTTTTCAAACTATGCTATGCTACTTCTATGCTCTACTCTCTATTCTAACTTGTATCTTCTCTACTCTCTGATTTCTTAATTGATTACAAATGAGGGGGGATGCCCCTTTTATAGTTGGCCCAGTCCAACGGACGGCTTAGATTCAATTACAATGAAGGGCTTTGATCGAGCCACATATGCCCTAATTAGGGTTTTTGCCCTAAAAACTGCCACAGAGAGGGGTGGGGCAATGAATGCACAGAAGATTCTCCGCTCCTCTGCAAGAACCACTATGAGCAATTAATGCCCACTATCCTCCAGAAGATTCTCTTCCAAAAACGTGTTCCCATTGTTTTGCTTGCCAATTCTGTTGCGTTAGGAGGAGGGTAAAAGAGTCTCTAAGAACGTCTCCACAGATAATAAAAATTGATAGGATCCGGAGTTAGACTGCTCAGTTGTTCGCGTTCAGCCCTCCTGTTGTTTTAATTCCTGGACGCATTTCTTCCTTGTGACTTTCATATTTCTCTAGCTTACTACCTTGGGCACATTTGCCTCTTTCACATCACATTCTTAATGCCTTAGCCTTGGTGTTCATTCTGCAAAACAAAAAGAAGAGCATCAAAACACTTATAACATAATTTGACTTCACTTACCCAATTTCCATGTTCTAGTTTCCAAGGTCTGCTTGATCTCTAGATCTTGATAGAGTTCATCATTTCCAGCAAACTTTCATAACTTTTCAACCTCTGGGTGCATGGTGTTCATTTCATGAGGTCTTTTTCAAGGGCGCATCCACCAACTTGTGCCTGGAGTTTGTGCCTTATAAAATATTTCACTTTGAGGACGCACTTGAATGCTTGATGTTCGAGCTTCATTTCATCTTCAAACTCCTCCATGCCTTAGACAAATTTCATCTCTTCCCCGTGAGTGTATTTGACCCCTTGTTGGTTTATTTTCGTTTTCCTTAGACAATTTTGTCCGCTTTATAAATTTCATCCATTGTAATCTAGGCTTTCATTTTGACATCACCAGCCGAGGTATTTTTTTGTAAGAACATTTCTCTGCCTTAAAAAAATTATTTTCTCCTAGGAAATTCATCAACAAGCGCTAGGCTAAAATCTCTGCCGAAAAATCTTGAGCGAAGTGTGGAAAATTTTAAAACCATCTACCAGTGGGAAATGTCCAATACCCAGAAGAAATTTCCCCTTATAGATCATCATTTTCATGTGTATCCAAACGAAGGGGTAAGTTTAATTTTTATTATTTTTTGAAAATAATAAAAATTGCTAAGGTTTACCATTTTAATTTTGGGCGCACTTCACCTCTGTAGCCCTCACTTTGCATGCCTTGGCATTTTTCTTGTCTTCATGAAGAGATTCTCTTCCTGCTCATGGGTGCATTTCATCTTGCCTTTGGAAACCTTATCATTACCTCCTCCTTAGGCATAATTTCCAACTTCACCTTGTAATGCCTTAGACATTTTTAAATTTAATCAACTTACCTTGGGCACACTTCATAACTCACGCCTTTACCTTCACTTCCTTAGGCATTTCCACGCCTTAGCATCTTATCATATTTCCTCCACCAACAAGGGCGCATTTCCATGTATCAACTTCCACTTTAACTCCTTAGGCATTTCCATGCCTTAGGATTTTGCCTTATTTCATCCACAAACAAGGGCGCATTTAGGGGTGTGAGAAGGAACTCTTCATGCTTAGAAATTTCTTCAAACTTTATTCAACTTGCCAAGGGCGCATTTGGAGAGGTCAACTCCTATTTTACCTTGCCTTAGAAATTTTCTCTAGCTGCCTGCACAAGCTGGGCGCATTTTGAGGGTCTAGCTTCAAGTTTTCTAACTTAACACATTTTCCAACTTCTCATTCCTCCCTTGGGCGCAAATGAGGGTGCTTGCTTTTATTTTCACCACTTGGGAATTTTGATCTCCCCATTCCTTCACAAGGGTGCATTTGAACCCCTTACCTTCCATTTTACACGACTTGGAACTTTTCTCAAGCCTTCCTCCCTCAAGGGCGCATTTCAGCCCATGAGCTTCTATTTTCCTTTACTTAGAAACTTTTTCATCATATAACCCTTGCTGGGCGCATTTTAGAGGTTTGTGCTTTTATTTTTCAACACTTTAGAAAATTCTCAACTCAACTTTCATGCTATCATCCCTTAAGGGCACATTCTAGGCATAGAGCCTTCATTTTGACACTTAGAAACTTTTCCTCATCTTCACTTCCCTCAAGGGCGCATTTCAGCCCATGAGCTTTCATCTTTGATGCCTTAGGCGTTTTTCAACTCACCATCACAAGCTGGGCGCATTTTGATGGGGGGCTCTTATTTTCTTGACACTTAGAAATTTCAAACTCCTTCAAGTCATGCTCCTTGCTTGGGCGCATTTCCACCCTTGAGCTTCCATTTTTGTGACTTAGAAAACGTTCTTACCTCTACTCATAGCTTGGGCACATTTCACCTAACAAGCTTCCATTTCCATGCCTTAGCAAAATTTATCTCCATGACCTTGCAAGTTGGGCGCATTTAGAGGGTGAGGAGGAATTTTTTTATGCCTTAGAAACTTTTTCTAGTTACCCCTTTCCCTTGGGCGCATTAGGGCTAGTGAGGTCTTAACTTTCATCTTGCTTGGGCACATATGAGGGGGTGTGTAGGAATTTCCCAACACTTAGAAATTTTCTTCAAACTACGTCTTCCTTGTTTGTATCTTGGGTGCATTTACATATGCAAGCTTCTATTTTTCATGCCTTAGAAACTTTGGGAGAATCTATCTAAGGTGGGCGCATTTAGGCAAGTCTACTCCCATTTTGACACTTAGGCGTTTTTGCCAACCTCTTAAGTTATCTTGGGCGCCCTTGAGATCCCTTGCTTTTATTTCGTGCCTTAGAAATATTTCAAACACCTCAACTTACCTTGGGCGCATTTTACCCTTGGTGCTTTCATCTTTCATACTTAGGCGTTTTTCTTCCTTGGGCACATTTCAGCCCATGAGCTTTCATTTTTCTTTTCCTTAGAAAATTTCTGCCAACACCCTCACCTCAAGGGCACATTTTCACCCTTGAGCCTCCATTTGATGCCTTAGAAACTTTTTCAAACACCCCCTTACATGATGGGCGCATTTTGGGGTGTGAGGAGGATTTTCCAGTGCCTTAGAAACTTTTTAAAGCCCTCACATTGCCTTGGGCGCATTTGAGAGATGGAGGAGGAACAAACACTTAGAATATTTTCTCAAGCCTCTTTCAACTTGCCAAGGGCGCATTTAGCATGTGCTGGAGGAACTTAGAATTTTTTTTAACATGCTCCCTTCATGAGGGCGCATTTCCCACATGCTACTTCCATTTTTCTCATACTTAGAAACTTTTCTATGCTCCTATCACAAGCTGGGCGCATTTGAGGGTATGAATAGGAATTTCACACTTAGAAACTCTTCCCCTTGCCTTCACATTGCCTTGGGCACATTTCAGAGGGTCAATTTCCAGTTTTCAATCCCTTAGAATTTTTATCATCATCTCTTCAAGACAGGGTGCATTTAGGGGGGTCTCAAGGAAATTGCCATGCCTTAGACAAATTTACCACGCCAGCCTCAACTCTTATAGACTTGGAAATTTTCAACGCCTTAGCTATTCTATTTCTAGTAAATTTCGGAGATGTATGACTCTTCATGGCTTCCATCCATTCTGACTCTAGATCTGGCGGGGTATGTTTCTTGTGACCCTGCCACCTTGTTTATACATGTTGCCTGAGATCATCTGCTATTTTTAGCAAACCCTAAAATTGCTTGACTTCTGCAGCTCCATTTGACTTGAAATTTTCACCATGTGGTCCTTATCGCTTGGCAAACCTGTTCACACCTGCCTCTCGTGCTGACCTGCTATTTATAGCGCTGTTCTGGAGGTGACTTACTATAAATAATAAGTGCTCGGATTGCACCCAAATTTTACTAGTAGATTGCCTGAAGGATGTTGATCGCAGTGGGATACCTTCGTTTCAAAGATTCTGGCTTTTTACCCCTCTTTTTGAGTCCCGAAGCTGGAAACCCTAATCTGTCTTGCATGTGCCTTGAATGATCTCCTTTTGACTTGATTTTGCTGCATGTTGTTCTGCTTGTTATACTGAAGTGCCGGAGAGTGTTGGGAGTGAACCTACTATTTATAGTAAGTGTCTGAAAAGTGATCAATCCATTGTCGGATGAGTTTGCATGTTACAATGCTCGAGAGATCTCAAAAAACCCAGAAAAACCCAGAAAACTGGTCAACATTTGGGCACTGGCTAAAAATAGTAAGTCCTTGGAAAATGATCAATTCTGCTTGCATGTGACATTGTTGCAAAGCTCTCGAAAAACCCATGAGGAATATCCCGACATGCACTGAGAAACTCTGCATGCAAACCCTAAAAATAACCTTTGAAGGCCAAACTGCTGAAATTCCTCATCTTGACTTGCATGTTATATCATTGCGAAGGTTTTGAAAAACCCAGATACATTCCCCAGACATGCATTTGAAAAGCATACGTGCAAACCCTGAAAATGGCTCTTGAAGCCGAAATTGCTAAAAATAGCAAGTTGTTAGAATCTGTTCAAATTTTGCGTGCAAGCAGCTTGAAATTACTTGGATGTGCTGAAGCAGTCAGAATCTCAAAATTCTGAGGAAAAGACCTCCAAATTGAGCACTTACTAAAAATAGTAAGTTGCCCAATTTCAATGAAAACTCAGTGGGAACCTACTGGAAGCCTTCTGACAACAATGTTAAGCTCAACTGTCAATTTACCAACTTGATTTAATCTCAATCCAGCCTAAAGAACGAAACCCTAATTTCACAGATTCACTTCAGACTTAGCCAAAATTTCCAATAGGTGAAGGATAGGGACATCCCCGGAAGGACAAAAAGATCAAAGAGAGAAAGAGAGAGAGAGAGACGCAAAACCAAAGCCAAAAGACCAAAATGGAGCAAAAACTAGGGGGGTCCCCATTTGAATGGGGTGATGTGTGAGAAGGTCACAACAAGACCATTGGTTGTAAGATGAATCAACTTACAGTCATGTCAACATTGTTTGATGAAGCAACCAAGAGTAAAGGCGAGTTTCAGTGTCAGATCACTGGTGGAGAAGACATGCTACATAGGCATGGGATACTTCGTCGGAGCTTCAGTTCCCCAGAAGGTGACGCAATCAATGACTTCGTGGATGGGTTGATTGCTCGAGATCAGGGCTAGTAGACTTTAGTTCCAACCTTTCGGGATAGACTTCATGCACGACAGTTAACTTGACACTTCTTTCCAAGTTAACTCGCTATTTCACATCTCATGCATGTCTATCTTGGAAGTATCTACATTCACTTGGAGTTTCATCTAGGTTTTTACGTTAACTGATGGTAGTATTCTAGTTAACTTGCTTTCAATAAGGACGTGCATGCTTGCACATTGCCCACTTAGATTAGATGTTTTGGTTAACAGATGGTATCTTGCCAGTTAACTGTATAGTTTCCATTATTAGGGTTTAGCAATAAGATCTTGCATGCACTGCAGGACTGTAGTTGACTCAAGGTAATTTTAGGGTTGCCTACACCTTTGATGTCTATAAATAAGAGCTTTCAGCTCATTTGTAATTAAGTTTTGCACGAGAGAGCAATATATGATGTGCCACCTTGCATGTAATATTGCCTATTTTGTATTTGTTCACAAGTATTTGTTATGATGATGAATTGTTATGCCACTTGGGTTTCATGCAGTTGTTATGATGAATTCTCATCTTATTTAAATGGGGTTGCTGGTTTGATCATTGTTGTATGCGTGTCTCGTCTATGCAATACACTGTCCCAGTTGCTTACCTTGTGTTTTGTGTTTAATAAGCCTATTCAGATTGAGAAAATCGTTGTGCCACCTTGCCTTTGCGTTTAGAATTTGTACCTAAATCTTATCGTGTGATGTGTGTGTCAATAAACTTATTCAGCCAAGCAAATAGTTGTGCCACCTTGCCTTCACGTTGTGAATCTGTGCTTAGTTTATCGTATATTTGTTTGTTCTAATAAACTTCTTCCCAGCCAAGCAAATAGTTGTGCCACCTTGCCTTCACGTTGTGAATCTTACCTGAAGTTTATCGTGTAATCACATTCCTGCTCCATTTCCTCAGGCTTTGTTTACTTGAGGAAACTGGATAGATTTAAAGTAGATAGTTTAGTTGTAGTTAATGATCTGCGAAACTAGAAAATCCTTAGCTACAACGTTCTAGGTTTTCTTAACCTTGTGCCTCTTCCAGCTGAGATAAAAAAGAGAGGATTTATAATACTTTACTTTTTCACGCATATCAGCAAAAGAGGGAGCTTCCCCTCCTAATTTGAAGAGCACTCATTACGCAGTGTGCATAGCTGTCCATTTTAACTTACACACCAGAGGTGTTAGTTATTACGCCAACAAAGATCATACTATTGATCAAGAAATCTAAGATGATCCCCCCATCCACCTCTATCCCATGCATGATCAGAAAATTGAAGTTGATCCTATCCATACTCCAACAACCTCTATCTCCCAAGATAAGGAATCTGCCTCCCTTGGACATATAGATAATCAAACAAACGACATGGTTCACATCAAAATTGTTGATAAAGAAACTAATATGGATCACATCAACATCCCAAATGATCAAGTGACAACAAGCATGAACAAGGATAAAGCACCAATATCCTATCAACTAGGATCATCCACTTTTGTCAATATTCGATTTCTTGCAGAAGAGAAAATAACAAGTATCAATGGTTTCCAACTACACAATTATGGGTTACCATCTTGCTTTCAAAAGAACAAATACCTCATTGCAAACAAAATTTGTCAAAGCATGTAGTATCAAAGAAAGGACCAGACTTACATGAACAAGACATTTTAGAACTAGTATAGTTTGGTGCAAATCCTAGATATCAAGGTCTCAACTACTCATCAATCGAAAAATCTAATGAAGTTAGTGGTACCTCATCGATATCAAGGTAAACTTCATCCAAAGCAAGCATTGAAATAGGGGTCATGTGTAGTCCTTACTATAAGGTTGTTGCCAACACGCCTCCCATCCACACCAAAAACCATCATTCCCAAATCCTTAAACCTATCAATTGGAACCAACAAAAAAAAAAGTATTACAAAGAAAAAGATCAAAATCAAATGTCAAAGGCCATTGAATCCAAAATCAAACTGGACACATGAAGTCAAAACACATCCTAAAGTAAATTGAATCAAGAAAAGCCAAAAATTCAAATTTAATAGTCAATCAAAATGTGGTGCCACAAGAAAAAAGGCCTCCTACATATAACAAGTGTCCACCTCCTTCAAAATGATCATTAATCCCATCATGTAAGGCATATACATTTAAGTTGATTCCAAATATAATCATAATCCAAAATCTCAACTCTATCATCCACCATCCCAAGTTGAATCTTCCTTGAATTTGTTGTTGAATCTGGACAGGTACCTGCAAAAGAATGTTTTTGCTGCCTTCGAATCTGATTGTCTGATGAAAATTCACCAATCTCTTGAAGAAATTCAAATTCTCTAAGCTGGATGAATGAGAAATGGCGCCATATTTGCAATAAATAGACAAAATCATCCCATAAAATCAAGACTGCAAGCTGAAAACCCTAAATCTGGAAGAAATAATTCGATTGGTCCTCCATTAGCTGAACTGCCACTGACTCTGAGTTCCAGATTAAAATAATCTTCACATGCGAATTCAGGAATAAACATTAAAAGAGGCGCCGATAATTTTTTTTTTTTAGACTGCAGGAATCGGTCGGGTATCCGTCCCCTTATAAACTACAGTGCACCTAGTAAACTTTTTTCACGTGATCGGTGGCGCAGGTGTGACACGCCCTCTGGTACCATGGGTTTGGGGGAAGACTAGACCTCGTGACCTCTTGCCTGCAACAGGATGCTTTAGCTAATCGAGCTAGGACCCCCGCCCCAAAAGAGGCTCCAATAATTAATTCTTGAAGAAAATCGCCTTTTAATGTTATGCAAAAATATTTTATATTAAAATATTATTTTCATTATTTAGCCAAAAATAGCGTTTTGATGTGCTCAGCAAACTTGATTGATTCCAGAAAGTCCAAATTTGACCTTCTAGGCGTACATTTGCAAGAGTTATTGGATTTTTGACTATCTCCTATTTTATAGCTGACTGCAAAGTTACACCTGGCCATGTTCAGCTCCGATTTTTGGGTGACTAAGTGAACCTGTGACTGATCTGAAATATCCATTGCGAAGCCTACATGGCGAGGATGAAATGTCTGCTGGGAGTTGCAACTGCTAAAACCAACATCCGACACCTCAAACTATTAGGCGCCTTTGATTAAATTGATGCAAGGTCACCAAACTTGGCCATTTCTCCATTTTTCCATCTGATGCTTGAAACTACCGTTGACGGTGAACGATGAACCCTGCTGACTGAATGATAGGTTCATTATGTGACTGAAAGTGCTCTGCATCCAATGGCTGTATGTAAGGTACTTGAAAGTTGTATCAGAAATTCCAAAAAGATGGGTGCCCTTGGCCTGTGAAGGCGCAAATACCCTTTTGACAAAAGTGTGACTTTCATCTGAACACCATACTTTGACCCCTGACACCAGGAGCTGGAGTGCTCCGATTCGTGCACCGTCTTTCTGTCATGTCCCCGAAATTGGAACGTATTGAAATGCAAATAAATGAATAAAATAAATAAAATACATATTAACAATTTGATATTATAATGTTCACAATACAAAATAAATATTGACAACTTAATATGATTGTAATTATAATCATTATAATATATATAAATGCTAAAAGATATAAAGAAAAGAAACTAATACAAAAATAATAATAATAAATATATTTTAAACAAAAAAACATTTAATATAAAAATAATATATATATATTAACATGTAATATATAAAATATATAAACAACAGCAATTTCTTATAATGACTATAAACAAAGCATATCAATTCCCATTAAATGACTATAGAGCAGTGATAAGAGACCATACTAAGAATCCTATGATCAGCAATAAAACATAATATCAGCACTTATTAACTTGTTAGGAAAGGTCGATCCCTTTGGGAAAAGTCACCTCTTTTGGAAGGAGGTGTATACTTATGAGACATTGTGTCTTTTAAATGGATCACAATTCTTAGAAGGCATAAATAGGGGATCGATGCATAAAGAAAAGGATATGAAGACATATTCTAATCGCTGATTCGGCATAGATAAGTATTGATGGCTGAGTATAGAACAAAGGAAATTCTGCAGGGAGATAGAGGTCTGCTGATCGAATCATCTTTGGAGGGAATAAATATATTATTATTATTCAATCTGAAATTTAAGGATAAAATATATTATCAAGATATATTTGAGAAAAGTTAAATACTATTATAAATATAGATAAAGATACATGTGTACTATATATATATATATATATATGTATGTATATATTCATGCCAAACTAATAATGCCATATATATAAATTTATATAGAATACACATATATTATCTACGATATATATAATAATTACAATTGTGCAATAATTATGCTTGCAACAATTAGTGAGCCTTACAAGTAATTACGATCTTAATATAAAAAATGAATAGATTAATATTTATTTATATATGTTTTTATCCTATGATCAATCAAATATAAGGTTGAAGGAAGACGATTAAGGAATAAAGAATCATGGGAAGACATAGCCGATCAGGTGAGACTACTCATTTAGCTTTAATATTTAGTTGTCTTCAATCTGACATAACAATGCTACATGAACCTTGTATGCCCAACCGATTTGTGTATTATTAAAAATAATTGATATGCTTTATTCATTGGAATGCACACAGTCGCCTCTGATGTGTTGGAACCATTCCTTCTTGAGTATCGAATTTGGAAATAGACTCATTATACTGGTAATTGGCATTGAACTTAGGCAGACTATATAGTCCTTGACTGATCAGAGGCCAAATGGTTTATCTTCTATAGATATGGCTCTAATGATGATTAATCTGCATTTATATTTGACTTTTGCAAATATTGGACTTGCAGGATGTATTGAATTGCAAAAGAACATAATGAACATGTAGACATGAATATTGCTTAATTTAGTTATGTATTCTGATATACCTTCATATTAGGACTCAAGGAACTGTTTGATCATATTAAATACTCTTATTGCATAATATGTGTAAATACAAATAAAGTACTAATGACTGCATGTTGATTGTCTGAGTTGTGTTTGTAATCCCGCCAGGAGAGCTGAGTCATGACCTAAGTGGTTTGTCTATAAACCCCATCTAGGTTCCGCCCCGTTGGCCCTGTGCAAAGGTTGGGTCATGGAGGGATGGGGGTTCCACACATGTAGATTGCCCTGTTGGCCTAAGATAAAGGTTGGGCAATAGAAGGTGGTAGATCGTTGGCCCCTTAGGGATTCTCCTCTCCTGATGGGTTGAGTGACTTCTTATGTTTTCAATCCGCAAGTATGATTATGTCTTATTTTTGATATCTAGATATTAATGCGAATGCATATGTGTCAATATGGATGAATATAGGATCCCAATCTAGAGTTATGGAATTATGAGAATACTCATTTGGAAGGAAGAAACCCTAATCCTAATCAACAAATGAATTCTAGGGAAAACAAGCGAGTCCTAGGACAAGGTTGGGAAAGGGACATTACACTGTCTCTCTACGTAGATGGATCATCTTGCAAGAGATGTCTTTGGAGGTGACAAAGCAAGAAAATTGCTTCTAAGACCTCAAAGAGAAGGGCGCCTTTTTCAAGGGGATTGGTACTTCCCATACTTGGCCATTTTCTGGTTGCTTTCACCCTTCAGCATCACTACACTGACCTCGCACATACGAGCATTTGCCAAATCCCGAAGGTTGACAGCTAGACTCGTTGGATAGCTGGAGTAATTGCGCACAAGTCTCGTGCAGACTGGGCGCCCCTAGCCTATAGATGTGTAGTTGTGTATTGCCATGTTTCTCCATCCTTTGATTTACATGCTCGGTAGAACCTCTGTCACAGTCACTTGGAATGTCGGATCACCTTGTGAATTGATGCATCGCGAAGCCAGACTAGATTAGAAAAGACCTTAGGAAGACCTCATTTGCAATTCCATCCATCTGGGAAGCCAAATTCAAGGGTGCCCCTGAACTACAGGGGCGCAAAAACCATGAACATCACAATTTATGTGACATGCATTTTGCTCGTAGTCTCGGCTTCTGACCTTGATAACCGGAGTTCTACACTATGTACACCTTTGCTTGATAGCTCGTCGGAAAGCTGGGCTAATCCTAAAGAGACTGAATCCATTAGCAAGCACATGCAATGAGATCTGAACCTCCAAATAGAAGGGCGCCCTTGGGCTACAGGGGCACAAATCTTGTTTTCTGCTTGAAAATTCATCTGTCTTTGCTCTGAAAAACACTCCTTTGGCCACTGAATTGACCTTGTAGAAGTATAATCTCATTGTGAAATGCTCCTTCATCATCCCATACTTTGTTCTAGATCTCACGTTCAGGTTCTGTGCTTTAGGTATTCACCAATTGCTGCTGACGACTGACATGACACTGACCAAAGTCCATACTTGACCCACTCAAAAGCTTGTATTTTGACCTCATTTTAACAAAGTTTAGACTCTTTAATCAAAATGCCTTAGTGAAGGAAAAAATTTGGTTTGGGTACAACAATCTTGATCAAAGATTGGATTATCATGGATTTCATAATCATCTAAGGGATGTTGATCAAAGATTGGATTAATGTGAATATCATGATCATCTATGAAGGATTCTTTTATGGAATCAAGATTGTGGAATAGAAATAGTGGATTATGCATAGGAAGCTCTTGAGTGATCTTGATAGGTGACAGAGTGAATTATGGTGTTTGATCTAGGATTTCTTGATCATGGATAGGATCTTGATTTAATGATGGTGTTTGATCTAGGATTTCTTGATCATGGATATGATCTTGATTTAGGATAGGGCACAATTGGGTATTCTTTTGAGCATGCTCTTGACACATGTAGATTTGCTTGGATGATATGAGAGAGGATTGGTGTTTTGTGTTGCTAGTGATTAGCATGTGAAGGGACTCCTTAGGTTTTGCACAGAGATTGGATGAGGATCTTTTATGTTTATGGATGTTGGACTTAATGGATTTGAGGTAAGTGAGGGTTTTGGGATGAATGATTGCATAGTCAACATGGTTGGGTGGTGTAGGATTAATGATTTTATGGGATGACATAAACTTGTTTTCGAAATGGAGTTTAAGATCCTTTGCTATTAGTCCTTGGAGAAAATCCCTAACGGTGTCTTTATTGGATGGGTTTTTGGATTGGGACAAATTGGATTGCAATGGTTTAGAGGATGAAGGATTGGGATAGGAGGTGGAGGTTACAATGCTTTCTTGGTTTGGTGATTGGATGAGGATTTGTGATATGGATGGGACATAGGGATTAGGGAGATGGTTTGGTGTTGGAGGAAATGTTGGACGAAAGATGGGTTTCCCTTGTCAAAGTTGGGATGAGGATAAAATGGATATTTGTTGGAGATTAGGGGTATAGCTTGTGCTAGTTTGTTCTTGATATTTAGGATCAATGTATGAGAAATTAAATCTTATGGGTTCTTGGTATTGAGGGTTAATGGATGGGTGTGTAATGTCACCTTCCGAGGAGTAGCCCAAGAGACCACTTAGCCTACTTTGTTCTTGTAGGCTAAAGTAGTGGCATTAAGGGAATAATTTAAATTAATTATTTAATATGATCCAATATAGTGCATTTTACAGGTAATGCTATTTAATTAATTTAACAAAGCAACATAAAGTGACTTAAGTGGAATATTAAAGAGGAAATATTAAAGTCACTTGATTATCGAGACTTAATGAATATTAAAAGGTGGGAATTTAAAATGAAATATTAAAAGGTGAGAATTTAAAAAGACTTTCGTGAAAGCTCTTTGGGGTGTTGATAAAAGAAGATTTTGGAGCTCATTTTCACTATGTTGGATTATTTTTCTATTATGAATTTTGGAGAGCTTCTTGTAGAGCAAAAACCCTAGGACAAAAACCCTT
Source organism: Sequoiadendron giganteum (assembly GCA_007115665.2). Lineage (NCBI taxonomy): Eukaryota > Viridiplantae > Streptophyta > Pinopsida > Cupressales > Cupressaceae > Sequoiadendron > Sequoiadendron giganteum. The sequence goes on from CM021101.1 coordinate 198,440,313, forward strand.
GGGCAATCAGTTTCAATAGTGAAACTATCTACCCTAGCTAGTTATTTGAGGAGTTATTTAGATTTCACATTGAGAATTCAACGGAGGAATTTGAGAAATTTCTGAAGTCTTTGTTAAACACAAATTTCAAAGATATTTGTGTTGAGTATTTGCAAAGGTGAATAAGGTAATATCTATATTGTATTGTTTGCATATTTCTTTCAGAATAATTGGTACCCATTTGTACCATATTCTTGGATTCACATATATTTTATGTTTAAAAGTGTCGTACAAATTTGAGACTCAGGAAATACATTAGCGACAAATTATGGGAGGCTTACAAAGAATAGGGTTGTCATGATACTTTAATTAGCTGATATACCAAAGACAAAAGATTCAACTCATATTTTGAAAGTTTTTGGTGATGTGGGCAAGGTTGAAAGGGATTTTTGTAGCTTGGTATGGTACGTAATAGTTTGGAAGCTTTGAATCACCTTTGTGACTACCGGTTTCCATCTTCTTAGTCGCCACCCCCTCTTTGATTCCATGAAAAGGTCAGCATACAATATAAAAATGATTTCTCGAGTCTTTTAAAATTCAACGCAGCCATAAAGGAATTCTTTGGCAGCAGTTAGAGGGACTAAGGAATCACCACCCTTGCTAACAGTCATACTATGTGGGGAGGACTGTACCAATAGTAGGAGTTGATACTGCATAGAAATTTGTGCTATACTAGTAATTGGAGCTGCTATAGGTCAGTTAATTGTAGATAATACATTCTGAGTATTTATTTGAAAATTATGTTTGTTAAGTAGTTCTTGTGCATTGTAAATTGTGACTACAGTACAAAAATTGGGAAATAGATTATCTGTGATTACCATAGTTACAAGACTCGCCCAAACTCGGCGAGTACTCGCGAGTCTCGAGGCGGGTGACCCTAAACGAGTCCGAGAGACTTGTTGGACTCGATAGACTCGCCGAGTATCGTGCCCCAAACTCGGCCATTTTAATTAATTTTTTTTTTTCAAATTGCAATCTTTTTTTTTCAAATTTTTTAATTAAATGGTGTGCACCATGAAGGTTTGTGTGGTTTTGAAGGTCTTCATTTGGGTGTAGGGAGCGCGCCCAGGGTGTTGCACTGGGACCCCGCGAGGGGCACTGGCCCTTGACCCCGTTGGGGGCGCTACCCCCAAACCCCCGCAATTGACCCTGCTAGGGGCGTTGCCCCTTGACCCCACTGGGGGCGCTGCCCGGTGCTGCCCCCAGACCCCTGCGAGGGGTACTACCCCTTGACCCCGTTGGGGCGTTTCCCCCAAACCCTCATCAAACTATAGGTCTAAGCATGTTATAGGCCAATGATGAATCATGCTCATAAAACCTACAAAATACATATCCCCTGTTGCAAATCTTTGCATCTTTCACAATCAAAGCCATAATCAAGGATTATTTTGTTTCAAAATTCATACATTAGACAACAAAACATGTAGTCTTGAAAGCTTCAATAAAATTTTAATAATAAATTCCTCACTTGAATATACACACCAATCATTGAGACGCAAGAAAATATCATGGCTACATCATCATCTAGGACCTATCTTAGACACTAGTGCATGACTTGTCGTGATATTGGGATGAGTAATGCAAGCTCTTCTGAGCCATAAACTTATTTTTTTAGTTTTGATATTTGTTTTGATGCCACGGATTTCATATTTCGTGAGTTTTGTATACATTTGACAATATTTATATATTTGAATGTGTTATTTCCTTCAGCTAAAATTTGTGTTTATACTTATGTGATCGATGTATGTTTGTGTATGGGATCATAGTAATTTCTATTTGATGATGTTATTGTGTCTTTATGGTTTATTTATTAAAGGGTGCATGAAACAAGTTTTAAATCCTTAAAAATCTTTGAATTTCTTGGGTTTTTCTATTTGCCGAGTCTTTGCGAGTCTGGGCTCCGAGTTCGAGTCTGAGTAAAAAATTGGCTTGCCGAGTCCGAGGCGAGTCCAAGTCTTGTAACACTAGATCGATTACATTGAATTATTAATGTCATTTTATGACTTGGAAAGAATTATTCCTTAAAAAACTCTTTGAAAACTATGTCAAAACAATTTTAAACTATTCTAGAATAGATTGCTGCCAAATTGTTTGACGAAATGCTTGAGACATGAAATTATTCAAATCTTCAAAAAAATTCGGTATAAATTGGTTCAGAATCTATAATGTCCCTTGTAGAGTTATTTTAAATTTTTCCTTCAATCTTAAGATATCAAAACATGCCAAAGAACCAATGCTTTTAAGAAAGGGTAAAAATGATGCACTTTCGATCTATTTTAAAGAGCAACTTTAACTGATTAACACTAGTCTGATTATTGGACACTTATATATTAATATGAGTAGATATTATGTCAGGACAAAGTAATAATGACCCCACATTCTAATATGAATCTTGAAATTTTGTTTGAAATGAAGTTTGAATTGATTATTAATTCAAGAATGGAAATTCGACAAGAAGATACAATCGTTGTTTTTGATTTATTGCTTTAAAATCATGTGTTTGAAGGTATAAGAGGCTTAGATCTCTATTTGATCGTTGTCCCTGATTTGGTCTTTATATTCATGCGATTTTCCTTGGCGCTATGTCTAAATATTGCCTAATTGCTCATGCGTCCATTCAATTGACTAGTCGTAGGCTCTTGAGAGCACTCCTGATCTGAGTTTGAGAATATGAATTTGCAAATGTTCAATGCCTCTTAGATGATCTATGAAACTCCTAAAATAACATTCAAGTGGGCATGATGTGAGGAGTTGTATCTTTTTAAACATGCATCTTTCACAAAACTTAATCACATCTTTATTACCCTTAACTAACTAATTAATGCATTGATTGAATTGTTTGCCTTCCATTTAAGCAATGATAACCATATTAATGATCCTCACATCCAAGATGGAGCCATCTAATGTGTGCGATTTGTTTTGGCAATTGAATGGTTTATTACAGTCTCCCCTCCTTGGAATTGCTTGCCCATAAGCACTCTTAGATTAGGATGTTGGAGGACTTGGTCATTTTCCCACGGAGCGTCTTCCATAGGTTCTTCCATTTGATGAGGTATTATTTGATGACCCTATTCCTCAACCTTTTCTCCCCTATGCTTATAACTTCATTGGGAATCAAGACCAACTTGCCTTCTTCGTTCAAGGGTGGAAGTTTAGTGGAGGCGGTAACCTATTGTCCTAGAGCCTTTTGAGTCATGACACATGGAATACATTATGTATTTTGCTGCTTTCTGGAAGTTCTAGTTCATATGCCACTTCGCCTATTCACTTAATCACCTTATAAGGTCCATAGAATTGGGGCTTCAACTTCTCGACGCCACTCTTCTTGAAGGATGATTGTCGAACTCGATATGGTTGTAGGCAGAGGCAAACCAAATCCCCAATCTCAAAACTTCGCTCAACTCGATGTTTATCTGTAATGTCCCCATTTTAGCCATACGCTCTTTTGTGACTGATAGCCTTTTTTCGGAAGCCCGTAGGCTTGTCTGTGGTAAATTAGGGTTTTCGCTTTCAAATGCAATTTCAAAGGTTTGCATGGAGGAGTTTTTGACGCATGTCTGGTGGAGCTTTTTAGGTTTTCAGAGATCTTCAGGATGAGGGAACATGCATGTTAGGATAATGACAAGCAATTTTGACTGATACCTTGCATGCAGGAAAGGTTTCTAGGTGTTTCTAGGTTTTTCTCGGTTTTCAGAGACCTCTAAGGTGGTGTGACATGCATCTGAATCTAACAACCTTTCCGGGCACTTACTATTTATAGTATGGCTGCCCGGTTTGTGCTCAGTTGATATTTGGAAACACTTACTATTTGTAGTAAGTCATGATACTGCTCAGTTGTTGTTCAGAGGAAGTTTTGCAAACTTACCATTTATAGCAGTTTGCTATTTTTGGTAAGTCTATCTTTTAGCAGTATCATTCTAGCAACAACTTAATTATTTGCAGTTTAGTGTGGCCGATCAGTTTGTCTTTCTGATGGATTTGAAGTTAACTTACAATTTTTGGCATTCGCTATTTTTAGTAAGTCCATTTATGGCAGAGGCACCATCATCAACTTGGTTCAGCTTGGCAAATGTTAGTTTGCTAATTTTAGCAGTTTGTCAGCTGTAGCTTGGGTGTTGCTCTTGGCTACCTCTTTGGATTGAGTTCTATACTTAGTCAATTTTATGTTCTGATGTTGTACCTGTTGTGACCTTTTTCACACATCACCCCATCAAGATGGGGACCCCCTAAATTTTGCTCCATTCTGGTCTTTTGGCTTTGGTTCGCTCTCTCTCTGGTCTCTGGTCATTCCGGGGATTGTCCCGTCGTTTGACCCGGGTTGAAATATTGGTCAAGTCTGTGTAATTAGGGTTTTCATCCTTCAGGCTTATTTAAGGTCAGACTGAGTTATAAAATTGAAATCTAAGCTTAGAGCAGCAGTCAGAAGACTTCCAGCAGAGTCCCCCTAAATTTTCACTGTATTCTGGCAACTTACTATTTTTAGTAAGTATTCAACTTGGGACTATTTTATCGAGATTTTGGAATTCTGTCAGTTCCACCGCATCCGGGTAACTTCAAGCTGTCTACACGTAAATTTTGAGCCAGATCAGACGACTTACTATTTTTGGCATTTTGGGCTTTAAGAGCCATTTTCAGGGTTTCTACATGAGCTTTTCAGATGCATGTCTGGAGAATCCTTCTGGGTTTTCCGAAACCTTCGCAGTGATATAACATGCAAACCGAGACAACCACTTTCAGAGTTCAGCCTTCGGAGGCTATTTTTAGGGTTCGCATGCAGTGTTTTTCAACGCATGTCGGGTTTTTCTTCATGGGTTTTTCGAGAGCTTCGCAACGGTGTGACTTGCAAGCAGAGAAGATCGAGGTTTGAGGACTTACTATTTTTAGCCAGTACATGCATGCAGACCAGTTTTCTGGGTTTTTCTGGGTTTTTTGAGATCCCGCAGGCAATATGACATGCAAAACCATCCGGCAGTGGATGAGTCACTTTTCAGACAGTTTCTATTTTTAGCGGGTACACTCCGGCAGCCGCCCAACACTCCAGTCCAGCAAGCAGAACGACATGCAGAAGGAACGAAGTCAAACGGAGACCGTTCGGGATACATGCAAATCAAATTAGGGTTTCCACTTTTATAGGGGGTAAAATCCAAAATAGCCGAAACAAAGTACCCCACCCATGTCAGCACACTTCAAGGTACCTGCTGGCAAAATTTGAGCAAAGTCGGAGAACTTACTATTTTTAGTAAGTCAGGGCACGGCTATAAATAGCAGGTCTGCACCCGAGGTTGGCGTCCGAGTAACCCTCAAGCTATCAAGATCAAGCATTGCAACTTTCAGGCAAAACGGAGCTACTGAAGTCAGAAAGTCAAAACTTACTATAAATAGCAGGTGGCTATAAATAGTAGGTCAGGGCAGAGGATTGACAAAACAGGTTCACAAGGCAGAGAATATCATCTGATGAAATTTTCAGGCAAAACGGAGCCTTAGAGGTTGAAAATCAAGGGATTTGCTAAAAATAGCACAACTTGCTAAAAATAGAATGCAAGAGCAGGAACAGGCAGAGGCTTGAAAAACGCCTAAGGCAAAAATGAAAGCTCACCTAGTGAAATGCGCCCACCTCAAGGCAGAGGCTTGAAAAACGCCTAAGGCAAAAATGAAAGCTCACCTAGTGAAATGCGCCCACCTCAAGGCAGAGGCTTGAAAAACGCCTAAGGCAAAAATGAAAGCTCACATGTTGAAATGCGCCCACCTCAAGGCAGAGGCTTGAAAAACGCCTAAGGCAAAAATGAAAGCTCACATGTTGAAATGCGCCCACCTAGGAAAATGAAAGCATGGGGTCTCATTTGCGCCCAAGGAAGAAGAGATGCCTTGAAAAAAGTTTCTAAGGCAAAAACAAAAGCTCACCTAGTCAAATGCGCCCACCTCAAGGAGAGAAGCCTTGAAAAGTTTCTAAGGCAAAAACAAAAGCTCACCTAGTAAAATGCGCCCACCTCAAGGAGAGAAGCCTTGAAAAGTTTCTAAGGCAAAAACAAAAGCTCACCTAGTAAAATGCGCCCACCTCAAGGATTGAAGCTATGAAATATTTCTAAGGCATAAAACGAAAGTGTCAAGGGTGAAATGCGCCCTCTAAGGCATGAAATGAAAGCTTGGCCTAGCATTTGCGCCCATGATGAAGAGGAGATGGCCGAAATTTTCCTAAGGCATGAAATGAAGGTAGAGATGTCAAAATGCGCCCAAGGCAAGATAAAGTGGCTGGGTTGCTGGAGAAAATTTCCTAAGTCAGGAAAATGAAAGTTCAAGACCCCATATGCGCCCAAGGATATTCTAACTGTTTGAGAATTTTCTAAGTGAGAAATCAAGGCTTGCATGAGTAAAATACGCCAGGGTTGCTGGAGAAAATTTCCTAAGGCAACAAAATAAAAGTAGACACATGAAAGTGCGCCAGAGGTGTAAAGTGAAGGAATTTTTTTTGAAATAAATATTTCATCAAAATGTATACGCCTATGGTAGAGAAAGTGTTAGAAATTTTTTTCTAAGTGATATAACACTTCACTAGGGGAAAATACGCCCTTGGCAAGGAAGGATGATTTGATGAGTTTTAAAAATTCTCCAAAGGCAGTTGAAAGTTAACGAATCTTTTTTCAAGGGGAAAATTTGATATCGACGAATATTTTCCATGGGTCAAGTGAAAATCAAATGAACCCGTTTAAAATGCACCCATGAGTTAGCAGAGTTTGAAAATTAATTTCCTAAAGGAAATTTTAATATTTTCAGAAGAAATTCGTTTTGCCTAGATTATTTTCCTGACAGAAGTTAAATCTCAAAGGACGAATTATTTCGAGCACGCAAACAATTTTTTTATCGCCCGGAGTTGAACGTTTTAATGAGAGAATTTAAAATGTCTAAGGCAAATTTTATGAAATCGAGGATTTAAATGACAGACATTTTAAAAGTTGGAAATAAATTTACAACTCCCACGAAATTTTTTGAGTTGAATTTATTTAAACACTGCGAGATTTTAAAATGGAATTTTAAATCAAGTCAAGTGGTTGTTTTTCTCGCGAGTTGTTTAAATCGCCAAGAGTTAACTGGCAGATTAAGAGGAAAATTCGAAATTTGAAGAAGAAGGAATCATTATTAATGGCAACTGCCATAATAACCGGCTGACGACTAGCCCACTACTGCGCTTGAATTAGAAGATTCCGAACGAAGATAGTGGGAAATTGATGAAGGTGCTAAAATAGCCCCAGCACTACTTAGCAGGATTCTCCGAGAAGAGTTATTTAAACAATCTCTTCTCTCATTTCTCCTCACATTATTTCGAAGTTGAAATTGCTGAAGAAGTTCTGGAGAGATTGAAATAATTTCCAAGTGGTTGAGGAGAGAAATTCTGTGAGAGTTTATTTTATTTCGGAGTGTTGAGTTGCTGAAAGTACGAAGTGCTGGAGAAAATTTCATTTGCCGAGACTCTTAATTCTCAAAAAGCTGAAAGTGTGTTGCTGCGACTTCGAAGTTGAAGGTTGAAGTTATTTTCCGGAGTTGCTGGAGAATTTAATTCTCAAAGAGCTGAAAGTGGAGTTGCTGCGAAGTTTAAACGTTGAGAAGTTGAGGAAGTTGAAATTTCATATTGCTGGCAACTCTTTATTCCTCTAACTGCTGAAGTTGACAAAGTGAAGTCAAGGTTCGAACAATTTGTGCTGGAGAAATTAGCTACATTGCTGAAAGTTATTAGCTTGCTGCGTTTTTTCTTCACCAGTCAGAAGTGCAGTTGCTGAGAGTTGTCTCTAACTCAGAGATTTTTATATAGTTTGAGGTTTGGAGTTAGAAATTTATGCTGAGGAATTTTATTTTCAAAGCTAACTCCGTATTCGCAGCCATCTCGGGAATTGTTTTATTTTATTAATCTGCAGCCTAGCTTATTCTTCTATTTTATTTTGCAGATGGCTGGCGCAAAGGATGTTGCAGGAACAAGTAGAGCCGCAGGCAGAGCTGCAAACACTGAGGCAGGCAAGGCTGGCTCATCCCGGCAGGCAATGATTAAGAGGCTCGCGAAGCCATTTCTCCCAAAGTCAGCAATAGTTTCAAAGTTGGCAGGATTGAATGACACCAACCTTGGTTCATTTAATCTGAATGCACTCAAATCGAGGATGTTCGGGCTAGGGGGCCATCTGTTGATGTTAATTCAGCGTCGGTCTTCACTAATACATGGGCCGACCTTATAATTAAGTTATTCAATGTACTTATTCTGGCCGACTTTATTTATTATTAAATGTTTATCATAAGGCCGACCTATATGAAGAGGCGCCAAGAAGGTATATATACAAAGTCACCTTTTGATGTTGATACACACATTCGAATACACACAAAGAAGTTCGCTATTTTGGCAGAGCAGAATTCGCAGTCATAGAAGAAGCTCATACTTGGATTCGCATACCTAGAAGAAGTTCATACTTGAACAGCAGATCATCATTTTGTAGCAGCAGACCGATTTCAAGGAGAAACATATTCATTTGTATCTTTGCATCTAAGAGAGATGCTATTATTCATTGTATCAAATTCGGCATTGTGTTGGGCCTGAGTTCAAGCAGATTTCTGCTCTTATTCCTTCAATATATAAGAGATATATTTGCTGGGTTTTTCTCCCTCAAGAGGAGGGTTTTCCCAGGGTATCTTGTTGTGTTCATTGTCTTATGTTTTGCATTTCTTTTATTCAATTGATTAAATAATCTGATCTAAGAAACACTAACATGGTATCAGAGCGGGTGTGAAAAAGATCGTGATCAGATTTAGTTCGCAACACTTATTCTTTTTCAGTCTATCTTCCAAATTTCTCAAGATGGTGAACGGTCTGAAAATCGAGGATAGACTCGAAGGGATCTCGAACTACATATCATGGAGATTCAGGTTCATGCTAACCTTGGAAGAGAATGATTTGGCTGAGTTTGTGAAAACAAAAGTTCCCGAACCTGAGGGGGAAGAAGAGAAGCTGCAATGGAGGAAGAAAGACACTAGGGCAAAGAAAGCATTGGTTGATTCAGTCAAAGATCATATTGTACCAATTATCTTCAAGTTGGATACAGCAAGAGAGATGTTTACAACCTTGGAAGAGATGTACGAAATCAACAACACCAGTCGTGCCCTTGCTCTGAAGCAACAACTTCATCATGTGAAAATGGAGAAAGGAGAATCTGTTATTACATACTTCATGAGGATTTCAGAGATAAAAGATCAGCTCTCCACTATTGGACATATGATTGATGATAAAGAACTGACTATGCTTGCTCTCAATGGTCTTCCGCTTTCATGGGAGGCATTCATCCAAGGAATCAGTGCAAGATCCGAACTTCCTAAGTTTGATCGATTGAGGATTGATTGCATTCAAGAAGAGTCAAGACTAACAGCAAGGGGGATTGGTCAAAGCTCTAAGAATGAAGAATTACAAGTTCTTACCTCTCATTCATCAAACAAAGGAAAAGGCCTTAAGAAAGGATTCTTCAAAAGGAATCGAGAAGATGGAAATGATGATGCTCCTACCTTCAAAAGAAAACGAGACATGTCCAAGATTCAATGTTTTCGTTGTGATAAGTATGGTCACTTTGCGAGGGTGTGCCCTCAACGACCTAAGCTTCAAGTTGCCACTGCAGATGTTGAAGAAGTCACTCCACAAAAGGACTCCAGTAATTATCTATTTTATTCAGCCTTGTCTAGCAATGTTTCTACGGACTCTTACACTTGGTTGATTGACAGTGGTGCTTCTAGACACATCACCGGATTCAGAAGTCACCTTTCAAACTTAATGGAAAGCAACTCTAGTGATCAAGTTGTTATTGGAGATGATGCTAGATATTCTGTAAAAGGGTTTGGAAATTCCACTCTTCACTTGGATTCTGGAATTTCTTTGGAATTGAATGATGTACTGTTCGTACCAGGGATAAAGAGGAACCTTGTTTCAATTTCAGCATTAGAAGACAAAGGTTATCAAGTTGCCTTCTCTAAAGGGAAAGTTCTTATATGGGCAAAGAACTCCAGCTTCAAATCTGCTCAAGTGATTGGAGTTAGACATGAATGTCTCTACATGCTGTGCACTCGTCCTCTTCAAGCACTTGTGCATAACAGTACCAGCATGTGTGAACTTTGGCATCGAAGATTGGCTCACATTCACTTTCGTGCTCTACCTATCATGGAGAAGATGGTCACCGGTCTTCCGAAATTCGATCAAGAACATGAAGGTACATGCAAGGGATGTGCCCTAGGCAAGAACACAAAAGGTATGTTCCATTCCAGTGAAAGTAGATCTAAATGTATTCTTGATCTCATTCATTCTGATTTATGTGGTCCAATGTCTATTGCATCATCTAGTGGTTTCTTGTATTATATTATTTTCATTGATGATTACTCTAGAAAGACTTGGATTTATTTCTTGAGATCGAAAGAATCAGAAGAAGTATTAGTAAGATTCAGAGAATTCAAAGCGCAGATTGAAAATCTGTCTGGGAAGAAGATCAAAGTATTAAGATCTGATAATGGTGGAGAATACACTTCTGGCACTTTTCGAGACTTTTGTATTGAAGCAGGGATTAAGAGGGAGTTCAGTGTTCCCTATAATCCACAACAAAATGGTATTGCTGAAAGGAAGAATAGGTCTATTGTGGAAGCAGTGAAAGCTATGATCCATGATCAAGACTTACAAATCTCTTTTGGGCTGAAGCATCAAGAACAGCCGTCTATGTTCAAAACAGGAGTCCCCACAGGATCTTAGAGAATAAAACTCCTGAAGAAGCATTCTCAGGCGTGAAGCCTGAAGTTAGTCATTTGAGGATCTTTGGCTGTCCAGTCTATGTTCATATTCCAAAGGAAAAGAGAACAAAGCTAGAACCTTCTGGGAAGAAAGGAATTCTTGTAGGCTACAGTGAGACATCAAAAGCTTACAGGATCTACATTCCAGGACAGAAGTCTATTGAGATTAGTAGAGACGTCACATTTGAGGAAGATGTTGCTTATAGGAAGTCCAAAGGCACTCCGATGGAGGTCGATGAAGAAGAACCTCCTCAAGATATGGAAGTTGACCATATCCCAGAGAATCTGAAGGAGGATACAGAACCTAAAGAAGATATTGATCCAGCTGAGCCTTTGGATCCTACTGATGGGCCTCTAGACATTGTGATTGGAAAGAAAAGACCTCTTTGGGCTCGCAGGACAATGCAGGAAGCAGAAAGGTTTGTAGCTCCAAGAGGAACCTTCAGAGAAAGCAAGAGACCTCACAAGTTCTCTAGCTATGTTGCCTTGATGAGTCAGATTATTGAGTCAGAGCCTTCAAATGTTGAAGAAGCTTCTAGTCAACAAGTATGGAAAGATGCCATGATTGAGGAGTATCAGTCTATACTTAAGAACGATGTTTGGGATATAGTTCCTAGACCCAAAGACAAATCTGTGGTGTCTTCTAAGTGGCTCTTCAAGATCAAGCATGCAGCTGATGGGAGCATTGAGAAACACAAGGCTAGATTTGTGGCTAGAGGGTTCTCACAAAAAGAGGGAGTTGACTATGAAGAAACTTTTGCTCCTGTGGCTCGTTACACGTCTGTTAGAACCATCATTGCTATTGCCGCATCTAGAGGATGGAAGATTCACCAAATGGATGTAAAGACAGCTTTTCTGAATGGCATAATAGAAGAAGAGGTTTACATTGAGCAACCAGAAGGATTTGAGGTACATGAGAAAGAATCTCATGTCTGCAAGTTGAAGAAGGCCTTGTATGGTCTTAAACAAGCTCCTCGTGCTTGGTATGAAAGAATTGATCAGTACCTTTCAAGTTTGGGTTTCTCAAAGAATGATGCAGATTCTAACCTCTACTTCAAGGTAGTAAATGGTGAAGCATTGATTTTAGTTTTATATGTTGATGACTTGATCATTACTGGTGAAGAACATCTAATACTAAAATGCAAGAAGGAATTAGCTTCAGAGTTTGAGATGAAGAATCTAGGTCTTATGCATTACTTTCTTGGCTTAGAAGTTTGGCAAAAGCCAGAATGAGATGATTCTAAGTCAAGGCAAGTATACTGTTGACATTCTCAAAAGGTTTGGTATGCTTGACTGCAAACCTATGTCTACACCCATGGAGTCTAATTTAGATAAGTTGAAAGAAGCTGCAGCTAGTTCAGAACCAGTGGATTCTACGATGTATAGACAGTTGATTGGTTCATTGATGTATCTAGTTAACACTAGACCTGATATCTGCTATGCAGTGAGTGCACTTAGCCAGTTTATGTGTGAACCAAAGCAAATACATCTTGTAGCAGCTAAACATATCCTGAGATATTTATGTGGCACAATTGGATATGGGTTGAGATATTCTTCAAATGTGGATTTGGAGCTGCATGGTTTTACTGATTCTGATTGGGCAGGATGTGTCTCAGATCGGAAGAGTACTTCTGGTTGTTGCTTCAGTTTGGGGACTGCTATGATCTCCTGGTGTAGCAGGAAACAGTCTTCAGTGGCCTTGAGTACAACTGAAGCAGAGTATATTGCAGCTTGTGTGGCAGCTCGTGAGGCAGTGTGGCTTCGTAAGCTCCTTGCAGGATTGTTTGGTCAATCAATGGAGCCTACTATCATACACTGTGATAATCAAAGCTGTGTGAAGCTTTCTGTCAATCCTGTGTTTCATGACAGAACAAAACATGTTGAGATCAAGTACCACTATATTAGAGATATGGTGCAAAGGAAAGCTATACAGTTGAGGTATATCAGCACTGAAGAGCAAACGGCAGACATTCTCACCAAGCCTCTCGCCAGGATGAAGTTTGTATACTTCCGAGAGAAACTTGGTATGGTGGAGAATGCAGCCTTGACTGAGAAAGAGTCTCAGTAATCAGTGATCCTTGTTGAGAATGCAACTCTCTGCTGAGTGAGAGTTGAGGTGCAAGCCCTTGTTAATACAATTCTCTGCTGAGAGAGAGTTGAGGTGTAAGTCCTTGATAATGCAATTCTCTAATGAGAGAGAGTTGAGGTGAAAGCCCTTGTTTCCACCCTCTGGGAGAAGCTATGGTGGATGTCATGTGTGTGACTCCATGACAACATCACGTGAGAGAATCCGTGATGAGTTTTTACCATCTATGGGAGTAGCCATAATGGTTAATATCACGTTGAGGTGATATTTTATTTTGTTTTCATTCTAACATAATGTGTCTTGTGCAGATGGAAGTTCATCCCTAGCTGAGAGGGAGTGTTGATGTTAATGCAGCGTCGGTCTTCACTAGTACATGGGCCGACCTTACATTTAAGTTATATCATGTACTTATTCTGGCCGACTTTATTTGTTATTAAATATTTATCAAAAGGCCGACCTATATGAAGAGGCGCCAAGAAGGTATATATACAAGGTTACCTTTTGATGTTAACACACATTCGAATACACAAAAGAAGTTCGCTATTTTGGCAGAGCAGAATTCGCAGTCATAGAAGAAGCTCATACTTGGATTCGCATACCTAGAAGAAGTTCATACTTGAACAGCAGATCATCATTTTGTAGCAGCAGACCGATTTCAAGGAGAAACATATTCATTTGTATCTTTGCATCTAGGAGAGATGCTATTATTCATTGTATCAAATTCGGCATTGTGTTGGGCCTGAGTTCAAGCAGATTTCTGCTCTTATTCCTTCAATATATAAGAGATATATTTGCTGGGTTTTTCTCCCTCAAGAGGAGGGTTTTCCCAGGGTATCTTGTTGTGTTCATTGTCTTATGTGTTGCATTTCTTTTGTTTAATTGATTAAATAACCTGATCTAAGAAACACTAACACTAAGCACCAATAGTATCCAATATGAATATAAAAAAGTAATGGTGAAAACTAACATGCATACATTTGTCCCTTTTTATGGACACACATCCATTAGATTGTCCTATATGAGTTGACTAGTGTACAAGATAGTTTATTTTTATGTGGAAGTTAGTAAATAACCTTTTCTTTGCCTTATCTATCTTACTACATCCCAAGATTATGGACTTGCCTACTAAATCTATCATTAACTACCTTGGTTCAAACTTGTTGGTGTAGAAATGACCTAAGTTGCATTAGGCCAGTGCATGGATTTGAACCATAAACTTTTAAATTCAAATTTTAAAATTGAGCCCATGTTTCCCTCCTTTACTAGCCATCGTGAGCTTGCTACAATGCAAATTATTTCAAATTTCATGTTAGTGTAGCGTATTTGATAACTAACCTTGATTCATTTCAAACATCTAAAAATCAAATATAAAAGAGGCAAAAGTGATTACTTCAACATCGTAGGAGCATATAACATTGTTGCATGGTATCATTGATCCTTGTTCACCATTATTTTATTGGCTTGTTGAAGGGCTTGACCAAAGGAGAATCAATCCTTGTCTAACAAGTTCCTCGAAGATGTTTATCAATACCACCATTATTAATGTAGGTCTAGACATCAAGGCAAATATTGTCATAGTTATAGGACGATCACAATAAACAAGTTCAAATCCGTTAGTCAAATTTTACTTCCATGCACACAATTTATTTCCACACATCCAAGTCTATTCTAGTTTATTTTTGGATAACAAATTTGACTAGCCAAAATTTAAGAATAACCCAATTCATAAATACGATCAATCAGCTTCCAACATAACTTGAAATTTATGATTTTGAGTTATGGTTCAAAAGTGATGATTAAAATAAGGAACAACTATCTATTAGCTACTGAAATCAACTAAATATTTCCATTTCTATTTATTTCTAGATTTCTAAATTCTATAAAGTGATCTATCACAACTTTACATTAAATTAGTTAACTCATATCATTTATCATGTTCATTAAACCCAATTTTAATAAAAAAATAATATTTTATTATTTACAATTAAATATTCAAAGGACATTAAATATTCCTCTCAACAACACATACTACAACACTCTATTTAAACATCATCTAGATCAATGTTGAAATAGTCAATAGTAATTTTACATCTCATGTACACTTCATCGACACCAAAACCGATAAATTTGTGTCCTATATTCATTAGCCAAAATCAAACTTTGACTCTTAAATTAAATGATATTTAAGAATAACCCAAACACAATATATTATAATAAAAATTAATTATCATAAAATTTAACATAAACTGATAACTAAAAC
Organism: Sequoiadendron giganteum; assembly: GCA_007115665.2. Lineage (NCBI taxonomy): Eukaryota > Viridiplantae > Streptophyta > Pinopsida > Cupressales > Cupressaceae > Sequoiadendron > Sequoiadendron giganteum. The sequence goes on from CM021101.1 coordinate 198,455,492, forward strand.
CACTCTTAGTATATTATTACCAGTAAAAGCACGAATAGTGAACATTCAAAGAAAGATCTAAAAAATTTAAAGAAGCTGGTCACATGCATTGTCTTAGTCACTGAGCTGGCGGTGCATCTTCTAATATTTTCACATTCATGCACGAAAACAAAACAACAACAATAAATCGTCTTTTTCTTGCCCCTGTGAATTATTTTATTTCTGTAACCGCGTACAGCTGGAACAGAGACTGGTAAAGTCTTCGCTTATTACGTATATAAATGTCAAGTCCAGGCAAGCTTAGCTCAAAGAGTGCTTTGAAATTGCTTTGCAAGACTAAAGGCGTAGAAGCCATGGGAGAAAGAGGAGTACGAAAGAAGAGTGCGTGGAAAACACTGCGAATGACTCTGTTCATGATCAGAAAATGTTTGCTGAAGCGAAGGAATTTGCAGGAATTAAACGCGCGCGTCAGAGGAAAAGTGTTTGCCAAGATCTTTAGAAGTCTGATGTCTCATCGGACGCCTGCATCTGATTCTCGTGGACTGAGCGGCCTCAGAGAATACGAATTTTCGTGCTCCAATTCCCCTGCAACCCCTGCTTTACAACACTTTGCAAATAAATTAACAAGACGCCGCAATTTTCTGTCTTGCTTTCGGCCGGATTTCGCCTTTGAAGACAAATATGAGTCCTCCCCCAAATTTGTAGTGAATCCTTGTTCTTTAGACTGTTGTGAAGCATTGGAAGAGGAGGGCGATCAAGAAGATCGACGAGCTGAAGAATTTATTGCAAGATTTTACAGCCAAATGAAATTTCAGCGCCAGGCTTCTCTGTTGCAGTACGAAGAGATGCTGGCCAGAGGTGTCAACTGAACTGAGTTTTGATTTATTTGGCATTGTAATTGAAAGAGCCATTTTTCTTGTCGTTGCTTCTTAGTTTTCACGGATTGATTTTGTATTTCACTTTGGAGCATTTCCAAGGATGTGAGATTCATTGAATTTTTCATTTTTTAAGAAATAGTTACAATAACAAATCACTTATTTAATAAATTTCAATTTTATTTGTATTTCTCAACTTTAATTTTTACTTTTTAAAATTTGTTTTCAAATTAAGATCATAATCAAATTGATTTCAACACTAATTTAAGTGTTTGGATTTTATATAGTTCGTTTATTTTCTTTTTCTTTTTCTTAAATTGTGATTTTGTTGGTTGTCTGTGTTAATATTATTTTGGTTAGTGCTCAATTCTTTATATTTTGAAAAGAATAGAAAAAAGGTCTACCAATCATGAATTTGTTGAAGGGAAAGCCATTAGCAATAGACATGAAAAGGTTGTTGGATAAAACTGGAGAATTTCAAAAGGAAGTATCATCGGTTGAGGTTAAGAAACACTTAATCTCATTCTTCAATTTAAACATTGACTTAGGTAAGGAAGTGTCGAGTCTTATTATTCTAAATAACATTTTTTGTCCATCAATGTAAAAATTGGAAAAATCAACATTGATTGGTCTTAGCACAAAGGGTCATCCATGTGAGGAATGTAGGAGTGTAGGAGACGCTCAATGTCATCATCTTTGATATTTGTGGCATATTTTTTTTTAAATAATAGAATTAAGCCTTAGGATGAGTTGTAGGATTTTAGAAGATAGTGTTGGGAGGAAAACTAGATTCTTGGTGGAAAATTTAACATGATTCTTAGCCATGACAAGATGGGTACCAATATAGAATCTACATCTAATTATTTTTATTCATTACACTTAGATTTAGTCTTGGTGAAGTTGAACCCAAAACTGGATAGTATATGTGGTGCAATAGAAGTGTGGGAGAGGCATGTATCAATTCATGGCTAGATAAAGTTAGACTAGAATCTCAATGATAATTCATTAATGGTAAAAATTCTTCCATGTACCATTGGCTAATATATACCAAGAATTTTAGGGAGCCTAAATTATAAGGGTATCCCTTCAAACTTGAGTTCCTTTGGTTTGAGAATCTAGAATTTGAAGAGAGGAAAAATTTATGGTGGCATTTAAATGTCAAGGGATGCAAGAGGTATATACTACAAAAATAGTATAGTGAAAGATGTTGAACACACGATAGTGCTAGGAGGGGGAGTGAATCAACATATATTAAAAACTAGACATTTCCATCTGTAGATTAAACATCAAATCATATTACCTGAAAAGAAGAACAGAAATAGAAACATGCACCACACAAGGACACCAAGGTTTTTACATGGAAAACCCAATGAGGGAAAAACCATGGTGAGAGCTAACTCACAATATATGAAGCTCACTGCTTATAAAAAATTACAATATTGTTTAAGGCTCACTACCTAAGGGCTTGCAAACTAAGGCACGCAACCTTAGGGCAAGATACAAGTACCTACAAAGATTCACTATCTTAGTACAAGATACATGAAAATTATAATAAAAAACATGAACATTAACTGCTATAAAGAAGCATCCAAAATATGTTGATGTTGTAGTACCCTTTTCACACAAGTACACCATCATACTGACTTCACACACTTCATATTCAACATACTGCACAATCTTACAATCAATCAATTCACAAATGATTTTGTTCTTCTATAAATACCCTCCACAACAACTTGAAACCTCGATTAGGTCAGCTCCAAGATGACCTTTAGATGAAATGTATGATACAACACGGGTTGGCTCCAAACATATACATTATGAAGAGAAAATGAGTTGTGGATCAACACACGACATAATCGGACCAAAAAGCATCAACACATCCTCCAAAGAAAAATTAATTAATCAAGATCAATCACAGTTGAAGGAAACAAGAGTGTTAGCCCAAATAATGAGAACACCACCAAATCTACCAATTGTTCTTGACTTTACACCACCAAGGAGAAACCAAAAGCATCATGTGAACCAAGATGTGAGTATTGTAGTCTATGCACGATACCTCTTCAACCATCTTCTGAAGTATCTAATCATTAAGTGTTGGCACAAGAAGAAAAATTTATTGAACTAATAAAAACATAGCATCCCAAGTAGGCTATAACACTCCAATACTTAGGATATTGCATTGTTGTACACCAAAACACTTGAGACTTACAAGGATGAACCCATACACTTTTTTGAGCATATTCCAAGTCTGCACAACCAAATCTATCACTCTGAAAGAATGCAAAGCATCCCAATAAGCCTTTATCAACACTTTACACTACCAAAGCACAGACTGAAACATTGTCACTCATAACTTTCATTGTAGAAGGTGTAATTACTTGAATTATTGGATATAATTCCTTCACATCTTGAACAAATTATCTTTTGAACCACAAGACAAAAACTTGCTTTATGGAGGGATGCAAACCAAAATACCATGACTATCTTAGAGTATACACTATGAATGCCTTAGCAAATATTCTACAACTTATCTCATTGTGCAATACACTAGACATGAATGATATCAATGTAGCCATGCATGAAACATATTGGAACAAGTGTACCCACCTCTACATCATACATAGACACCAAACTAAACACCATTTTCTACAACATACTGCACTATTGACTTGCACTTTGCACATCAACTATCTCCAAAGTATATACATCTTCAACACATATAATAGACATCAATGGCAACACATATTGAGATGCCATCAATGAAAAAACATACTGCCAACAATCTCCCCCTTTGTCAGTGATGACAACACACATATATCTACAAGACTTCTCTCCCCCTTTGACATCAAGGGTAAAGGGCATAATATCTTCTACTTATATCAACCCAAAAACTATATGAACTCCCCCTTACTGTATGATTTCTATCAAAACTCTCCTGTTGAGACGAAGATTCGCCAAAACAGATGTTATGTATAAATATTTTCAATAAACACTCAAAAAGATACTGTAATCCTCCACAAAACTATACAAAGACAAAATTGTCTTATAGACACCTTTGCAACTTCTTTAGAAGGTAGAATATTCTTGTAAATTACCTTGATGTGCACTAAAGTTGCAATCGAATTTTCTTTTGTTGAGGTGAGAATATGATTTTGACATTCAAAATGCATTCATAAATCCTTAGCCTCGTCCATACTGCTTGGAGCCATCATTTTTTGATCAACTTTTTTTGCTTCAGCAAGAAACCCAAATAATGAAGCAAGTCCCAAGTTGACTGATTCCCTCAACTAACCAAATGGTTTCTTAATTTGTTCCCTTTGATCTTGAAGCAATGATAGCTACACATGAATATCTTCTAATTGTGCCCTAGTTGATCCATCCTTGTCTTTTGACAAATCATATATCTTGGCCAATTAAGTAATCTATGACTCAATGGAGTCAATCTGATCTTTGATATTCTTGGTGGATTTTGGTCATTTCAAATAAAAATTATATATTTATTAGTAACTTCATCAATACGTTCCTTAAACATTCTCAAATTTTCTTGCAATTTATTGTGTACACTAGCACACTGGTCAAATGCTTCATCCATTCTTTTGTCATTTATCCTCCTCAAGGCCTCTTGCTTTTCCTTCTTCTCAATATGTGAAGAACGATCCTTAAAATAACCCATCAAAAGATTCAATTTATATTCTAGATGCAAGGAATAATCTATGTTTTCCTTTGGTAAACCTTCTTGAATGATCTTTACTACATCATCAATTAAATTAGAGTCTTCTTCACATGTTCTTGCAAAACCTCTTTCCTTGAAGCATGCAACATCACCAAGATGTAACTTATGGAGGGGATAAATATTTGATAGATCAACTTTTCCTTCATGAGTAGGAACTTGCAGAAGTTGAGGTGTCACCATAGATTGAAATTGCATCTGCAAAGTCAAAAGGTCTTTAAAAGAATTTGATGACGAAGAAACCTGACCTTTGTCCATGGAAGCATTTTTCTTCTCAATTGTCTCCACTGCAACATCCTAAACTTTCTTGGGATTATCTTTTTTCTTCTATTCAACATTCTCCTTCTCCTTTTCCTCTTCTTTCTTTTCCTTTTTTTCCATCTTTATATCAGAGACTTCTTATTTTATGAACACCGAAGACACCTTCTCCTTCTTGCAATCTAGAGGGTCCTTGTACTTCTTGCTAGCTAGATATATTTTTCTTATTTGTATCTTTCAAAGGAGCCATATTTTTAGTTTCTTGTCCATCTAAAGGCACTTGCACATTTATTTCAACATCAGTATCATGCATTTGTGAATCAACATCAACTTCACTTTGCAATTCATTAATATTTTTTTGTGTAGCTTATTTAGTTTCACTCAGAATCTTCCTCTTGACATCTTCATCCCTGCTCATCAACAAATCTATTCTTCTTTTAGTTTGGAGCTCCTTGTCTTGTCTTAAAGAAACCGTCTCTTTTTCTTCCTAGAAAACATGAACCTTAAATTTTCCAATTGATTGCAATTTTAGCTCTTCATTAGCCATGATGACATCTTATCTTCTTTGTCTTAAATCCTTGGCAAGGCTATCTGAAGCTTTGTATACAATTTCACTAAAGAATTTTTTTTACTTTAGCACACATTCAATGACAACATTTTTTATTGTCTTCTTGTCCTCTCGAGGGACATCTGGGTGCAACTCTATTGTATCATTCAATAGACCATATTTGACAATCTCGTTCAATATTGCACCATAATCCAAAGGGTCATGTTTGACTTGAGGATTTTTCTCTATCTTCTCCTCAGCAATCTCCTTTCCTTTCTTCTTCTACAAGGGGATTTCTTCTTCTTCATGTCTTGTTCTTTTCTCTCTTCTTCTCAAAATAAAATATTGTACTTCTTCTTCCTCATCCTCTTCATCATCATTGACATTCACAAGATTTATCTTTTCCCTTTTTGCATGTTGCTTAGGTCTAGGCTTCTTCCATTTAGTAGTATTAGTTTGCATTGATGCTTCAGTAGCAACCCTTCTTCTACTAGGAGGTTATTGAGCCGGTCTGAAAGCTATAGTAGAGACAAAGGCAAATCTACTTGTCCTTTTAAGAGCTTTTGATCCTTCCACAGGACCCTTAGGAGTGCCAAAAGTATTTTTCAACTCACACATCATCTTCCCCATATTTGACATCTTCTCCACATTTTTCTTCTACCTTCTTGATTTTCTTATTGGTCATCTCATCATATGTGTCAAACCTTTCAACAAAGGGATCCCTAGGTTTGCTAAGTAAAATTTTGGCATATGCAATCCAGTCATATCCAAATACCTTATAGGGAAACTTTTTTATCCATGAAGTTCTTGGTTCAACTATCTCCATATAACAATTGTATTTATCCACCATAAAAGTGATTTCATTCTTACATCTCTCTACAACTTGTGAGGGTATCTTATCCCTCTTCTACGCTTTATTTTGAAATGTTTTGAAGAAACCCCATTACATTTTGTCACATTGTTTGGTATTCATAAATATACACATGTGATCCCTAATCTATTGTACAAAATAAATATCCTTTCTCCATACCACATTCTTTAGACTAGGCATTTCTTTCATGAAATAGAACATAAGGAAAATAATCAAAGTGTCATAACAAAAATTTGTAGCGTGAATGCTTGGTTCTTTACAAGTTCTCCAACAACTTTTGTTGCAAGATCTCACAAAGATCATAATCCTTTCCTTCCTTCACCATCTGATGAGAAGTGTAGATGGTGGTGGCGATAGTAGATCTTTCCTTGTTTGTGTAGTAAACCTTGTATGCAATACCCATCGTGGCATATTAGACCCCTAAGTTAGAAATGTCATTTATAGTTAGGGTTCTTTTGTCAAATTTAGCTCTAGTAAGCTTCATAAATTCTTCATTCTTTACGACCTTCAGTGTTGGTAGAGGTTCGATGGAGCACAATCTAGTCACTTGATCTTGATAGCTTCATTTGTGATTAGGTAGTGTTGATCAAGCCAAAAGATATCAAGTCATGGATCTAGATCAAGGCAGTTCTGACCCATTCATCTTCGAAGAAAAAGTTGGGGAGACCCTTCCACACATCTAAACATTTTGCTTCCATATTTGCATACTTCGGCTTGAGCTGAAAATCATCACCCAAGAGATGATTGCATCTTAACTCTTCCATCTTTAGATGGTTGTACTCATTTAGTTATAAGTAAATGTAGATGCAGACAACTTTTGAATGCAACACATTGATAGGAACATGAGAGAACTCTCCATCCTTCTCAGTCACAGTGGATATGTATGGATGTTTCTTGAATTTAGGCCTTAGCTTCTCAACAACATCAATGAAAATTGGTATACCATGATAGCACTTTCTGACTTCTAGGGTTTTAAAAGTAAACCATAGAAATACCTATGAATACTATTGTTAGGGTTTGCACGTAACACACTAAAAAAATTCTTCTCTTCCTTAGAACTTGCATGCACAAGTGATATCTTTCAAATAAAATCAAGATCAAATAGGGACTAAATATGCTTCACACCAACCCTAGTTGCTCTACATTAGATGAATTGTTTAGTTCTTGACACAAGTAGCTTTTTACTATCTAAGATATCACACCTGGATCCATGATCATTCAACAAAACCTTCCACAAAGAGTGTATTTTCTCTGGAACCTTGAGCAAACAAATCCATATAACCATTAACCATTATGTTGAATACTTCACCATCATATTCTTCATAGGGGTTTGAATTTTTTTTCAATTGCAACTCCCCTTGAGCCAATACTTTCTTTCTATTTAGGTACAAATGATCCATCCGCACCAGGGTGAGGTAAAGATTCATTCTTTGCTTCACTTTCTTCATTTTTTTGTCATACCTTGGTCATTATCTTCTTTTGCTAATTAGAGTCAATCATCTTTTGAGGAGAAAATTATCTTACATTCTTTCCCTTGTAGAACCTTGCAATGTGTTCGGGTTTAATACAATTGCAGCAGGTGATATTAGTTTGTGAAGCATAATTACTTCTTCTCACATTAGATCTACAATCAGTAGCCCTATGAATAAACTTGTTGCAAGTGTAGAAGTAACCATAGAAGGATTGAGAAGTCATAGGATTACTATTCCTTATAACTTTACTTTTGCATTCATTAGCCTTATGACCAAATTTATTGCAAACATTGCATTGACCATAAAATGATTGAGAGTTCACAGCATTGTACCTTGGAGGCCTAAATGAATTTTGATTCATCTTGCTTCTACATTCAATAGCCTTATGACCAATCTTATTACAAGTATAGCAATTACCATTGAACCTGGTAGGTGCAGTTTGTTTATGGGAAAGTTTTCTAAAGATCTTCTTCTTGTTTTGGATGAGAATGAATCCACCTTCTTTCTTGTTGTCTTAATTTCTATTTGTATCTTTGAAGGGTGTATCCTTATGTTTTTTAGTGCAAGATTTCTCCTCCCTTGTTTCAGACTTTACTTATGCTTTGAAGTTATTATACAGGTTTGCAAATGCACTGATCATAGGAATTTCCCTTTTTCAAAACCAAGACCAAATTTCTCTTTTGATGGATTTTGACAATTAATCAACTCATCACGAATTTTAAAACCTCCTCTTAGTTTTAGAACCTTTTCAATATACTCTTTTTATTTTTCAAGTTCTTTTCTCGGAGTGACAATATCTTCCCCAAGCTTTGAACATTCAACAATTTTATCATTGAGATGAGTATTTAGACAATTTTCAATCCTCTTACCTTCTTCAATATTAAATTTCAAATTAGAGAGCACAACTTTTGCCTCCTTGATTTTAGTCTCACATCCTTTACCTCCTTCCATTTGAGTTTTCAATTTTTCAATTTCTACTTTTGGTTATTTAGCTTGTGCCTTCAATTTGGCAATTATCTCCTTTGATTTTTCCAGCATGAACTCATATTTGATGTTTATTGTTCTTGCTTCATCTAGATCTTCAAGAGAAGATCGAAATTCTCCTTCAAAATCTACTTCACAATCTTTTGGATTGATGTCCCAACCTTCAGGTTCCATTGACTCTAGATTTGGTTCTGGAATAAACATATCATTGATCTTTGCTACAGACCCCATGTGTTCAAGTGCAGGATCTACCTCAGTTGTTATGATTTTCAAAGTCACTTGGCTCTTATACCAATTGTTGAACACATGGTAGTGTTGAGAGGGGGGTGACTCAACATATATTAAAACTTAGACATTTATATTTGTAGATTAAACATAAAATCATATTAACTGAAAGGAAGAGTAGAAATGAAAACATGCGCGGCACTAATATTTTTATGTAGCAAACCTAATGAGGGAAAAACCATGGTGAGATTCAACTCAATATATGAAGCTCACTGCTTACAAAAAATTATAATGTTGTTTAAGGCTCACTTCCTAAGGACTTGTAGACTAAGGCACACAACCTTAGGGAAAGATACAAGGACCTGCAAAGATTCACTATCTCAGTGTAGGATACATGAGAATTATAATGAAAAAAATGAACACAAACTGCTATAAAGAAGCATCCAAAATATGTTGATGTTGCAGTGCCCTTTTCACATAATTACATCATACTAACTTCACAAATCTAATATTCAATATACTATGTCACAATATTACAATCAATTATACCCTTCGCAACAACTCAAAACCTTGATTAGGTTGACTCCAAGATGACCTTTAGATGAAACGTATGATACAACACAAGTCGGCTCCAAACATATACATTATGAAGATAAAATGAGTTGCAAATCAAAACACAACATAACAGGACCAAAAAGCATCTCAAAAAATCCTTCAAAGAAAAACTAATTAATCAATATCAATCACAAATCAAGGAAACAAGATTGTTGGCCCAAACAATGACCACAACACCAGAACTGCCAAATGTTCAACTTTACACCACTAGGGAGAAACCAAAAACATCATGTAGACCAAGATTTGAGCATTTTAGTCTATACATGATACCTCTTCAACCATCTTCTAAAGTATATGCTCATTAAGTGTTGGTGCAGGAAAAAAAACATATTGAATTGATGAAAATATAACATCTCAAATAGGTTGTAACACTCCAATACTTAGAATATTGCATTGTTGTACACCAAAACACCCGAGACTTGAAAGGATGAGCCCATACACTTTTCTAAGCATATTCCCAAGTCCACACAGCCACATCTATCACTTCAGAGGAATGTGGAGCATTCCAATAAGCCTTATCAACACTTTACACTGCCAAAGAACATACCAGAACACTATCACTCATAACTTTCACTATAGAAGGTGTAATGACTTGAATTATTGGATATAACACCTTCACATCTCAACCAAATTATCTTCTAAACCACAAGACAAAAAAATTCTTTATGGAGGGATGCAAACCAAAATACCATGACTCTGTATTAGAGTATACACTGTGAATGCCTTAGCGAATCTTTTGCAACTTATCTCATTGTGTGGTACACCATACATGAATGATATCAATGTAGGAACACAATAAACTTATTGGAACCAGTGTACCCACCTCCACATTACACATAGACACCAAATTGAACACCATTTCTACCACATATTGCAATGTTGATTTACACTTTGCACACCAACTATCTCTGGAGTATACACAATCTTCAACATATATAATAAACATCAATGGCAACACATCTTGAGTTGACATCAATAACAACACATGTTTCCAACAAAAGAGAGATGAATAAATACAACAAGGATATGAAAGGGAAAAAAAATTCTAAAGAAAGTGAAAGTATAAGTTGATCGACAAGAAGAATAAAATATTTTAGTTATAGGGTTCATTAAAGCCATAATAACAAAGGAATTTAACCTTTTTGAAAAAATCCATTCCATTTTACACATGGAAGAGATCATTTGTATATATAAATCTAGGGTCAAGAAGGTATTGGAGCACAAATTTATTCATATTTCTACCACCATAAGAAGGTAATTCAAAACAATAGAGAGCATTAGTAGGTTATATCCCTTCTTCCTCTACACCCCTAGGTTCCATAGTAGTCATTGACACTTTTACTTTCACTTCCCCTTTCCCTATCACATCTATAGCTACCATTCCTATTAGTTTTGAAGGCCTATTTCCCCAATCTCCCCTTTCTCAATTTACTCTCATATTCTAAAATTCCCCCTTTAAAATGACCATTTCTCTAGCCTTACACTTGAACCCACCTCCCTATACCTAAACCCAATCACTCTAGTCCCCTCTATTCTCAAGCTCTTAAAACTTCTATGTCCTCACAAAAAATGATCTTGGCATGATTCTTTTCCTTCTATTCTCCTATCCAACCTCCCACTACCCTTGCCTTAGTCAATGATTGACACAGATATGGCTTACTAAGAAGAAGGGTGAAATTTCCAAAGCTCCACTTAAAGACAGACGAGGAGTTGAAAGACAAACCAACAAAAGTCAAGTGGGAACATTCTCTTTTGCAGCAGTACCACCACCACCACAAATCACATCATTATCGAGTGGAAGTGGAGATGGAGAGGATCCTCCTGAGGGGAATGAAGGTCCTAAAGGGATATATGGTGAGGGCCCTCTAGATGACATTGATATTGAAGAACAAGTAGATAATAATAAAGATGTAGAAGGGGGAGAGGGAAATGAATAAGAACAATAAATTGAGAGGGTGAATTTTGATACCCCTGAAGAGAAACCAAACATATCTAAGATGTGGCCCAAAAAAGAACACAAAAAGGTAAATCTCCAACCTCTTTTCCTTTTAATTTGCAAAGTGTGACAAGGACTCCCCCTCTAAAAACAATCCTTCAGTTTTCTACACTTGAGGCTTCCCAAACCCTTAATGATGCTACCCCTTCTCCCTCTTGGCTAGAGAACACTCTATCCCAAAAGAAGAGAATAATTCCCATGGATATATTAGATGATGATGTGGTGGGACAACTTCTACAAAAATATCCTAAGGTTAAGAAGCTAAAAACAACCTAAAGGTTAATGGAGGAGGTTAATTTCACATCCTTCTGCATAGAAAGATCCTAGCCAAGCTACTATAATTGACTATAATATAACCAAAGTGGATTTGGGCCCACCTAGTAGGGATAGAGATGTGCATAATTTTTAGGTGACTACCACAAGATTGGTAGAGGGGATAGAAAAGGATAAACAAGATAAAAATGAACTGAATAGACTGGTGGAACTTCTCTCTAATTACCTCAAGTCACTAATTGATCCTTCCCCTCAAACTCTCAGTCAAGCAAGTGCCTCTTTTGATCCCAATTCTAAAGTTGGAAAAGCCATGATGAGAAAGATGCAAAACAATACTCACTATTAGAGAATTTCTCAAGGATGGATGGTTGATGTTAAAGATAAATTCCCTCCTCTAATTGATAAATTGAAGGGGGTGTACAATGAAGTTGTGCTATTAAGAAATTTTGTCAAGATTGAAGTAGAAAATTCTAAGCAGGAGGAATCCCTTTGGTCACAAGCTAATAAAGAATTTTATGAAATCTTGGAGATGAGTTTGGAAAGGGTTGTCACAAATTAGATGATCACATCCAAGGATGATCCTAGGATTATAATGTGGAAAAATATGGTGCAGGGCACCATGTGAACTTTGTGCCTCCATGAGGCAATCTTGTAAAATTTGAGTCTTTATCATGTTATGATTGTAAAAAGGTCATGTTTGGACCATTTTAAATTCACTTGAGTCATTACTAGGTTTCTAGGAGGTTTCTGAAGTCAAATTGTAAAAAATTGTCATTTGGTGCAAAAATGCAAGAAATGGAATATGAAGAGTCATTTTGTAAAGGGAAGTTAATGGGTCAGCTATAACTAAAAGGGAATCAAATATAAATTTCATAAACATCTTTAAAGAGCCTTGTGAAGGCGAGAAAGAGGGGAGAAGATTGTATCTTGAAGAGACTTTGAATAAAAGTACTCTTGTTTTGCAGATTTTAATGTTTTCTTGTTGTTCTCAAGCGTGCTACTGGTCCGTACAATACTTTAAAGCTTCATTTTTGGCTGGTTTTGATAAATATTTGAATTAGATTTCAAATGAATCTAGTTTGAGAAAATTTCATTGTGTTTCAAGCTTTTTAGAGCCACTTTTCTGAGGGCAGCCCAGAAACCCTCATTTTAAGGGTTTGAGAGTCAAATAAGATCAAAAATCACCATTCCACTAATGGATATCTTTGTACATAGATATAATGGGTTATTTTAGGATGTTTTCAATGTTGGTTTTGTTTTCAAGTGCATGGGAAGTCAAGTTACATGATTTTTGTTGTTGCCATAGTGATTTTTCATCATTTTTTAGAATGAATGCATGGCTAGAAGTTGGGGTTTGAAGAAATCACAAAAATGAAGAATGGAAAATCATTTAGAAGGTTTGTTCAAACCTTAATTAATGTGTTTGAGGTGTTGGTTAAGTGGTTTAATACCTGGAGTTCATAAATCCAATCAACCCCTGTCTAAACTAGTTAAATTAGGCCTCCTTGAAAATAGGACAGTCATTTTTAAGGGAATTCTTTCCAAAACAACCCCATCTGAGTTTGAATTATGTTTAGGAAGGCCAAAATGGGTTCTTGAAAATGTTTTTTTTTTTTGGAGATTCAATTTGGTTTAAAAGATACACCCGGTTTTGTCTATGTGGAATACTACAAGCGATTTGGTCTCTTGGTGTTAGGTATGGATGAATTGAGGAACCAGTGTTTTAAAAGAGTTTTATTGGCTTAATCCTAGCATTACCATGATAAAAAAAAGTGTTTTATGGTCTGGTGAAAAGTTTAGAACCTGATTTTAGTTTTTGGTGTATTTAGAGCCCCTTTAAAACCATGTTTCCTTAAAGTGAATTTGTGAATGTTCAAGCGATCTTTCAAAAATCAGTGTTTGTATCTTTGAAGACCTTTGAAGCCCACCATGCTATACATCATCTTGGTATCATATCAGGTTGATCTAGTGGATTTTTAAGTGTGTTGGTTGCAGGTGCTTGTGGTCCATCTTAAAGCTAGAAGAAAAGAGTTGTGAGAAGGTGTGTTGGCTACAGATATGGATGAGGTTTTTGATCATTGTCCTCCAATAGAGATTAAGCTGGGGATAAGATGCAAAGAGATTTACACCATTAAGAGAGAGTGTTTTTAGAGGTGCATCTTCCAAGATATTTTGTTGAGTAGATGGATGGTATGTTGTGAGAGATTGCGTGATGAAGTAGTGAGGGATATGGGTATCTGTCTAAGGAAAAGAAAATGAACAATGCAGCCATTACAAACCATGAAGATGCTAGGATAGTAAATGGGAGAAAATATGATGAGAATATGAAAAAAGTAGGTCAAGAGAAGGTCAAGGATGAATTGATTGGAGTGAGGCAAGATTGCTTAGAAAAGCATGGTGAAATCATAATAAGGACAGTCTTGTGTCCTTTGAACGCAAAAGAGGTTAAAGGGTAGTCAATTTATGTCAGTACAAAGGTTTATAATCCTGAGAACATAGAGGTATTAGAGGCAGAGAAACTAAAAGAAGAAATGAAGGGAAAAGGTAAGGTGATTCAAGGTGTTTGGCAAGAACAACTAGGTGAGTTCAGGCATGCAGCAAAGGTCAAGAAGAAGCCAATTCATAACAAGGTTGATAAAGGTATGTTTTTAGGTGTGAAGAAGCAAGTTTTATGCAACTAAGTCCTCAAAGGGACTTGAGGTATTTTTTAGGCCGGGTGTATGGTGCAATGTACCATATGAACTTTATGCCTCCATGAGGAAATCTTGTAAAATTTGAGTCTTTATCTTGTTATGATTGTAAAAAGGTCATTTTTGTACCATTTTAAATGCATTTGAGTCATTACTATGTTTCTAGGAGGTTTATGAAGTCAAATTGTAAAAAATTGTCATTTGGTGCAAAAATGCAAAATTGCAAAAAATGCAAGAAATGGAATATGAAGAGTCATTTTGTAAAGGGAATTTAATGGGTTGGTTGTAACTGAAATGGAAGAAAAAATAACTATTTTAAACATATTTAAATATCCTTGTGAAGGCGAGAAAGAGGGGAGAAGATTGTATCTTGAAGAGACTTTGAATAAAAGTACTTTGTTTTGCAGATTTTAACGTTTTCTTGTTGTTCTCGGGCGTGGTATTTGATCGTACAATAATTTTAAGATTTTATTTTGTTTGGGTTTGATAAATATTTGAATTATCTTTCAAATAAATCTGGTTTGAGAAAATTTCATTGTGTTTCAAGCTTTTTAGAGCCACTTTTCTGAGGGCAGTCCAGAAACCCGCATTTTAAGGGTTTGAGAGTCAAATAAGAGAAAAATTCATCATTCCACCAATGGAGATCTTTGTACATCAATGAAATGGGTTATTTTAGGATGTTTTCAATGTTGGTTGTGTTTGCAAGTGCAGGGAAAGTCAAGCTACATGAGTTTCGTTGTTGCCCTAGTGATTTTTCATCATTTTTAAGCATGAATGCATGGCTAGAAGTTGGGGTTTAAAGAAATGACAAAGATGAAGGATGTAAAATGGTTTAGAATACTTGTGTAGACCTTAATTAATTTTTTTTAGGCATTGGTTAAGTGGTTTAAGTTTTGGAGTTCATATATCCAATAAACCCATGTCTAAACTAGTTAAATTAGGCCTCCTTGAAAACGAGACAATCATTTTTAAGGGAATTATTTCCAAAACAACCCCATCTAAGTTTGAATTATGTTTAAGAAGGCTGAAATGGGTTCTTGAATTTTATTTTATTTTCTAGAGATTCAATCTGGTTTAAAAGATACACCTGATTTTGTCTATGTGGAATACTACAAGCTATTTGGTCTCTTGGTGTGAGCTATGGATGAATTGAGGCGTGTTTTAAAAGAGTTGTATTGGCTTAATCCTGCCATTCTCATGATAACCAAAGTTTTCTAGTGTCTGGTGAAAATTTTAGAACTGATTTTAGTTTTTGGTGTATTTGGAGCCCCTTTAAAACCATGTTTCCTTAAAGTGAATTTGTGAATGTTCAAGTGATCTTTCAAAAATTAGTGTTTGTGTCTTTGAAGACCTTTGAAGCCCACCATGCTCTGCATTAAAATAGTATTGAATGGAAGCTCAATTTCTTAAGATGGATCTTCAAGAATGAAATAATGTACTCGCCTCCAAAATGATTTTATTAAGAATTTCTCTGATTTTCGTTGCCAATTAATGAAAGGAGTTAATAGTGGTATGACTACATTTGAAGAGCTAAAATAAGGATTCTTGAAGGTGGTCGATAGACTATCTAGACAACAGGTCTTTGATAAAGAAGCTATGAAGAAGCTGGCTAGAATTGATTCCTTGTTATCTTGGCATGAGAATTCTCCCACCATTATCACAACCAAGATGGACACCATCCATAGTAATAAAGCCTTGTGGAAGTTGAGAACAAAAAGTGTCACCATTCCTTAACATATTGATATTATCATCATCACATAGGCACTAAAGGATTATAAAGGATTATAAAGCACACATGGAGTCTACTCAACAAGTGTTAGTGGTAGAAGATGTGTTTGTAGACCCGTCCACTCAACTACCTTAGTAATGAGTGCCTTTTTATTTTCCTAGTATTTGTCTTTATGGTTTATATTATGATGGACTATGGTTATTATTATTTGAAAGAATTAGTTTTCTTTTCAATATTTTGGTGACAGTTGTGATGTAAAACTATAAATATGTTATTTGTGGACATTGGAAGGGTCTAGATTTTTTATCCCTGTTGCACTTTGATGTAAGAGTGAGAATCGATTGAAAAGAAGGATTAGTTTTGGAAATTTTGTTTATTTATGAAGAAGTTCTTTGTCTTTGTGCATATGAATTTGAATGCAATACTTTAGTATTTTTGAATGATTCTTTGGGCTCTGGTAAGTGCTAGAATAGTACTTCTCTTTGTGGATGCCATTTTCTTTGTGTTATATATATTGTTCTTTAGTAAGAGTTGAAATTGTATTCCATCGAGTTAGTTTATTTTGTATTGGTAATCCAATCTTTTAGTTGTGATATTGGTAGCACACATATCTTCTAAGTTTCAGTTTTATTTAATATCAACAATCTTTTGAAAGAATTAGTGCACCATGTTAGATGCACAAGACAACTGAGATGGGGGTGAATCAATTGTAGATTAAAACATTAAAAACCTCATTAACATTTAGACCTATATTAGCCCTTAAACCCTTAACAACCATTAAACCCCTATGATGCATTAGTAAAATGTAAACATGAGAAACAGTAATGTAAACACATCCAAACACATAAGAACACTAGATTTACGTGGAAAACTCAAGAAGGGTAAAACCATGATGAGGATTAGCTCACAATATAAAGTAATAACAACACTGAATATAATAGGCTCACTACCTAAAAGAAATAAGGGCTCACTTCCAAAGGACTCGTTGTCCAGAAGAAAGAAGAAGAGGAAGGGGTGGCTCACTACCAATTTGAACTGCTAACAATGCATCTCTCTTATGTTGAAGGTATAGTTTGACTAGAGCACAAACAAATCATTCAACAAACTAAAATGTAGACACCTTCTACTTAGTGCATCTGGGAGTCATGCATTAAATCTTGCATTCAGATCACCACACTTGATCACTTTCACATCTTTTGCATCACATGCACACTGCACTTAATTCACACAACTTGCCTTGTATGTATACCATCCTCAACCTAAAAAAATCTCAATTAGGTCAGCCTTAAGGAAACTTATGCACCTCAACCATGCAACATCAAATAGGTTGGCACCAAAAAATTCAAGTTATAAATAAGTGAAGGAAAACCACACCATAACTTAGTTGGGATCCAAATCTACAACAACACACTTCTCAACACTTCCACAAATAACAATCATTCACCACAATTAGCGCTAGCATGTTAGGTCATCCAAACTTGCACTAATACTAACAAGTGACTCCAAACACACCTCTCCAACTCTAGAAAAATCTCGTGGACCACACAAAAACATTACAAAACATCTCAAAATATTCCACATCATTAGAATATTCGACACTACTATTGCAACCACCTAAAACTTAAGAACACCTTAACTATGTGCAAGCAAACACACTGACACATACATCGAACACACCAAACAAACTTGCAGAGCACCACAACACCTGAAACTTCAAGAAGGTAGATACAAAAAATATAAGAACATTCCCAGATATGTAAGACAAGAACCTTCACTGTAGAAAAATGCAGAGCAATCTCATTTCTCCTAGACACCCTATTTTACCAAATAACATATTGTCTAACACATCTTCTATTACAGAATTATCCAAAACCTGAAACTCTAGATATAACACCTCTGATCATCACATCCAAACCACGTGGGAATATCTTCAATCATAAAGAAATGAAGATAAGAACACTGAGCACCACTCTATCACACTAAACTCTCTCTTATTCATTTTTCCTCAAAAGCACTTGGAAACCAAGTTAACCAACTTCATTAGCAACATTACTTATCACATACATCAATTCCATAACATAGTGCAATTCTCTTTCAGTATCAACAATCTCCCCCAACACAAGTCAGACCAACAACCTCTACAACTATATTGAAGTAAGACATTAATGACAACACTAGTACAATGTGTTGACGCCAATACCAACAACTCCACTCGCGTGACATCATCAACACCATTAGTATTCCAACACTATCTTCATACAATGGGTTGACATCAATTACAACACCCAAACAACTCGAGCTTCCAACATGCCACTACTCTTTATGAGTATCCTTAAAATAGGAGCCACCCCTATTTAAAGGGCTTGACTACCTTTTCAATTACCACAACTTGAAGCTATTTTAAAAGTATTTAAAAATATAGTTTTAAACTTCCCATATGAAGATGACTTCACTCCCTAAATGCCTAAGGATTCCTTTTTCCTCGCCTACAAATTAAATTTCTTACTATTTAAAGAAAAAGTGGTGTCTTTATTCATTAATGAAGATACTATAATTAGAATGAGTCATCCCCTTATGAGGGTTGACTTACATTCTATTTGTCATAGCTCATATTTGCTTGCTAATGAGCATTTAAAAATAAGTTTAAATTGCCAGTTTAGTGGCTTTGAAGAAGTTTCAAAGATGCGCCCAAATTGGTTTAAGTTTTGGCTTAGATGTTATTTAAAGTGCCTCCAACTTAGCCTTCATTTTTGCTTTCGTTGAAGACTAATATGCCTTACATTGAGCAACTTAATACAAATTTTAATTGCATTTCATACTTTTACAAGCATGTAATTATCAACTATTATTAACATATAATATATATCGTATATATACATAAATATATATTTCATTTTTTTTGCTACGTTATATATTTCATTATTATTATTAAAATATACATATATATATGAATATATACACATCGATATTATTTATCGTATATACGTATTCCTATGTATTTACATATATACGTAGTTATCTCTCTCTCTCTCACACACACACACACACATTATACATATTTACTTACCAATTATCATAATACATTATAATCAACTTTTCTCGTCGAAAATATCAAGAATAAATTAATCGATTATAATGATAGAAAAATATCCATGGGTACTTTAATTTTTCTTTTCAAAAGAAATAATAAAAAGAATCGATGACTAGGTTAAACTTAACCTAGGCCGACTTAGTTGATAATTCAATTTTTAACTTAGTACTCAAATTGACTCGGTGAGGTTTTAAATAGACCTATGTGAGTGTGTGGAGACTTAGACAACTTGATATTCATTATTCTAAAGTCTATTCTCCTCTCTTCGGTGATACTCTTCCTCTCTTTCTGTAGGGCAAGAAATTATCCTGCATTTCACTTAGATAAACATTCAAGTAGTTAGATGTTAAAAGTCACAATGTAATCATAACATTGATTAAGTATATATTCATTAAAATGCAAATACATCTCATTGCATACAATTTCATCAAAACGTTAAATATCAAAATGACATCATCATACATCCAAAATTGTAGTTTAACGTAAAATTTAAAAGTAAATTGGTAAATCAAAAATGGGTTGTAACATTTGTTGTGGAATTGTTGGTGTACATTTTCACAACTAATTGGAATTGGAAATTAATATTAGGATCAAAGATGAGAAGCCTATAACTAGACTCTAGAAATTTTTGTTAATGTAGATAGGTTCATATGTGGCATAATATTGAACTAGATTATCTGTCATGTCATTTAGTCCATTTATTATAGCCTAGTTTGTTGCTAATATATCCTAAACTTCCTCTCATCTTCAACTTGATTTTGGAAGAGGTTTTTTTCAAATAATATTGTGGATAGCTTCAAGATGGGAGGAATCTTAGACTTGTTTAAGTAGTAGTTAAGATTCTAGATGATGCACAAGTTTACAATCACTCTATGCCTGTGATGGTGGTGTTATTCTAATGTCATGATGCATTGGTGTATTATAGAGATGTATCTTTGGAGAGTTCTTAAGTCTAATAATCTTTCAATGTCATGCTTCCTTTTGATGATTGATAAATATGGGATGGTGGGATAATGTTTGGTTTCTAATGGGTAAATAAATTTGGATTTTTAATGAGGTGGCCTAAGATGTGTCATGTGGCCTATTCCATGGACTAGGTCACACCACACAACCTCATCCCAAGTGTGAAAATGTTGTGAATGAGGATTGATCTAAACTAGAGGGACCTGTAATAATAAATAAATAATAGATTCTAGGCTAGGATTCAGTGTGTGCTAAATAAGTTGAATTGAGTGTTATGACTATATATTTACAACATATGTAAAAATGAAGGTTTAAAAGTGTAGGTTATGCATGTTTATCTCTTACGCCTTACCAATGTGAACCTTAGTTCTCAACTAATAAGAAGTTATTTCTTAAAATGAAGATAATCACAAATTTTTGTTTCAAAATATTAAGTTGAAAGTGTCAATAGTATCAAATATAAATATAAATTTTTAATGGTGAAAATTGCATACCCATGCATTTCTTCCTTAGATGTTTTGGACAAACGTTAACTAGGTTATCCTTTATGAATCAAGACTAGGGTGGAAGATGACATATTTTTATGTGGAAACTAGTGAATAACCTTATCTTGGCCTTGTCCACCTCTTCCCATTCCAATATTTTAGATTTCATGCTAAATATAATACTTGCTACCTTGGTTCAATCTTGTCAATGTAAAAGTGACCTAGATTACTTTTGTGTTTGTGAATTTGAACCTTAAGTTTTAAATTCAAATTTTCAAATTGAGTGCATATTCCCCGCTTTATTAGATGTAATAGGCTTATTAAAGTATAAATCATTTCAAATTGCTTGCTATGATGGTGTATTTAATGACTAAATTATTGGACATTTCTAAAATCAAATGCAATAGAGACAAAAGTGATTGCATTAGCATCATGAGACATATTCCATTGTTCCATGCTATCCCCGATCCTTATTCATCATTGTTGAATTGACTTACTTAAAAACTTACCAAAAGAGAACCAATCCTTGTCTATCAACATAAATCTTTGTTTCATATATAAAAAAACCATAATCAACAGATTCCATCCATAGATCAAAATTCACTTCCATACACATAATTCATTTCTACAGGTGGATCTAATCCAGTTCATTTCTGCACAACAAACTTAACCCAAGTGAATTTGTATGTGATCGTTTTGCTCCCACATATAAGAAAGTTATGATTTTAAATTATAGTTCAAAATGTCTGTATTTGCCAGGACCTTCAGAGCTTAAGAGTTTCATTGAATGCTCATGTTTGATTCTCCTGGACTGAGAGAATACGAATTTTCATATTCCAACAGCCCTACAACTCTTGCTTTAAAACACTTGCAAGCAAATTAACGAAGTGCCTCAATTTCTTCCCAGCTTTCAGACTGATTTATTTTATTTTTTTGGAAGAAAATATGAGTCCCCCAGATTTAAAATGAATCCTTATTCGTTGGATTGTAGTGAAGCATTTGAAGGGGAGGACGACAGAGAATATCAACAAGCTGAATAATTTATTGTAAGGTTTTATAGTCAGATGAAAATTTGCAGTACTAAGAGAGGCTGGCTAGAAGTGCTAACTAAAATGAGTTTTAATTTATTTAGCATTGCTTTTGAAAAAGCCTGTTTTGTTGTTGTTGCTTATTGGTTTCAGAGATTAATTTTGTATTCCTTTTGGAGCATTTATAGGGAGGTGAGATTCATTGTATTTTTCATTTTATAATGAATAATTATAAACAATAAATAATTTATTTAATCTACATTATGCATCTTTAATTTTTAAGATTAAATGTTTAAACTATTCAAATCAATGTTATGTATATAGTTGAGTATTTAAGAATCTCTATTATCTAGTTAATTATTGATAGAGAGTTGGTATATCGGGATCAATGCATCAGTTGTTTATATATGAGACTTAATTCCACTGTAAACAATTGGTGTATTGATTCCAATACACTAATTATATAAGTTTTTCCTTGGTCAATAGTTAATAAATTTTGATCCTATGTAAGAGGGTTTTTGGACTCAATTGTGTATATAAGAATTTTGATTTTATTTATCTAAAAATTGGCTATATTTATTTTCTTAATATTTTAATTATTATTCTGATTAGATTTGTTATATATTTTTTACTTTAATTCAATAAAAATGCCTTTTTAAAACTAGGATGATAAATTTTAGTGTCCAAATTAATATTCATAATAAGTCAAATGTTTAGATTACTTTTTTTAATCTTTTCCATTATCAAGTAGACATTATTATATTTGGCTAATGCTTTGATTCTTTTTATTTGTGAAAGAAATAGATCTACAAACTATTCAAATAAAAACTTTTGAAAAACAAAATTTTCATAAGAAAGAAAATTGAGCATCATATTATTCTAAATAAAATTTAGACATTTAAATACACAATAAAACCTCAAAGTTTTGTTTAGTTTTATAGAGTTAATTGTGATTATAAATATAAGTATACACATAAATGAGTCGGGATTAGAAATAATAGTTTAAATAAGTTGAGCTATAGGCATGTTAGGTGGGCCAAAATTTCAATTTATTCATTTATTGTGAAGCACAAAAGTGGTAAATCCAATAGAATAGTTGATGCATTTGAGTAGAACAAATCACTTCTTATTGTATATAGGAATCAAAGTTGATGGTTTCGATCAAATGAATAACTTGTATGAGAATTATACTAATTTTGTGGAAGCATGCAAAGAATTTGTAGGCATGGATAAAAGTAGCTTGATTATTTGATTTAGAACATAATTTATTGTTCAAAGCTAGTCAAATATGTGTTTCTAGAAGTTCAATGAGGGAGAATCTCATAAAGGAGAAGCATGGTGGTAGTTCACCAAGATATTTTAGAGAATATAAGATGCTATCATCAATGAGTGAATTTTATTTTTGGTCATAGATTTGCAAGAATGTAATGATATATGTTTGGGGTTGCACAATCTATCAAGTTGCAAAAAAAAAAAAAGTAGCTAGAATATTGGAATGTATAATTCATTACCAATTATGGAGAAACCTTGGGAGGATATTAGTATTAATTTTTTATTAGTGTGGGTAGGTTCAAAAGTCAATTTAGGATTCCAATAGATCAATTGAAATCTTGTAAAGGGAAATAAAATAAAGGTCATTGCGCAAGAACTAGAACACAACATGTGGTACAATTAGAAGTTATGTTGTGAGTCTAAAAGGGTGCAACTATGATGGAATATGCCTAGGGGAAATGTCCCTATACTTAAATATAATAGAAACATGCATGCATTACATATAATAAGCATTCATAACAATAAATAAAGAGATATAGAAGAAGAAATAAGGAAAGAGAGAAAAAGATAAAGAATGGAAAGAAGACATATAAGATTTAATGTATGGACATGTAATGTATTTTGATAAAAGCAATAGAAGCTCAATTATATTTTATGGGTGTGTATATAGTGAGTGAGTATGTGTATATATTTTTGTTTGTTATTTTGTAATCTCATCACATAAGTTATAATCTTCTTCCTTATGCATCACACTAGGATAGTTATAACATCATAGAGTTAAACTCAAACCAATGGTTTGTATTTTTATTAATGTTCAATTCTATTATTGGGACCTCAATTGTTAGTGGATAAGGGAATAATTGAACCTAAGGAAAGTGTTGCAGTAAGTGATACCACAAGGAAGATTGATTACAATTAACAATAAAATTGATTGTGATGATGTGTGCAACACACATTATTTATAATCTTTAGGGGGTCCTAAATATGCAACTATTGAGTCATATTTGGTCTAATGTTTTGGGGATGAATAAGAAGAGACTAAGGATTATTAAATCAAAATACTAATGGTAAGATGAGATAGTAAGAATATGAGAGAGGTAGTTGAAGAAATTAGAATGGTTTATGAGAAAACAACAAAATGAACATTGTTGAGGAGAGGTAGTACAAATAAACCTAGGATAGGGAAGAAAGATACCATGAAATAGTTAAGAAGGCTCATGAAACCTCAATGGAGTGCACCAAGAGTGTTGCTACAAAAAAAATAGTGGAGTTATAAATTAGAGGAATCGACAAACAAGATGGAATTTACAAAAAATTTGAATAATAACAATATAACCCTAATAAGAAAATTTAGAGAAAATTTAACATGGATGGTAGAAAAACTAATGGAATGTGATGAATTGTCTAAGTTAGATAGGGGAGAGCTTGGAAGTAGTAATGCTTAGCTTGGGCTTACAAGCATCAATGAACAATCTATTGATGAAGTTTTAACTTTATAATTAACCACTAGTCTAGTGTTGTACAATCTAAAGGTCACAATGATAGAAGGATTTGAGGGATTACTAATCCCAATTTCCTTGTTGAAACATATAAATTTTAGTGTAGATAATTTGGATACCATGGCTAGTATAAATTTAAATTTATAGAAATATATTTTATTACAAACCTCAAGTTTCCAAGATCAAAATTTGGAGGAAGGAAGAAAAAACATAAACAGAGTTTTTTTAAATCTATAATATGCCATTAAAATATTGAAGACACTCGAAGAAGAATGAAATAAAGAAAAATAAGATGATAAATCAATTTTATTAATGAAAAATTATTAACTAATGAGAAGTTACCAAAGGGTCACTCTAGAATCTCAAGAGAGCCCATGAGGAGATGAACCCCCAAAAAATAAAGTCACTCCCCATTTCAAATAAAGTAATAGAGTTTCTAAATATATACATATAATAAATCCTTCTAGGAGGAAGAGGAAAGAGTAAGGAGAAAATTTGTGACTATGTTCAAATAAATCTTGGAGAATATTTCCTTTAAGGTTGAGTTATTCAAGGATACACATAAAATAGGGGAACTTGTGAACAATATGTGGTTGTTCAAGGTAAGAGAAGAAAATGGGAACCTATGGATTCTAGATGAGAATAGGAAAATAACGAGGAGGATCAGAGATAATAAGCACAAGAGAACAATGATAAATCAAATAAAGCAACCACCATTGTAACATAAATGAGGCATAAAAAATAGAAACATACCAAGCTTCTCATTATTGAGAAGGACACCAAGGAGGCATTTGAGAATTTATTTTCACTAGAATCCACATGGACAAGAATAAAAATTAGATATAACCAAATTAAATAATATGATTTTATTGGAACTTTAAGAGATGAAACCTTAAAATGGTATATGAAGGAATGTCCACTATATAGTAAAGAATGGATTAGTCTCAAAGCATATTTATTAAATAAATTTGAATATCTTTAAGTCTCGTTTGAAATTATTTTGGAAAAAGGATGAAAGTATAAAATACTTTGATAAAAAATCAAAACTCTAGTGAGGAAATTGGAGGAACACTTAATTAAAAATTAAAGGATTGAAGTATTGATCTCATGATTATTATAGAGGATGAACAAGTTAACTACTTCAAAGGGAATCCCTTTGAGAGCTAATTTTCACTATCTACACTAGGATAAACCAACAACTTAGGCTCTCCTAAATCTACCTTAATTATCCTTTTTATAGAGATTTTATAATAAGTAAAAAATTACAAGCTATAAGCTAGAATTCTCAATTATAGAGAAATGGTGAAAACATCTTTTCACGAATAAATTATTACAACTTTTTAAATAGAAATAGAAACTAATAATCACATGGAACCTAGAGACTTTTCTAGAAGCCTTTGACACAAACACTAATACATCACACAAATGTCCTCATGTAGCATTGTTGTCTAATCCAAAAACAAATCAAAGAGTACTATCAAGCATGGGAATATCTCCTATACACATAGAATGAAAATAGTGACATCTTAAAGCATATACAATTCTCCAAATGACAAAAATAATAGTGAAATAAACTATTTAAATATTCAATTTAAAGAAGAAATTAAAATACTAGAAAAAATCTAGAAAATGTATCACCAAATAATGTTGTTTCTTCTCCAACCAAATCATGCAAATAAAAAAATAAGAACAATATTTTTGGTGTTTGTTAAGGGGCTCGCCTAAGTCAAACCCTCATTTTGATATTTCTACCTCCACGATAGTCTAGATTTTTTATAATATTTGAAATATAAATAACAATTATTTTAATCAAAAATAAGAGTAATTGAAATAGACATAAAATCCCAAACACACTATGTTAGCACTTAGAATTTTGTAAATAATAGTGAATAGTGTCAATAGAGAGAAAGGGAACAACATTATAAGAACAAAATCACCTAGAAGAGTACAAGAAATCCCAAAATAGATTGATGTTTCCTTGTATAGATATTGTCCAGGACAATCCCATGAAGATATCACTTGAAAATTTTGAAGAACTAAACGCGAAGAGTCGGTATGGCTATTTAGCTTGGTGGTTTTGTCTTAAGAATATTGTCTAGTTTCTTTCAAATTTGCAAAGTGAGAATAAAGAACTAAAAAAATAAACTTCAAAGAACAAAATGACAAGTTATAAGGTGGACTATCAAAGAAAAAAATGACATGTAGAGACATTCTTCCAAAACTATCACTGGCAAGTTATAAGGTGAACTATGGATATTCGTACATTGCACTCTCATCCAAGAAAATTTAAACTTAAAAAGAATGGATCGCCATTAAAATGCAAGAAATACAAAATCTCAATGTTAACATTTTGTGGTTGAGATACTCTATGTCAAGTTGCTAAAGTGAGGACATGATGCAATGTGAAATTACAAGGGTGTGCAATTTTTTATTCATTTTTTCCCTACTTTAGAAGGTATATGAACTACACTAAATATGCATGTTAAAATAAATACAAAAAAATATAGAATTTATCCAAGTATACTATAGAGAATATAAAATATTCAAGTGATTTGAATATGCCCCTAGAAAGAAGAATTACAAAATAACCAAAATAACCAAACTATCTTGCACAAGACACAAAGGTTATACAAAAATTGCATAAAACAATATGTTAGCTGAAAAATATATTAAGTACCAAATATAAAATATATAAAGGCACTCAAGCTCAACGAATATGCAACATTCAAGAAGAGGGAAAAGTATAGGAGCATTAATAACTTGTATAAAGAGGTATTTTCTAGTGATGTGTTGCTAGAAAATTACTAGTATCACTAGCAAGTTGTGTTATGCTAGAGCCCAAACAACACTTTTGATCAACCATGAAAACTATAAGTTTCATTGTAGGATGACCATGTAAAGAGGTAGGAAATATGAGGACCCACGGGCTAGCAATTTGTAATATGCTAGGTGGCTCATATGCTACTGAAATTACAAAGAGTCCAAAGATCAACAATTCTCTAGAAGCTACAAGAGTGGGGTGTGTGCAATGAGAGCCCCCCTTAAAATAATTACATGATGTAAATAATGCAACTTATTTTAATGAAATATAGGGAAAAGAGAAAGATGCCTGACACTGAAAAGGCACCTTCAAGGACCTTATAAGAATGAAACACATATTTCATCCAAAATGTTGATGTAAAAATTCTAAACACAATCTAAGCCAGAAACATTCATAGAAAAAAAACATAACATTGTGCTCGTGAAATTACATCGCACAATGTAGGGATGTCACATGAACCATACAACATCATTATAGAAACACACACACTGAGGGGTACACAAACATGGGGGTCAGTATATAGCTATAATATATAATCATGTAGATTAGAAGAGGAAGGAACTAAAATTCATCATACCCTAAGTCTTATGGAACTATGAGTACAAAAGAAGAAAGACACATGTAAACAAATAAATTTTTTTGGTCAATATGAAAGAGGCCTAAATGCCTCATTTAACCTCCAAAATTTAAGAAAAAAATAAATATATGATAAAAGAAAGAATGTAGATATAAATAAAGGAATTTCACAACATTTTTATTTACCATGTATCCATGTACCTACAAGAGTATCATGGGTCCTCCAACAGAGATTAACAAACATAAACACATGAATCATAAAAAAACATACAAACACCTAAAATCTAGAATGATAAAAAGCTACTACTCTAATGGTAATTGTCAAACAAGATATCACTCTCCCAATCTTGATCATGAGGGGAAGGAGGATGATCTTGTAGAGGAGGAACGGTTGGGGAAATATTAATTCTCTCACTTCCAGTAAGAGACAAGGAATTAGTTACGAGTATATCATCTTCCTAAACTTCTTATGAGCCAAGAGTCAATGATCTCGTGAAGATTTAGGATAACGTTGAAATATCCATGAATAATTCAAACAGACACTCCTTGGGAGAGGAGGTAGGTAAATCATTGTCAAGATAAGTAAAAAGAGAAACATCACTACTTATATCCTTAATGGGAGTAATGATAGAAGTAGAAGGATTTGAAACTTTTTCTATGAAAGAACAAATTTAGAGCAGTTCAAAGGTGGTAGAGAATGCGGGTTGACTTAATTTCTTTATGATATTATTTAGTGGGATAGTATTTGGGTTTTCTTTTGGGAGGTGGATGAAAAATATCAATATCTATGATGGTAAGATGGAGAATGTCTAGAAATAATAAATTGTGATTGCATTGAAATGGAACAAGGGGAGCAAGTGTGGCACTAAAAATGACACTTGTGATAGGAATATCTAGTGGAACATAGAAAGGAGGAATATCAAGAAGATTAGGAATGAGAGGCAGATCCATCGAAGGAGTCAAGAAAATATGCACTCTTTTGGGGTGAGGATCGTCTAGGTCATGACAAGGGACAAAAGGGGCTACAAGAGTAGCACAATAAGGTGGATAAGGAGGAGATAGAGGCATGAAAATATTGAGAGGTGTTCACATGGGAGGAGGATGCTTAGTAGTAGTTATCTCCATAATATCTTGTTCTCCAACCAATGCACATCGTAGTTATTTTTTATGTGCAATTTGATCCTATTGATGATAGGCTTCATATGTATCTATGGGAAAAAGGTAGGGATCTATTTGTCTAGGTTGTCAAACATTCCTTGTTTTTGAAACAAGGGAAATAGTCTGACCAATCAAAGGGTGAGATACGTAAGGTGCACACAATACAACCTACACCATGAGTACCTTTCCTCTTTCTATCTTAAATTTAACCATTATGGCTTCCTAATAGTATATTTTCAAGAACACTCATGATCAAGATCTCACTTTATTTATTAACTAGGATGACTTATATAGGAGCATCTAGGGGATTAGAAAATCTTGTATTACTTTTTTGGACTCAATTTTGTCATGTCAATTTTTACTTGGATCCCTTCCTCTTGTATGCTTATGAAGTGTGATCCCTCATCAATAACTGATTGAAGAAATCTCATATGGATTATCATAAATTATAATGTTTTGTAGGTTATGTGTTCCTCTCTTGTGCACTTTAATCAATTCCTCAAACTCAAAAAATTCAAAAATTGGCTAAGAATGACTAGAGCTTCCGTAGGAACCAGGAACCATTGGTTCCTAGTTCCCA
Source organism: Sequoiadendron giganteum (assembly GCA_007115665.2). Taxonomy (NCBI): domain Eukaryota; kingdom Viridiplantae; phylum Streptophyta; class Pinopsida; order Cupressales; family Cupressaceae; genus Sequoiadendron; species Sequoiadendron giganteum. The sequence continues at coordinate 198,485,212 of CM021101.1, forward strand.
TGGAACCCCCAATATTTTTCATTTCTCATCCCTAGTGATAGTGCCAATAGAATAAGAAAGATGTGTTAAGGAAGTGAAGGCCCAACTCAGTGCAAAATAAGTTTTTTAATGATTTTAGTGGTTTGTGACACTTCTTCTCAGCATTTCAATGACCCAATGGTGTGTTTACTACATGCATATCATCCTCCACCTACTCCACCTACTCGTGGCATGGCTATATTTAATGCAACTACCCAAAATTAATTGTAAATCATCTTCCTTTTGTTTGTAGCATCCATTTTTGGGTGAGAGAAGACCTCAATAGTGTGTTTTGTGTATGCTACAATATGAACAATTAAGGTTGACCCCTTGGCTATTATTCTAGTTATTTTTTAATCATTTTTCAAAGAGGTTGGTTTGTAGTGGGTTCTTCATATATGCCTGTGTGGCTACTAAAGCTTTCTAGGGCACAAACTTTGCTAGTCTAGACCATTTTGAATGGGATTTTATGTTCTTCATGGACTGGTATAAATGTTTTATTATGGAATGTGTATTTGAATGTCTTCATGAAAACTTGTAGATCTTCAAAGGAATTTTCCCATCTGGGGTTTTTCTTATCATATTTTTGATACAATTGTAATGTGAAATTGGTGAATGTAACAAAATTTTAAATATTACAAACCTTGTAATGTAATATTGCATGTTTCAAATGGATTTATGCATTGATTTTATGGATGAATAAGTATGTTATGTATATTTTTTTCATTATTTTGGTGTATATGAATGCATAGTTTTTGTCTTTGTGTTTTCATTATTTTGGTGTATATGAATGCATAGTTTTGTCTTTGTGTTTTCATTTTATTTTTTAATTTGGTATTTGTGACTTTATACCCAATGGATAGGCACTAGTCTAAAACCATGATCAGTCTCACACATCCATAAAACAAAACATAAACCAATAGTGTAGGAGTAGGAATATTTGTTTCACATTCATAACCTTGAAATATAACCAAGTATCTATCTTCAATGAGTTGTAATGAAGTCATTTTATGCAGGTTATGATTTCACATCTTTATCAACTATATAAGGTTATATGCAACCATTTTTTCTTAACTTAGTGACATTATTTGGGGTTAATAATACAATTGGGTTCAGTTGAAACTATTTGTTGATTGTATATTTTGTGTGAGTTCAATACTTGTTGAGATATACCCCTAGGAATACCCTCTTGATTCTAAGTTGAGCTCAAAGTGCAAGAGAGATGATTCACTCTTGTAGAGTTATCTCAAAGTCCTCCATTATTATGTTGATGAACCATTTTCATTCACTTGTTGATAATCCTAGCCATGTGAGTGGTTTTTGGTTCTGGTAAGTGGAGCAATGATTTTGAGACCTGACATCACATAAAAGAGAAGCTTATATTTTATTTTTATTTATTTATCTATTTATTTTGTATATTTTTAAAGTTGTGGTTAGATTTAGATCATATGACTCTAAAAAATTATATTGAGAAGCCTAAGGAATTCCTTGTGGTAAAATGAAGCCAATAGGTTGAGTGATTTTTTCCACACAAAGTATATTTGGTTGAAATAAATCTAAAACATTGTGGTTCTACTTGTGATTTAATTATTCACCTAGAGGTTGTGTGGAACCACAATTCCTTTAGTGTATTTCTTAGATTTTAGAGTGGTGTGATATCATGATATATTGGAGTATTTGTTCTAGATATTTATAATTATTTTAACTATAAGGTTGTATGAAAGGGACTACCTAGAGTGCATCATCATTAAAACTGGAATACACATTTATATATTAGGGCCAAAATAAGTCCATTATGAAATCATGAAATTCACCATTTAATAGGGAGGCCTAATTAGTCTAAGTATTAAGGATGGAAGTCATATAATATATTTTTAAATGGAGGATTGTCCCACATTCAATTGGATCATGTAAAAACCCTAAATATATATATGTATGTATTTGAGCTAATGTTTTGGTAGGAGAATTAGTTATCTTTCCTTGATTAAAAAACCTTTATGAGTTCATAAGGATTAATTTCAACCTTGCAGATTGATGTAGCATTATAATCATCCTATCATATATAGTATATTTAGATATTTTAAAAATTGATCAAATTATTCCAATCCAATGTGTGTGTGTGTGTTCACTTTTATAAAATTATTTTTTAGATTTATAAAATACTTTGTTAAGCAATCCTTCATTTGGTTATCCAACCTTCACACCATGTCATGTATAGAGATATTAATTATCCCTCTTGTGGGTCTTACTCAACTTAGATTCTATATGGTTTTCTTAGCTATATTGAGGAAGGTGGGAGTATGGATTTGTAAATTTTTTATTTTTTTTAGTAATGCATTTATTTAACTCATCACTAACATTTGACACATGGAACATATTATTTTTAATTTTCATGGAAAATTTCGTCATGATATCCACAATATGTATTTACGTTAAAAAATTTGGAGTAGAAAGAAAGAAATGTCTAATGGTCTAATAGGTGAAAAATTATAAAATTAGGCCCTAAAATATTTTGTAATATGGTATTGAGGGGAGTATTCAACTTGGTAATTGTTGTTTATATTCTTGAATCTTATTAGTGATGATATTGAAAACCTCATATGATTGATGAACATGATTAACATTAGATTTTGACCCTTGGATAGTATCCTTCAACAAATTAACTAAGTTTTGTAAGCATGTACATGGCATATAATTTTTTTATTAGGATTTATTAGGGTAAAAGTATAAATTTGTGTCACACTTTTGGCCAAAAAAATAGATTAGGGAAAAATAATTTCACCCTAAATAGTTTCAATCAAAGGGTTTCATCCTAAACGGTATCAAGTGAAAGGATTTTTCCAGCAACTACATGGCATTGCAAGTTTTGGGCAAAACCCTTTTGCTTGAAACCACTTAAATACTATAATTTAATTTAAAAAGTCAAAACATGCTACTTTTGTATAGAATATTTTTACCAAAATATTTTCAAGCGAAATTATTTTGATCAAAATCCCTCTCTTTGGACAAATTCAAAAATAACTCAACTTCAACTCATGATTTCTCCAACTAGGGGCACTTTCATGAAAATCTAAAAGCACCTTTTTTAAGAGATCAAAGTCTAGAATCCCAAAAAAAATGATAGTTTTATTAGTTTTATTATGTTCTTTTTAACATTTATTATGAGTAGGTTATTATAATCAAACATGACACTAATTAGATTTTTTTAAATAAAATAGATTCATTTATTTTTAATATACAATGCACTAGAGAAGAGAATCGTCTCTAAGAGGATATAATTTTTTAAATGATTAAAAAAATAAACAAAATTTGGTGTCCCATGAAAAGTATGACATTTTGATTAAGTTTGACTTTAAAAAATTACTAAAAATTGAATTTATTTTTTTCATGCACTAGATTTTCAAGTTATCTATGTGGAAAAAAATCGAAGAAAAAAAAATCTTTTACTCTTTTTTATGACCTCTCGTGTAACACCCTGCCATGAAACCCTAGAGGACAACACGCTACTACACTAGAAAACAAAAATATTTTTTTCTTTTTTTGAAGTGTAAACATATTAAAAATTACAAATGAAATAATAACTCGAGTTCTAACCTAAGTCCTCTAAGGTCTATGACTACGCTACTAGAATCCCATAAATTGAACTAGCAAGAAATATAATTCACTACATTAAACAATTCCAAATACCAATATGAATCATTCATATCGTGTCATCTATAATGCAATATAAAAGGCCATTTCATTACTAACATGTGCAATAATAATCATTTACATTACCGATTACAAGAGAGAGAGTATAATGTTGCATTTCAAGGGATAATAACAAGAATAATAAACGTATCTAACATACATATAAAGTTAAACTATGTCAATTGATTCAGAACAAGCCTACAATCCACCATCTCAAACCGCATTCAGGTATCTTGATGCACTAAGAAGTTCCTCAAGATATGATATCCTTAGAAGTGACTCCTCAAGATACCTAAACCCTAGGAAGTCACTCCTCAAGATATCAAATCTTGGGTACCTCTCGGTCCAAATCAATGCCCTCTAATGCTCAATGGTTGTAGTACTCATCGGAATCAAGACATATATCTCTAAATCATAATGTCAGAAGCAACATCATTAACCATAACATGTCATCCATAGATATCATTCAAATCAATTTCATAAACTAATATAGATAAGGTACATCATTAACTTTACTAATTACAAGAGAAGTTCAACAATGAATTACATCATTACTCCATTACATTGTTACATCAAGAATAGTAATATCTCCTCAAACATAGGTGAGGAGAGTACATCAGAAGTATAATACATGATACATCATATTTATGGTACAATATAAGTACATGAAATATAATCCACATGAATTGGAACAAGTGCAAAAGTCTTTGTATCCAAGAGTAGTTACCACAAACACAAATAAAGTGAGGGAGCCTAATGGAGTACAAGGCACATTCCACCCGACCATGTGGAACCATAAGGTCCACCCCGTATGCTAGGAGATAGAAATAAGGTCCCACCACAAATAGATAAGAGACAATAGAATGACACAAGGGCTAACATAACTCCAGTATACAAGTATATCCACACACACAATAGTGACACCACTTTGAGAGGCATGCAATCCACAAGAGAACACACATCAAGGGAACGCTAGGTTGTAGCAAGGGAGAGTGGCATCGCATGGTCATGGCATGGGTTGTTGTGATAGTCTCTCACTAGATGTTGACCCCCATCTATGGTTGTCCTAACAATCTCACATTAGACGTTGACCCCATAGGGTGACACATGCGGGACCAACTTTCCTTTCGTGAGGACAAGGAAGTTGATCTTGCCAACCAGGCCTTCACAACCCATCCTTAGCTTGAACGAGCACTACATGCATGGGTGAGGCATCCAATTATCTTGATTAGAGTGAAATTCTACCCAACCCCCTAGTTTATTAATTGTGTTATCACTTAGTTAAGGAACTCCCACATGGGTTGTCCTAGACACCACCTTGTGTGTCGGTCCCCATTGAGAGCCAATCCCCCTTCTACATCTAGGAAACCCAACTAAATCAATAGGGAAAAGCCACATGCTCAAATCATAAAACAACATGAACATACATAAAGGTGAGGTATGAACCATACCGCACACAAGTTCCAACCATAGTGGAGAATATAATGTGCAAGGCTAATGACCCACGTATTTCCAATCAAAACAAAACAACCGTCTCAAGGTTAATCAATGAATTCTATCAAGAAGAGAATTTCCCCCTAGCCTCTAGAAGACTCTTAATACCCACTTCACACAAGGAGTTTAAACATTGAACAAGAACTTACAAATATCCCATTTTCACTACTTACTAGCTTAGTTCATACAATAACTCCATTCCATAACTTAGAAAAAGAATGCAAGTTAAATTAATAACGCAACCATTGCATCTTTCTAAACTTTCATCTTAGACCAAGAATAATCTATTTCTATATAATCCAATCTTCCTTCGAAGATCTTTAATTTACAATTACATCATTTTTTCTATATCTAAACTTTCTTATGTTACATTCATTTTTCTATCATAAAAAAAATCAATAGTACAAACATCAATAATGAATTTAAAACATATGCATGTTTCTATTCATACACATAATACCTATGGTTACACATATACAAGAGTATATATATTTATATATCATTAAAGAAAATTTATATTTCAAGATACATAATGTCGATTAAATCATATTGATATCTAATTATATACATATACATATATATATGTATATACATATGTATATATACATTCTAATATATATATGTATATACATATGTATATATACATATACATTAATCATAACCAAATGTCATTTATGTATTTATAGATGCAAATACCATAAATACTATTGTCTTGAAAAGTTGTAGTTCCTATCTAAACAGACAATATTTATCTACCTTGTCAAATGTATCTACATACTAATATGCATATAAGTGTCGATACATACCAAGGGGCATTGCATGCATATCAGCCCACAAGGGACTGAATGCTCAAAATATATTAGGCTATGCATTTTGTAGTCCATTCATATGCCTATATAGCACAATTATAACTAAACCTTCAAATCGCATGGGATCGAATTGCATTAGAATATGCTAGAGGATAGCTATGAATAAAATTATCGACTTATGTAGATTCAGTTAACATTGAAATGAGTATAGGAGCTAATCTCCAATGCCACATACCAGTTGATTTTCACATGTGAATCACATTTTATTTTCCTAAGTTTATCGAAATCTTCAGGTTACAAAAGATTGCACAATAAAGCAGGGGAATGCTTGTAGAGGAGAAAGACTGTAATGTGTTTGGGGTTTTCTATTATGCACTCATACAGACACTCGAATTGCTTTAAAGTACCCTCTGATTATTAACGGATTGACACTAGGAAGAATGCACAGAAGAGAAACTTGAGAGTTTCAAACATATACAATGGTTACTAGGCGTATGTGAATTGGGTTTATTTAAAGCCCTAGAGGAAATCATCAAACACTAATTTACAGAACACACACAAAATGCTTTGCAGAGATAGAAAATCTAGAATCTTTAAAGGGTTTCATCGATTATTTATTTCAATTCCAAATTAAGAAGAAGTAAACGTTAGAAACAATGGAACTTGATTAAATCGTTTAGTTGAGCTAAAGATTGATGCAGAGTTCTCTACTTCCAATTTGCAGCTTCAACACCTTTCGAGAACTTCAATAACACTGCAAAAGCCCCAAATCCAGAACCTCCAAAACAAACCAGAAAGAAAGCTTCCAAGAACAAGAATCATTCATGGCAAAACATAAACAAGATTTTCTTTTTTGGAAAAATATGCAAAAGCCCCAATTCTATTATCAATTAACTAATTTATTAGCCACTCACCTCCGTCAGTTGTTGCATGCAACTTTTCTTAAATTAAATTATTTTATTTTATTTCCACTATTGTTTTCCACCACACCTCAATAAGTTAATTAATTAAAATATTTTTATTTAATTACACACTATAAATTCACTTTAGAATATTTATTTATTAGTTTAATCCTTCATTTTAATTTGTTTGCACAATGAATTTATTTTAATATTTCTTTATTAACTCATAGATTTTAATCAAGTAAAGACTTTAATAACATTTTATTTAATCAATACTTTGATTATATAAAAGCTTTTATTTTAATTATCCCAAAGTCTTAATTTCGATAATCTTTATTTTAATGTAACAATTAATGAAAGTACTAATCAATCAGATTAACCAAATGAACAGAATACCAAGCTATACCTGACTTCACAGCAAGTCAAAAAATAACACAATGACAACACTGACAGAGGGGCACTACATCCCGTCATCCTCACCTTTTAAGAAAAAACAAAAAATAAAAACTTTTCTCTTAAATTTAAATTTTTTATAAACATAAACTAAATTAATAAGTCATTTCATTAGTTTACATTATTTTAAAATTCAAAATAAAAATATCACATTTAGGCATTCCACATGTTTAAAAATTATATTTGTGTCAAAGTCATTTCCTTTATAAAGTATGACACAATTTTGAATGTTTACCCATTAATTCTTGTCAATTAAGAAGGATGGATTTTTATTATTATCTAAGGCTATATATCCTTCTTTAAATTTGTAATTTAGAAAGCATGCACCGCTATTCTTTTTATTTTGAATCAAATTCAAGTGAACATCATTGTTGGAATTTGTTAGGTTTCCTATTTATTTACAAGCATATTTGATGAATTAACTAGAAAGGAAGGAAATCAAAACTTGATAATATAGAAAAATTTACAGTGCAAAATAATAGAGAAAAACAATAAGCACAACTCTAACACAATATTTACATGGAAAACCTGGTAAAATTTGTTAGATGCACAGGACAACTGAGAGGGAGGGTGAATCAGTTGTACATTAAAACATTCAATTTCTCATTAACTTTCAAACCCTCATTAAGCATTAGGAGAATGTAAACATGTGAAACAACAATGCAAACACAACCATACACAAGAGAACACCATATTTACGTGGAAAACCCTAAGTAGGGAAAAACCACAGTGAGGATCAACTCACATATATATGAATAACAACACTAAATATAATTAGGCTCACTACCAAGAAGAAAGAAAAATAGAAGAAACTATTACAGAGAGATTCACTATCTCAAAGCAATAGGAAAATCCACCACTGCAACTCTATGCCATCTGCAACCTTTGGCTCACTACCTCCAAGAAATTCAAGCACATTGGAAATGTAGACACCTTCTGCTCACTGCATCCAGATTCGTAGGAATTTAAGCTTGCACTCATATCACCACACTTGATCGCATTCGCATCTTTCACACTTTCCACACACCTCAACACAAACTCTATGAAATGTATGTACCATCCATGACCTAAACAATCTCAATTAGGTTGGCCTTAATGAAACGTATGTACCTCAAATGTGCAACACCAAAATAGGTTGGCACAAAACACTTCCATGGTGGAAATAATTGAAGGCATACCACGACAAGGGTTAACTAGGACCCAAGTCTATATCAACATGCTTCTTATCACATCTACAAACAACAAATAGCCTCCACAATTAGTGTTAGCACCCAGGTCGGCCAAACCTACACTAACACTAACAAGCGACCACATACACACCTCTCCAATTTTGGAAACACTAGGTGGACCACATAGCAACACTCCAAGACATTCTAGAATATTCCACATCATCAAAATATCTTAGACCACTGCCACAACTACCTGAAACTAAGAATACTTTCATCCTATGCATCAGGATGCACCACCACTAAACTCCAACATAAGAACTAAACTTGTGGAGAAAATAAACACCAAAAACTCCAAGGGAAAGTAGATACATATAATATAATCATGTTTCCAAATCTACAAGACAAGAAAAAGCACGGAGAAATGTGGAGCAATCTCATTTCTCCCAGACAACCTTCTATACAAACAAACACATTGTCGAACACAACTTCCACTATCGCACAATCCAAAACCTGAAACTCTAGATATAGAACCTTTGAACACCTCTGATCATCACATCCAAACCACACAAGAATATATTCAACCATGAATAAATACAAAGCAAAACATTGAACACACCTCTATCACATTGCACACTCTTTTATTCAAATTTTCTCAAAGCACTTGGAAACCAAGTGAACTAGTTGCATCAACAGCATCAACACAACACTAAAAAACTTTCTCATCATGACTACAACATCTGCAACAATAAAAATCTCCATACACCTTCAACACTATTGACATTAATGACCAATTGCTGACATCAATGACAACACTAGAAGAATACTTGCAACAAAATTACACCAAGAAAAAACCATGGGCAAAGATCTTTTGTATTTTATTTCTCAGGAAATTTACAATTACAATAATCAAAGAAGTCACAAAAAACATGACTTCAACAAAGTATAAGAAATTTGAGTTGCAGAGTCCTTGTTAAACAAAACCTTCCAAAAATAGAAAATGTGACTCATACAACTACATGTTGAACATTTGTCAAAACTACCAAAATTAGAGAGTCACAAAAAATTGGCTTCATCAAAAAAACCTTCGGCATGAACGACATTCAATGTTCAGAGGGCTACAACAGCCCCCTAAGACCCCCCATCACATAAATCTTCGATAGAATATTACAACCTGCAATTGTATAGTAGGCCTTCTATCGTGTCAGGCGCATACCTAAAACACTAGTTGGATATCAATGTCGACTATCTGTCATTGTTGGAATAACAATAAAATTGACTCCACATTCCAATAATCTTCCACTTGAATTCAAATTCCTCTCTTGCGAATAAATCCTCATACTAAAAGACCAATGCCAATGTTTCCAATAATCAAGTAACATACAAGCCTAGAGAAGTTCTACACCAGATGAACTTCTCTCTACTAATGGGCTTCACCAAAATATTTGTTGGGTTTACATCAGTGTGTACCTTGGCCAAAGATATTTTTCCTCCTTCCACCACGTCACATACAAAGTGATATTGAATATCAATATGCTTTGTTTTGGCATGATATGTTGATTTCCATACTAAGTGTAAAACACTTTGGTTGTCATAATGCAACACCATGTTATCCTACTTTACCTACAAATTCACCCAAAATTATATGAAGCTAGATTTCCTCCTTGCTAGCCTATGTTGTTGCCATATATTCAACTTTAGTAGTAGACAATGCCACCACTTTTTACAACTTTGATACCCAACTAACTACACGTCCAACTAAGGATAAAATGTAACTTGTAGTGGACTTTCTCTTATATCTATTTCCACCAAAATTTGCATCCACATACCCATTAACCTTAAGACTACTCCCACTGTAACAAATAGAAGCATCTGAAGTGCCTCTCAAATACCTAAGAATCCACTTCACATCCATCCAATTCTTAGTACTTGGATTTTCCATGTAACGACTAAATACTCCCACTTCTTGTGAAATGTCTAGTCTAGTGCACACCATGGCAAACATAAGACTATCAACTATTGATGAGTATGGTACATGAGACATCTGTTCTTCTTCACTTTTGTGCTAGGGCACTATTCTAAAGACAATTTAATATGAATAGGAAATGGAGTACTAACTGGTTGTGCATTCTACATATTGAAGCACTGCAGAACCTTCTCCACATAACTTTTCTGTGACAACCTTATTTTCCTTTTGTTTTTGTCTTTGAGTATCCTCATACCAAGAATATAATTTTCTCTTCCTAATTCCTTCATCTCAAACTCCCTAGCAATCTAAGCTTTCAAATGGATGATTTTATTCATGTTGGGACCTGTTACCAACATATCATCAACATACACAAGCAAAATAATTAAACTATCATCATCATACCTTTGAAAATAGGCACAATGATTAGCCTCATAGATCTACTAAAACCCAAACTCATCATGAAGGAATCAAACTGCTTATACCAACACCTTGGCACCTATTTCAAACCATACAACAATTTTCTCAACTTAAAAACAAGATTCTCTTTGTCTCTTTCCTCAAAACCTTTTGATTGTTGTATATAAATCTCCTCTAAGAGATCACCATGCAAGAAGGCCATTTTTACATCTAACTATTCTAACTCCAAATCAAGACTAGAAACTAGAGCTAAAACAACTCTAATAGTACTTAACCATACAACAAGTGAAAAAAAATCATCAAAATTAATACCAGGATTTTGTGCAAAACCCTTTGTGCCACCAATTGAGCTTTATAACTCTCCAAATTATCATTTATGTCCCTTTTCAATTTGAAGACCCACTTGTTCCCAATAGCTTTTGGCCCCTTAGGAAATGGTATAGACTCACATGTCTTGTTCTTATGAAGAGCTTCCATCTCCTCTTCCATGGAAACTCTCCACTTGCTTGCACATTCAGATTCACAAGCCTCCTGATTGAACTAGGTTCACCAACATCAGTTAGTAATGCATAAGCAAAATTATAAGTAGGAGAGTACCTTCCAGGTTCTTTGGATACTCTATTAGATCTCCTTACAATAGATAATATATCACCCTATGGCACATTTGGTTGTTGTTCACCTTGTTGATTTCCATATGGTACCTACAGATTATCATCATAAATTTCCACCTAAATTGGAATAATTTATTTACTTTGTTTTTCTTTACCTCTTTGCATTGATTTTTCATTAAAATAAACATCTCAACTAACTATAACCTTGCGGGCAACAATATCCCACAATATGTACCCCTTTGTACCTTCTACATAGCCAAGAAAATATATTTTGTGGACTTCATGTCCAACTTATTTCTATTATGTTTTAGAATATGAGCATAAGCATTAGAACCAAATACACAAATAAAGGAATAATCAATAAGTTTTTGTTGTCCATACTTCTTTAGGGATTTTATTATCAAGAGATGTAGTGGGTGATCTATTGATCAAGAAATAGGTTGTAGAAACAACCTTTGTCCAATTTTTTTTCTCTAAAATAGCAGTGCTCAACATACATCTAGCTCACTCCATAATTGTATGGTTCATGTGTTCAATAACACCATTTTATTGTCATGTCCTAGCAATTGTCAATTGCCTTATAATACCAAACTCACTACAAAATTCTCCTCTATTGTGTGTTCTCAAACATTTTATAGTCTTACCCTTCTGATTCTCTACCAAAGTTGTAAACTTCTTAAAATAATAAAATACTTCAGACTTCTTCTTGAGAAGATAAATCCACAACCTACAATAATAATCATCTATAAATGAAATAAAATATGGAAAACCCCCAATAGATGTAACATGATCTTCCCAAGTATCTAAATGAATTAATTCTAAAACATCTTTACTTTTGGTAGTACTTCTAGAAAAACTCGGTCTATTTTGTTTTCTGAATAAACAATGTTCACAAAAATTTAAATCTCTATATTTTGCACCTAGGAGAATATTTCTATCTAGTAGTACCTTCAAACGATGCTCACTCATATGGCCTAGCCATTGATGCCAAGTTGATACTGAGTCTATTTCTACATTAGATGTCATTATAACTTATCCACTGCTATTTCCCCCAACTATCCTATAGAGATTTCCTAGTTTTTCTCCCTTTAGCACAACCAACACACCCTTTATTACCTTGAGAAAACTATTTTCACCACTAAATTAGTAACCTTGTTCATCAAAAACTCCAAGTGACAAAAGCTTTTTCTTTAATCCTAGTACATGTTTGACATGTTGAATATTCCTTACCATCCCATCAAACATCTTGATGCTTATGTCACTTTCACCAATAGCTTCACAGGGGTTATCATTTCCCATGTAAACCATACCTCCATCACATGACCAATAAGAAGAAAACCCATCTCTATTTGGAGTCGTGTGAAAGGAGGCACTAGAATCAAGAATCCAAACATGAAGTAAAGAGCCTCTCAGGTTAGAAATTAATACCTCTTTGTCTTCCAATTGTGTTTGAACTTTTGTTGTGTTTGCCTCAGATGCCTACGAAGTAGAATTTTCTTTGCTTGCTTTAGGGAACCTGCAATCCTTTTTGATATGTCAATTTTTTCCATAGTTCCAACATTTTACTCTTTTTTGCCCCTTGGATTTGGACTTGATTTGTCCACTCTCAATATTTCCTCTTTCTTGGGTTCTTCCTCTTGCAATTAGGGCTTCATTAGAAGGAGATCCTTGAGATGTCTTTCACCTTGAGTATTTAGAAAATATAATGGCCACCACATCTTCAAAAACCAATTTTCCACTCGGAGCTAAGTTACTAAGAGCCATAACCAATTCATCCCAAGTTTCAAGCAATGAGCATAATAAAAAAAATTGTCTTATCCTCTTCAATTTTCACCCCTACTAAAGCCAACTTGCTTGTCAATGTGTTGAAATCATTTAGATGATCTGTGACAGATGAACTATTACGCATTCTCAAATTATATAGTTGCCTACATAACAAAATTGTATTTTCCAATGACTTCATCTCATACAACTTTTTGAGCTTAGCCCACAAGTTGTGCAATTTTCTTCTTTGCAACATTGAATAGTACTGAATCTTCTAGAGATAATTGGATTGTTTCTCTAGTCATGCTATCATTTTCATTCTAATATGCCTCTGTCATGGTTGTAGGTTTTGATGCTACCCCTTTGAGAGCTAGGGTACATCCATCCTTCACCAATAAAGCTTGAATCTTTAGCTTCCATAAAGAAAAATCAGAACCATCAAACTTTTGCACCTCTAATTTGGTAAATGTGCTTCCTTTCATTGTTTACTTCTCAAAAAAACACAACTTTTGCACAAACAATCTCGCTCTGATACCAATTGTAGGAAAATTTACAATGCAAAATAATAGAGAAAAACAATAAGCACAACTTTAACACAACATTTACATGGAAAATCTAGTAAAATTATACCACGAAAAACCACAGGCAATGATCTTTCATATTTTATTTCTCAGGAAATTCGCAATTACAATAGTCTTCAAAAAAGTCACAAAAAATATGACTTCAACGGAGTATAAGAAATCTGAGTTGTAGAGTCCTTGTCAAACAAATTGTTTGTAAAAATAGAAAGTGTGACTCATACAACTACATGTCAAACATTTGTCAAAACTACCAAAATTAGAGAGTCCCAAAAAAAATGGCTTCGTTGGAAACACCTTTGACGTTCAGGGGAGCTACAATAGCCCCCTGGGACCCCCTATCACATCAATATTTGGTTGTATAGTAGGCCTTCAGTCACACTGGGTGCGTACCTGAAGCACTAGCTAGATATCAATGTCAACTATCCATCACTGTTGGAATAAGAATAAAATTGACTTCATATTCCAATAGAGAACATAATTTGTCAATGGATTCACAATTCAAAAAACCTACAATTTATAAACAAATGAAGGATAACCTAGGGCTAAGCTTTGGATATGTTATAATTAATTATAAGATTCACCAAGAAAAGAAGTAAAATAAATTCTCCCCTAATGTAATATCTAACTATGATCTAGGTCAAATTCAAATAATCAATAATATAAATAAATAATTTAGATCTTGATGCAAGAGCTAAAAAATGAGTAACATGGGAATGATTAAGAGGATATCTAGTTTTTATGGTACCAACTTCAACTTGGTAGTTGACTTGTTAGTTTATTGTAATAAAAAAATAGAACTAGATACTAGAATTAGGATCAAAATTCTAGAAATTTATGTTAAGACAAACAAGTTCACATGCAAAATGATCTTGAGTTAGGTCATGTTGTGTGTTGTAGTCCATTTAATGTGGTTTATTTTATTGCTAATATATCATCCTAAACTATTTCAACTTCACGTTGATCTTTATTTCAAAGAGGATTGTGTTAAAAATCATAACTTGATAATAGATTCAAGATGAGAAGAGGAGTCTTAGACTTTTTTTACTAATAGTTGAGCCTCTAAATGATGCACCAGTTCATAATCAATCCATGCATGTGGTGAAGATGTGAGTCTAAGGTCATGTTGTATTTTTACATTATACAAATGTAGCTTTAGAGTTTTCTTTATTCAAATGACCTTTCAATGCCATGCTTCCTCTTGATGATTGTTAACAGCCTAGAAATGTCTATAAATGTATTTCCTTAGTCACTCAACTTGATGGATCTTGGAATGTGATTTGATGGGATATCAACTAGTTTTTGTTTCAAGAGCAAGAAATTTAAATTTTTAAATAGGTGGACTAAGATGCGTCATGTAGCCTAATCCATGGACTAGATCATGTCACACAACCTAATCCCAAGTGGAGAAAGGTTGTGAATGAAAATTAATTCAAACCAAAGGGATCTATATCATAGTTAACTAATGGGATTTAATCTAGGAGTTAGTGTGTCCATGTGTGTTTATGTGTATGCCAAATTAAGTTCTATGATTATGTATTTAAAATATACATACAAAGTCATGTAAAATGAAGACACATAAAGGTATAGGGTATGCGCTTTTACCCATTACATATATTAAGGTAAGCCTTGGTTCTCAATTAATGAGTTCATTTCTTAAATTTAAGAGAATCATAAAATTTGGTTTCATAATGTTTAATTAAAAAAATGGTATCAAAAATGAATATAAAATTATAATTGTAATACCCATTCACTTTTTCCTTAAATGATTTGGACACATAGTGACTAGGTTATCCTTTATGAACTATCTAGTGTGCTAGATGACATGGTTTTACATGGAAGTTAGTAAATATTTCCACGTTTTTCCTTTATCCATCTCCTTGCATCCCAAAATTTTGAATTCACCTACTAAATCTACCATTCATTACCCTCATTTAAACACAAAAATAACTTAGGTCACTTTTTCTTGTGTAGATTTGAACCTTGAGATTTTATTTAAAATTAAGCCCATGTTTCACTCTCTTACTAGCCATTAAGAGACTACTAAAGTGTGAATTAAATGCAAGAGGAAAAAGTAATTGCATCAACATAGGTAAGAGCATATTGCATTGGTGCATGCTATCTTTGATCGTTGTTCATCATTGTTGAATTGGCTTGCATAGGGACTTGATGAGAGCAAAATCAATCCTTGTCTAAAAACTTCTCAAAGGTGTTTGTCAACACCACCATTGTTAATGCAAGTCTAGACATCAAAGCAAATATATATTGTAGGTATAAAACAATCACAATAAACAAGTTCAAATCTAAGGGTCAAAGTTCATGTCCAAGCACATAATTTATTTTCACACATGCAAATCTAATCTAGTTTGTTTTTATGCAACAAATTTTAACCTTGCCAAATTTTGTAAACAACCTAGTTTATGTGTCATTGTTTTAATTCCAACACATCTAAAAAATCTAAGAAATAATGGGCACATACAAAAACTTAAATGCAAGAGGCAAAAGTAATTACATCAATATTGCATCAACAAAGGTAGGAGCATATTGCATTGGTGCATGCTATCTTCAATCATTCTTCATCGTTGTTGAATTGGCTTGTCTAGAGGCTTGACAAGAGCAAAATAAATCCCTATCTAGCAAGCTCTTCAAAGGCGTTTATCAACACTGCCATTGTTAATGCAAGTCTAGACATTGAAGCAAATCTCTATTGTAGGTATAATACAATCACAATAAACAAGTTCAAATCTACGATTCAAAGTTATGTCTAAGCACATCATTTATTTTCACACTTGCAAACCTAATCTAATTTGTTTTTATGCAACAAATTTAACCTAACCAAATTTTGAAAACTTAATTTATATATGATCATTTTAATTCCAACACATCTAAAAAAATTGATTTTATTTTGATATACAAAAAATTATTTTAATTTTGATTCAAAAATTCTGAATTTTTTTATTCAAAATCAACAAAATATTTTTTTCATATTTATTTTTAAATTTCCAAAATCAATTAGATAATCATACACAACCCTCAATGAAACTAATTGAGTAATATCCATTCTATTTCCTTACAAAGATACAACTAAATATTTGAAGTACATTAAGTATTCCTCTCACGGGCACATATAATATATTGTAATAAAAGTTGCTTACCACTACCTAAACCTAAATTGACAACTAAGACCAAACCCTAGTATATCATTACCAAGTAAAAGCACGAATGGAGAGTATTCCTGCAAATTCTAAAAATCAAAAGCAAGCTGTTCACATGCATTGTCTAGTTGGCATTACATCTCCTAATGTTTTCATGTGAATGCACGGAAAGAACAACTTCATTTAAACCTGCTTTTCCTTTCTCCTGCGATTACTTTATTTCCGCAACCGCGTACAGCTGGAACAGAGACTGATAAAGTATGGTTATTTCTATATAGAGATGAAGTCCAGGCAAGCTTAGCTCAAAGCGTACTTTGCAATTGTTCTGAAAGTTGAAAGACTGAAGGCGTAGAAGCGATGGGAGAAAGAGGAGTTAGAAAGAAGAGAGCGTGGAATATGCTGCGGATGACTCTGTTCATGATTAGAAAATGTCTGTTGAAGCGCAGAAATTTGCTGGAATTAGACGTGCGCGTAAGAGGGAAAGTGTTCGCCAAGCTCTTCAGAAGTCTGATGACTCACCGAACCCCCGCATCTGATTCTCGCGGAATGAACGGCCTGAGAGAATACGAATTTTCATGCTCCAACTCCCCTGCAACCCCTGCTTTACAACACTTTGCAAACAAATTAACGCGCCGCCACAATTTTCTTTCCTGCTTTCAGCCCGATTTTACCTTTGAAGACAAATATGAGTCCCCCAGATTTGTGGTGAGTCCTTGCACGATTACAGAAGGTGTCACTGTCCGGTCTTGTGAGAATCCTGCGCGCGCATTTGAAGAGGATGACGGCCAAGAAGATCGACAAGCAGAAGAATTTATCGCAAGATTTTACAGCCAAATTAAATTTCAGCGCCAGATTTCGCTTCTACAATACGAAGAGATGCTGGCCAGAGGTGCCAACTGAAACGCTTTACTGTTACCTGGTTTTTATCGCAATCTGTCAGGGTGCCCTGTTTTGGACTTCGCATTTGAAAGAGCTTTTTTTTTTCATTTTTTCTTTTTGATTTTCTTTGCTGCTGCTGCTGCTTTTTTTAAAGTTTGATTTTGTATTCACTTTGGAGCATTTCCAAGGGAAGTGAGATTCATTGTATTTTTCATTTTTTCATAAATAATTAGAGACAATAATGTATTTCTCATCCTGAATTACATGTGAATTGATCCATCTTCAAATTCAAGATCATTTCTAATTGTAAGGGAATAAGACAATACAATCCCTTAAGCTTTAGATTTAATTAAGGAGATGAGAATTGTTCAATAAAAATATTATTTTAGGGATTAAATGTTATGGGATAGGGTATTTAGTTTGAGAATAATGATGAATGGTTATGTTAATGTTATATTCAATTGGTTTGTCAATGTTTTTTGGATGTACATTATTTCGAAATTAAAATAATTTTAAAATCATTTATAAGTCGAATCTAAATCTTTTGAAGATCAAATCCAAGCTAGGTGGAAGTGATCATGTGCAGATTTGTCTTGTCTTGATCTCTACTATCTAAATTTGCTAAGGAAATTTGGTATCTAGAAATAACTTTAAGGAAGCTACCAAATATTGAGGATCAATTTCTCCTTTGTGGACCTCTAGTTGACTAGATTTGTAACCTTGAAAACATGTTCAAAACTAACATTCTCAAGAATACACATGTCAATATGCAAATTTCAATGCAATGGGTTACTTTTAGTGCTCCAAGTTGAAAAGTACATAGAATAATTTTCTCCTTGGATTGGCTATATGAAATGATTATGCAAACTAATGTCTTTAAATACCAATCGCACAAACATGTACCAAGTTAGCTCCCAATCTATAGTGAAAAATGATTGGAATCAACAATTTGAATACAAAATTTTAAAATTGATCCATGCTCTTGAGTAGATCTCGAGGTGGTGACGGAATGTATGGATATATGTGTAAACATAGGTGTAATAAATGACTAGTATTGGTAAATATATAGGGGTATAAATTCACATGTATAAAGATGAGTGCAAATAGATTTAAAATGGGATTGGATAAAGACCACAAGTGATTAGCAAAACTTAGGACAAGAGTGTATCACTTGTTGATATGTAATTGTATTAAGATATTCCATCAAAATGAGTACACAACTAAATGGAAATTTGCATAGATACTATTATACTAGTAATTTTAAAATCTTTATTTAAAGAGGCTTTTAGATGATAACTTCAATGTTCAAATTAGTGTTTATAACATATAAAGTGTTTAGATAATATAATTCACTTTTGTTTAAAAATTTAATCTTTCTAGTTGTAGAGGTGATGAGGTGAAAAGTATATCAATATTTATTTTTCCTATTCATTTTGAATTTAAACTTTTCTTTTCAATGTACTTTAAAAAACTATAAAACAAATGTATCAAAATATAAGATATGTATTTTTATCCCTTAAAATTAATATCAAATAATACACTTAAAATAAATTAAACATATTAATATGAAACAATACACTTAAGTACATAAAATTTGTGTTTGGGCTACTCCTTTGTTGTGGTTTTGTATTTTCTTGGGACCTCTATGATTCTTATGCTAGTTTAGCAGCTCTTGTTTCAGTGTTTTGTCTCATGTAATTGTTGTTTATTCCTCTTGTACAAAGTTTTAAGATCTTTTCAAAACCCTCTTTCAATTCATAACTCCCACAAAAAATATTTATCTTATTAAAAATTACACAAAATTGATAGATATAATTCTATTTGAATCCGTAAGAATTTTTTATATACCAATATTCACTTGTACTTCAAAAATATATATGCATATTTAAAAAATCTCTACATACTTTTTACTGGCAATTTGATTGTCATTCTATCCAATTAGTACATAGTTTGAACAAGAAGTATTTACAAATTCTTTTTGCTTGAAGAAGAGAGTAAACAGTGACGAGCCAACCTACATTTCATTTTATTTCATGTGTATTTAATCAGAACAAAGGAAACGTTGTTCCAAATATTGAACTTTATATACATTTTAGCTGGGGACCATTTGAGATGATAAGTTGTTTCACTAAACACACGAACAATTTATCTATTACAAAACAAAACTGTTTAAATTGGTTACAGTAAAAGTATATCCAAACATGGCATGACAGA
The DNA here is from genome assembly GCA_007115665.2 of Sequoiadendron giganteum. NCBI lineage: Eukaryota > Viridiplantae > Streptophyta > Pinopsida > Cupressales > Cupressaceae > Sequoiadendron > Sequoiadendron giganteum. The sequence continues at coordinate 198,505,331 of CM021101.1, forward strand.
CATTAACACCTGTCACATGAATGTACCACTAAAACATTGCTCACAAACCCTCTGTTTTAAGGTAATCTTGCACACTTGAAACACTCAATTTTGATGCCATAATCTCAAATAAGAAGAGCAGCATTTCCCCAATATTTTGAACTATGTAATTCTTGAATATGGCTTGCTTTTGACACAAGTAACAAAAAAAAAAATCTGCTACAATATTATGACACAAGTAATGTAAATTGATTGCTTGCTAGGAGTGTCTTCATGTGTCACTTCTGGATTGCAAGTTATTACAGAAGCCTGACAGACCCCACAACATAATTCAACCATTAAATAGTATTTTTTGTCACTGGAGTTATTGTCTTTAACTGAAGTCTGTCATATAAATTATATTCTTTGTCAGTGGAATTATTGTCTTCATTTTAATTAAATTCTTGTCACAAAAATGATTTACATTTTGTTCTGTTGCTCTGTTACAAGTTTCCTTAAATCTAATTGCATTGGTAGTGGAAGTAACAAGAAGAAAAATTTGTTCTCTCAATCATTATTTCTAGAAGAATCAAGGATAAAATGTCTGGCCTAGGATTACTGTATTGAAAATCTAATTTTAAAAAATATACTAATTGGAATGTAGGGTTAAATTTTTTTTGATAAATTATAATTATTTTATAATAATAAATTAAAAATGAATTATTTATTTTTTCAAGAAATTAAAGTTAATGATTTCTAGTTTGAATGTATTCTTAAACATATTTGGAAATATTTCAAATTTTATTTTATAAATTGTGAACCCCTAAACTGCAAATGTACAAAGAAGTCAAACATTGTTAGTGTTAGTTCAAGAATGCATGCAAAGATTTGAGGAATTCCCCATAAAATCCATCTATTACGCTAAAATTAGGAAAATGAAGAACATGAAACAAAAACTTGAATGAAATCCGAATTAAGCAAATGAGTTAAAGATCTTATGGGGGAATTGGTGCCAATGATATGTTGCAATTGGCCCTTTCCCAATTCCTAATTGCAATGCTTGATTGAATGAGAGAAATGGTCAAATCTCCAAAGAGATTTGAGCATAACCTTGATACAAAATATGAAATGTTGTGAATGCTTGGTTGAAGTGGGCAAAATTAGTTCTCAATTGTAGAGAGTAACTTTGCATATGAGTTGTGAATTTGAGTATAATAAGTTTATTCAAATTGTGGATGTTTGAATGAGAGGAAGAGTCTCTCATTTATAGATTTCAATCTTGGAAGAATAAGTGAAAATAAGCAATATGGGATAAAAGATAATCCAATGGCATTGTGCCACTTGTCCACATGTGATTGGAGGAGGAATGAGCACATTTTGGTCAATGTGCAAGTTTGAATTTTGAATTTGAAAGTTGGGGGGAGATAAGAGTGGAGTTAATGTCACTTGACTCAGTGCACAAGGACATGTAAGAGGAGTGAATGCCTTGTTGGAAGTACCCATCCACTTGGCCTTTTTGAATTCAAATGATGGAATATTCCCTTTTGATGTTTTGTGAAGGAAAATAGATGAATTAATAAATCAAAGTAATTGATTTATTATGCAACTTGCATTTTCTAGAGGATTTTAAGGAGAGGGATTAACTTAATCATGGTTTAATTAATTTAATGAGGAATTTAGGAGATGTGACAATTTAGACTTAAATTTATGAATTGATTTAAGTCCAGAATTGAGAGGAAATGATTTATTAAATAAATGATTTGATTTATTTAATCTAGAGGGAATATGTTAGATTAAACAAATAAGGTTTAATTTATTTAATTTAATAAGAGGACTTAAGAGATTTAATTTAAATAAAATGAATTATTTAAATGAACAGAGAAAGATGATTAATTAAATTAAATTGATTAATTTAATCACCAAAGGAGATTTACCTAATTAAATAAATAATTAAGGGATGAAAGGTGTTGATAAGTTGAAAGTATGATTCAAGACGAAACGATGTTAGTAGGATCAGAATCAGGTGCATGTATATTTTCCATGTCTACATAGATCATGTCAAGAAGATGGTTTGGGTGATTTTCAATAAAGAAGATATCAAATATGATATTTAATCTATATGTGTCTTGTATGATTATAAAGGGAGAAGTGTGTTATGGAAATGGATCTTCCCCTCACTCGTAAATGTTCTTTTGATTATGGAGGGAGACTTTAATATGGTTGAGTTTGAAAATGATAAAATTGGAGGAAATTCATTATAATGGAAACAAAATGAATTATATATTTAGGTCAATACTACAATATTCATAAATTTAATGAGGATGCTTTTAAAAATAAGAAAATTGATATCAACAATGGTGTGATAATCAAAATTCACAATAAAAGATTTATTCAAGACTCCATTTACAATGGTAGATCATTACTCTATTGAAGCCATCATAATGGTTAAGAGAAGATAATATTTAAATAAGTATAGAAAAGAAGAGTAGATCAAACTAAATGTAAGCTTGTTGGGTGATGATAAGTGTTTAAATGAAATTCACAATTTAAGGAATATTAATAAATTTGTCTTCCATGATAGTTCTACAATTAAATGTTAGAATAGTTTAACAATTCGTTATAGAAAATTATTGAAAATAATTACTAAAATGAAATCATTAGATGGAAGAAAAGAAGAAAAATACCTAAAGGAAAGCCTATTTAAATTGGAAGCACAATTGTCGATACTACACAAGTATGATGGCTTAAATGTGGTGTTGTTCTTGTCACAAAAATGCAAATCTTATTATGGTGTTATTATTGAGTGTTTATGTTGGGGATGAGGTCTCTCATTTGTGATCACACCAATACATAGATTTGGATCAAAAGTGTTCACCTCTTAAAAAACTGAAAAATTAAAATTGTAAAATAATCTCAATAATTAAAAGTTCTTCCATAAGAGTTTAATGGGCATAGAATACAAACTAAGTTATCTACAAAACTACAAACATATAGGAGCTAAAATATAGGGAAAATGACTGTGGCAACTAGGTGGGGATTCTGTCATGTGCTGTTGTGAATGCCATAGAGCATTGCCTAGTTGACATGGTAGGTACGAGGAGGGTAGGTTAGCGGAGTTATTGCTTGTCCTTTCATGCGTGATGTGTGGATGGATTTTGCAATACGTAGAGCTAAGGAGGATGATTACAGAAGCATATGACAGTAGCATTCATTCCAGCATGAATCATGGGTGTTAAGAGGTGGCAAACGACGATTTGCAGTTCATTTCAACTTTGTGAATGTGGTGAATGTTAATTTAATATTGTAGCTCAGACAGTTGTTTCTCCAATTCCAAGAATTAGCATTTAATTCTTGAGACTTCTAGATAGAAGTTAGTTAGGTCTAGATATTTAATTATTTAATTAAATAATTGATTCCTCTAGAGACTTCTAGAAACCAGTTAGTTAGGGTTTGTTAGAGTCTAATTAATCTTAGCCATTGATTGAGATTAAATCTTGGCCATTGGTTTTCCAATGAGAATAGTTTAAAAGGGGGTCATTGGGCATTTGGAGAACACAGACTAATAGACACAAGTTGGAGAAATATTTGCAGTGATAGCAAATAGTCTTGCAGTGATAGCAAATAGTCTTGCAGTGATAGCAAGGGCACAGTGATAGCGTTGGAGGCAGTAGCAGTGGAATTTCAGCAGGAGAAATTGAGAGAAGAATTTCCGGTGAAGAATATTGCCGGAGCTTTGTTAGTGAGAGGCAAGCAGTTTCTTTTGTATCTCTTGATTTGCTGAAGATTAATATAATTCCTCATCTGCAGTACTGGTTTTCCCTCCGGGGTTTTTTCAAGGACAATTTGTCCAAAAATATTGTGTTTATTAGTTTGCATGTTTTTCTTCTCTATTCCTGTGAGTTTTATTTGTGAAGTTGCAGTTGTATTATTTTTCAGTATTTACTGTGAATTAATTTTCGGCAGTCAAATAATCTTTATAGATAGAAGATTAATAATCAGTAATTGCAATAGATTTTTCACATGGTATCAGAGCATATCTAAGGGCTGAAAGAGCTTAGCGCAGGAATAGGAAGAAAAGGAAAATAGAGGGTTTATAAAACCCAGTTCTACCTCTTCAATATTATTATTTTTGTTTGAGATGGCCTCAGCAGGTTTAAGAGATCGGGACAAATTGGATGGAGCCTCAAATTTTGGTGTCTGGAAAGCCATAATTTCTTTATTGCTGGAAGAGAATGGTATCAAGGAATATGTTACTAGTGTTGTAGCTGTACCTACAGATCCAGCACAGCTCTTAGCATATAAGAAGGAAGATGCCAAGGCAAGGAGGTTGATTCTTGATGGTGTTAAGGATCATATTGCTCCACATATCGCAGAGTTGGATACAGCGAAGATGATGTGGGATGCCATTTTGAATCTATACCAGAATGCTACCACTAATAGGAAGCTGATTCTCAGAGAAAAGTTGAGGAACACTAGGATGAATAAGGGAGAGGACGTTACAAGTTACCTCACCAGACTTAGATTTGTCAAAGATGAGTTGGCAGATGTTGGAGATAAACCAGATGATGATGAGCTAGTACGGATAGCCCTAAATGGGTTTACTAAGCAGTGGGATGTCTTTGTTCAAGTTATTAATGGACGAGACACCTTACCAAGTTGGGATCGACTATGGAGTGACTTCACTCAAGAGGAGCTTAGACTAAGCCTTATCAATGGTGCCAGCAGTAAGAGTCAGAAAAGTGAGGCAGAACAGGAAAACGTTGCCCTAACAGGAAAAGGTAAAGCAAAGAAGGGGTCTAGCAAAGAATCAAATCCTAAAGGTGAGAAGAAGAAGGACTTGTCTAAAGTCAAGTGCTACGGCTGTCACAAGTTTGGCCACTATGTCAGCAATTTCCCACAAAAGAAGAAAGGCAAGAAGCAGACGGCAGCTTCAGCAAGTGCAGATGAGCTCTCTAGCAGAATGGAAGATGAGTTTTCACTCATAGCTTGTATGGTTAGCTCAATCTCACAGGGTGTTTGGTATATAGATAGTGGGGCGTCATTTCATATGACAGGAGTTAGAGAATAATTCTCCAGTTATAAGGAGGAGGACATCAGAATCCAGATTTCTATGGGGAACATGTCCAAACTAAATCCAGTTGGAAAAGGGACTGTTCTATTTCAGAGGGAGAATGGCAAGCCGATTCCCATTCATGATGTGTTGCATGTGCCAAGCTTGGGTATGAATCTTATTTTCGTATCTGTCCTTCAAGATAAAGGCTACAATATACTCTTTAGAGGGGCAAATGTGTTAATCAAGCACAAGGATTGGAAATCACCCATAGCTATTGGAGTTAGGAGCGGCCGACTTTACAGGTTGCAGTTTGATACTCATAAGGCACTGATGAGCAGCGGAAATTCTAGAGATCAAGGAGAGCTATGGCATAGGAGGATGGGCCATATACATCATGGAGCACTCAAATTGCTTCGTGAGACAGTGACAGGTGTTCCAGAGGTGAGCACAGAGCATGATGATGTATGTAAGGGATGTGTGTTGGGGAAGTTTGTGAAAGCAGCTTTTCCAAGGATTGACACCAGATCCAAGGGTGTTCTTGATCTAGTACATTCAGATATATGTGGACCAATGTCGAAAAAGTCTCTCAGAGGATACGAGTACTTTGTTACTTTTATTGATGATTTCTCCAGGAAGACCTAGATATACTTCTTGAAGACCAAGGATGAGGTTTTCAGTTGCTTCCAAGAGTTCAAAGCTCTTGTGGAGAATTCGACAAGCAGGAAGATAAAGGTTCTTCGGTCAGACAATGGAGGCGAGTACAAAGGGAAAGAGTTCCAGGAGTTTTGTACCAGGGAAGGAATCAAGAGAGAGTGGATTGTTCCTTACAACCCACAACAGAATGGGGTTGCTGAAAGGAAGAATCAATCTATATCAGAGGCGGCAAGGGCTATGTTGTATGACCAGGATATGCCATGTTACTTATGGGCAGAGGCATGCAGTATAGCAGTATACATACAAAATAGGGTTCCACATAAGGTATTGGGCAAGATGACACCAGAGGAGGCATTCTCAGGGAAGAAGCTAGATGTCAGCCACTTCAAGATATTTGGGAGTTTGGCATATTGTCACATTCCAGGTGCTACACGTTCCAAGTTAGATCGGACTGCAGAGAGAGCGTACTTTGTGGGGTACAACGAGACCTCAAAGGCATATCGGATATTTATTCCAGGGGCCAGGAGGATTATAGTCAGGCGTGATGTCAAGTTCATGGAGGACAAGGCATTTAGAAGGTCCAAAGATTTGCCAGCAGATGATCAGAGTGAGCAGCCAACAGAAGCTCCAAGGATTGAGCAATCAGATTAGGGATAGCGAAGCTCGAGTACAGTGACTAGTACAAGCACAAGCTCAGGTGCTAAGAGTTCACAGAGTATGGAGCAACAGATGCAGTAGATCCAAGAGATGCATCAGGAACACATGGGGGTTGATATTTCATCCTCTACAGTTGGTAGCAATAACCAATAGGATACTCAGGAGTTTGTGGGAGCTCCTAGGATGAGTAGTAGGCAGCGAAGACAACCAGCCAGGTATAATGACTATATGGCTTTAGTTAGTCAGTTGGTAGATAGTGAGTCTTTCAGTTATCAGGAGGCCGCACAACAACAGGTGTGGCGAAATGCGATGGTTGAGGAATATACCTCAATAGTGCAGAACGATGTGTGGGAGGTTGTGCCTAGACCGACAGATAGGGCAGTGGTTGGATCTCGCTGTATATATAAGATCAAGCACGGTGCAGATGGTAGCATCGAGAAATACAAGGCAAGGTTTGTGGCCAAGGGTTTCTCTCAAAAGGAGGGAATAGACTATGAGGAGACATTCGCTCCAGTGGCCAGGTATACTTCTATACGAGCTGTGATCTCTCTTGCAGCACAGTTGGGATGGCAGATCCATCAAATGGATGTCAAGACAGCATTTCTTAATGGTGAATTGAAAGAGGAAGTATACATAGAACAACCAGAGGGCTTTGTAGCACACAACAGTGAAACCCATGTGTGCAGATTGAAGAGAGCTTTGTACGGACTCAAGCAGGCTCCCAGGGTGTGGTATGAGCACATTGATGAATACTTGCAGGGATTGGGCTTTGTGAAGAGTGAGGCGGATGCTAATCTCTACTACTTGGTAGTTGTGGGTGAGATTATCATTCTTGTTCTATATGTGGACGACTTGTTTTTAACAAGTTCACTGGGGCTCATAGAGGAGTGCAAGAGGGACCTTGCAGCAGAGTTTGAGATGAAGGATTTGGGGCTTATGCACTACTTTCTAGGCATGGAGGTATGGCAGACAGATGGTGAGATTTTTCTTGGTCAAGGGAAATACTGCATTGAAATCTTGAGGAGGTTCGAGATGAAGGATTGCAAAGCCATGTCTACTCCTATGATCACGAATTGGAAGAAGGTAAACTCATCCAGAGAGAAGGATGTAGACCCCACCTTATACAGACAGTTGATTGGGTCTCTCATGTATTTGGTCAACACTAGACCAGATATATCCTTTGCAGTAAATTCTCTTAGTCAGTTCATGGTTGAGCCAAAGAGAATACATTGGATAGCGGCAAAGCATGTGTTGTGGTATTTGTGTGGTACAATCGAGTATGGGATCAAATATACTCGAGGTGATGGTATCAAGTTGATAGGCTATATTGACGTAGATTGGGCAGGTAGTACAATGGACAGGAAAAGCACTTTAGGGTGTTGCTTTAGCTTGGGATTAGGAGTTGTCTCTTGGTACAGTAGGAAGCAGAAGTCCATGGCCCTGAGTTCTGCAGAGGCAGAATACATAGCAGCTAGCATGGCGACATGTGAGGCGATATGGCTTCAAAAGTTGCTGGTAGCCTTATTAGGTCAGAGGGTTGAGACTACAGTGATACACTGTGACAATCAGAGTTGCATCAAGTTGTCTGAGAATCCGGTGTTTCATGATAGGTCTAAGCATATAGACATCAGGTATGATTTCATCAGGGATTGTGTACAATGGGGGATTATTCAGCTACAGTATATACCTACAGATCAGCAGGTAGCAGACATTATGACAAAGGCATTGGGGAAGGCAAAATTCATCTTCTTCAGAGATATGTTGGGTGTTATGCAGAACAGCTTCCTCGCTAAGAGGGAGTGTTAATTTAATATTGTAGCTCGGACAGTTGTTTCTCCAATTCCAAGAATTAGCATTTAATTCTTGAAACTTCTAGATAGAAGTTAGTTAGGTCTAGATATTTAATTATTTAATTAAATAATTGATTCCTCTAGAGACTTCTAGAAACCAGTTAGTTAGGGTTTGTTAGAGTCTAATTAATCTTAGCCATTGATTGAGATTAAATCTTGGCCATTGGTTTTCCAATGAGAATAGTTTAAAAGGGGATCATTGGGCATTTGGAGAACACAGATTGATAGACACAAGTTGGAGAAATATTTATGGTGATAGCAAATAGTCTTGCAGTGATAGCAAGGGCGCAGTGATAGCGTTGGAGGTGGCAGCAGTGGAATTTCAGCAGGAGAAATTGAGAGAAGAATTTCCGGTGAAGAATATTGCCGGAGCTTTGTCAATGAGAGGCAAGCAGTTTCTTTTGTATCTCTTGATTTGCTGAAGATTAATATAATTCCTCATCTGCAGTACTGGTTTTCCCTCCGGGGTTTTTCCAAGGACAATTTGTCCAAAAATATTGTGTTTATTAGTTTGCATGTTTTTCTTCTCTATTCCTGTGAGTTTTATTTGTGAAGTTGCAACTGTATTATTTTTCAATATTTGTTGTTAATTAATTTTCGGCAGTCAAATAATCTTTATAGATAGGAGATTAATAATCAGTAACTGCAATAGATTTTTCACAGTGAAGGCTTGGTCTAGAGTTGCAGTCATGGAAACTCCCGTGCGTCTAGTTGCCATGAGAAGCTTTAGGATTTCCTTAGCAAGATTACGGAGAACCGTCTCCGTTCAGTATTCAAAGAATGGGACCCCTTGGTACTGGGGGATGTCGAACTGGTGTTGGGGAAAGAAGTCATGTTGTCCGCGGAGAGGTACAAGACAAAGTGGACATCGCCTCCAAGTTCGTTGCGGCTCTGCTCAACTTGGAGCTGCCAAAGGCCATGGTACTGCTAATGGCAAGGAAGTTGGTCATGGCGGACCTGTTAGGAAAAGTTGAGGACATCATAATTATAGCTGAGTTGGGTGTGGGGATATCGTGGCCACGAGATATGGTGAGAGCTTTCTTACTGACATCTGTGTCAAACGGTATTCGTTTCTACTAGATGTGAAGGGGCGTGAGCTCGACAAGCACAAGTTGCGAGCGCAGCGGGGTGTAGAATATCTGAAGGTTTTCCTGTACCTTGAGGAGGCGCCAGAGGCGGATTGGAAGGGGAACTTCAAGGAGTATCTTCTAGAGGAGGCTGTGTTGCCTAAATGAAGACAATGATTAGGTCCCCCTTTTTGCATCGTGCCCAGGATTTGCAATGACAGTGTCTGGTATACGGTGGTGGGATTTTCTGCTTCTATCGTATGGTCAATCTAGTTAATGCTGGTTGCAGGGTGTATGGTCTGTCTCGTTGGGTTTCGGTTTTGGAGGAACAAGAATGTGTATGGGATGGCGCTTGTGGTATGGGCTGGTTTGGTCAGGCTTTTGATGGAGTAAACGCATTGTAAGGGATATGCAGGGTTGAATCCCGGGGGGACGGGCAGGAATGGTGATCATTACCAATGTAAGGGTGGTGCACTGTAAAAAGCCTTTTTCTAATATCAATAGAAGACTCATTTATGAACCCAAAAAAAATATAGGGAAAATGAATTAGCTAAAAGTTGAGGATAAATGTACTAAATATTTATTTTAATATTTTGAAGTCTAAACAAAGAAAAGAAGTAATTGGGCCCATCAAGATTGATGAGGCACTAGTGGATAATAGCAATGCTATGAAAGAGGTTATTAGAGGTTTTTACAAAAGACTATTCACTAATAAAGATTATAATATTTAGAGCAAGGATGTAAAAAAATATTAAAAAATTACTTTTAGAAATTTGAGGATAAAAGATATTGAAATTATTAAAAATAATAATTCAAAGAATGTATTATTGAGAATAATTATATCCTTTGGAAATATTAACTCTATAGGTGCTAATAGTATACCTATTAAATTTTACAAAGCTAATATTGATTAGATTAATGATGATTTGATGGAAATGTGTAATAAAGCTATTTATAATTGTTATTTGGTCAAAAAGATTAATAGGAGTATAATTAAGCTACTTCCAAAATAAGGGGCCAAGCTCTTATAGAAAATTGGAGGCTAATAAGTCTTCTCAATCCATCTTAGCTCTTAGAATTTTTGAGATATTTGAAAATTAATCTCTAAAACTCAAATTGACTTAGGAAAAAGAAATTTTATTCTTGAATATTTAATCATTCTATCTAGGAAGGTTTAAATTGAGAAAATAACTCCAATCAAGAGGCAAGAGCTATGTATAGTGCTTATTGGCTTTGAAAATCCAAATGCTAAAAAAGAATGGTATTTCATATTAGTTATTATAGAATCTTTTTTCTTTCCTCCTTTAAAATTTTATAGAATGGTTAAGATGATTTTCAAATATGGACATGCTCTAGATATATGTTAATAGTTCACTAATTGATTCATTTTATTTGTAGAGAATCATAAGGCAAGGTTGTCCTTTAGCACTTATCTTATTTGTTATAATTGTAAGGAAGCAAAGGTGTGCGGAATCGCTTCCTACGCTAATCTTGAGAGAACGATTATGCAAATTTCAACTTAACTGATTACAGGAATCTCAAGAAACATACAAGAACATGAATAAAACAATGAACACATAACACAATGATTATCGTGGAGAAAACCCTTACGGGAGAAAAACCCCACCCTCTGGAACCTACATAATGTATTATCAAATCAAAGAAGATTACAATACACTTGCAATGCAAGTTCTTACAAGAGCATCACCTCAACTCAAGCTTGGAGAGATATCACTAGCATCCTTCTAGCACCCAGCCTTGCAAACAAAACTCCATTATACAAACTCCTCCCCAAGCCCTCCTTATATAGTGATTTACAACCTGGAAACCATTTGTGTTTTTACAAAACCATGGGCTTAACCACCATGCCACATGTTGCCCATTTTTGACATTTACATTTCCAAGATGGAAAAACAACCAGGTTAAAATAGTAATCCCATCCATAATTTTGTCCTCTAGTTTAGACCCCCATAAAAGACATAAAACAAATTAACTGTGCTCTAAAAATGGCCCTCCTATATTCTACTAAGGACAAGGCACCTTTTAACAACTCATACACCTTTTTCGAATGCATAAACATGTGGAAAACTGCCACAAACAAATTCTATAATTTTCCTGGAAAAGGCTTGCAAGGTTGAGACATATTTCTCAACAATCTCCCACTTGTCGAACACCTTGCAAGAGTTAGGGGATCCAAAATATCATGGACTTAATTGCTAGGGGCCGAAAGGCCCATAGACTCTGAACACCATCTGAACTTCTCTATGCTCACAGGTTTAGTTAATGCATCAGCAACATTCACCAAAGTGTCTACCTTCTCCAACTTCACCTTGCCATCCTCAACCATATCTCTCTCAAAATGATATTGTACATCAATGTGTTTGGTCCTGGCATGAAAAGTCGGGTTCTTTGCTAGGCAGATTGCACTTTGACTATCACTATAAATTGTCATTGCACCCTGTTTGAACTCTATATCTGAATACAATCTCTTAAGCCAAATGGCTTCCTTACAGGCATGAGTAGATGCCATATACTCTGCCTCTGTAGTGGACAAGGCAACCACAGCCTGTCGCTTGCTCATCCAACTAATTGCACCACCAAATAATGTAAACACATATGCACTGGTGGATCTTCTTCTATCAACATCACCAGCCCAGTCTGAATCCACATAGCCTCGAATATCCAAGGAATGCTTGTTTCCTATTCCATGAAAACATATAGAGTACTCTGAGGTACCCCGCAAGTATCTGAAAACTCTTTTAACTGCATCCCAATGTGCTCTTCCTGGATTAGACATGTAACAGGAAAGTACTCCCACTGCTTGGGCAATGTCTGGTCTTGTACAAACCATAGCATACATCAAACTTCCAACAGCACTCTGGTATGGTACTCAACTCATCTCTTCCATCTCCAATGGGGATGTAGGACACTGTGAATTAGAAAGCTTTGTTCCCATCGTAACAGGAACACTCAATGGTCTAGAATCCTGCATATTGAATCTTTTCAAAATAGTACCAACATACTTACTCTGGCCTAGCCAAAGCTTTCTGTTTTGTCTATCTCTTACAATCTCCATTCCCAGAATGTACGTTGCTGCACCAAGATCTTTCATTTCAAACTTCGCTGAGAGTTGAGATTTTAATTCTGCAATCAAACCTTTTCCTTTGCCAATAAATAACATGTCATCGACATACAAGGCAATAACCAAGAAACAATCACCATCAGATTTGAAATATATACAATGATCAGATTTAGATCGCACAAATCCCAAACTCAACACATATGTATCAAACTTCTGGTACCACATCCTAGGACTTTGTTTCAAACCATACAAGGATTTCTTCAACTTACAGACCGAATGACTTTTACCTTTTACCACATAGTGCTCTGGCTATGTCATATAAATTTCTTCCTCCAAGTCTCCATGAAGGAAAGTTGTTTTCACATCCATTTGCTCGATCTCTAGATCATAGGCTGCTGCAATAGAAAGCAAAAAACGAATGGATGTCATTTTAGCTACAGGAGAAAAAATATCACCATAATCTACCCCCTCAACCTGGGAGTAACCCTTAGCAACCAATCGCGCTTTGTACTTCTCAATGCTTCCATCTGAACCCATCTTCTTTTTGAACACCCATTTACAACCAATAGGTTTCCGTCCTTCAGGCAATGGTACAAGGTCCCATGTATCATTCCTCTTAAGAGTTGCCATCTCTTCATCCATGGCTATTTTATAGGACTCTGAATCATTCATACCAAGAGCCTCTTCTATAGATCTTGGTTCATCGATGTTAGCATTCAAAGCAAATATACACCTCCAATCATCAGGAGAATATCCATACCTATCAGGTGCTCTTCTTTGTCTAGTAGTCCTTCTAGAAAACTCAGGTTCTGGTTTTGGTTCCTCTTCTCCCTCTGATGATTCAGAACTCGTAGAGCTCTCTTCAACATCTTGTCTTTCTAAGGGCCTCGATTCAACTTTCTCTGGTGTAGCAGGTAGTTGAATCACATCTTTCGTTTCCTCTATTTGTTCTGGCTGCACTAAAATAGAAGATGGCTTAGTTTCTCTAAAAATAACACTTCTGGAATAAGATACCTTTTGTGCAACAGGATCCCAAAGCTTGTATCCTTTCACACCATAACTGTATCCGATGAAAATACATTTAATAGCTTTGTTATCCAATTTTGTCCGCTTCTCCTTTGGCACATGAGCATATGCCTCACAACCAAAAACTCTCAGATGTCTAAGTGAAGGATTGTGGCCCGACCACGCTTCCATTGGCTTTTTATCAACAAGAGCTGATGTAGGAGACCTATTTATCAGGTAGCAGGCAGTGGCTACAGCTTCAACCTAGAACTTTTGTTCTAGTCTAGCACCACTCAACATACTCCTAGCCTTCTCCATCAGGGTCCTGCTCATTCTTTCTGTAACTCCATTCTGTTGTGGAGAATACGGAGTTGTCTTCTGTCTTTTAATACCACAATCTTTACAAAATGTATCAAAATCATTAGAGCAATATTCATCGCCATTATCAGCTCTCAAACATTTTATTTTCTTTCCAGTCTGCAACTCTACCATTGCTTTAAATTCTTTGAAATGACTGAAAACTTCAGCTTTACTCCTAAGAAAATAAACCCATGTTCTTCTACTAAAATCATCAATGAAAGAGACATAATAAACTGATTTACCAATAGAAGGAACATCAACTGGACCAAATACATCTGAATGGATCAGATCCAATATACATGAAGACTTATGAGAACTAGAGTAAAACTGAATGCGGTTTTGTTTTCCATAAATACAATGCTCACAAAAATCAAATTCAAGATTGCAATCATTTAACCCATCAACAAGATTCTTATTTTTCAAGGTCCGTAGACCCTTCTCACCTATGTGGCCAAGTCTTTGGTGCCATAACATGGTCTTCTCTGCAGGCAGCTTTGATTCGGTAGACAGAGCACCCTTGGGTACCCAAAAACCACGACCATTTGTTGAAAGAGAAAACCTCTCCTTTTCCAACAGAGTAGTCTTTTTCACAATCTTATCAGAAGTACTATTGCACTCAACCATGCATGCATCAAGCTGGTACAGTGTACCCAATCTGCTTCCTCTTGCTATTACCATAGCACCTCTTACCATTTTCACACCTGCTTCAGAGAACTGTACATGCACACCCGCATCTATTAGTTTACTAACAGATAACAAATTTCTTGCTAGTCCCGGGATATGCAAGACACCATCAAATCTTCTAATTCTACCATTAGAAAATTTTACACGGATACTTCCACGGCCAACAATATCAAGAATAGAGTTATCACCCAAATACACCTTACCACCATCAAAATTTTCATACTTACTAAACCAGTTTCTATTAGGAGTCATGTGGAAAGATGCACCTGAGTCTATTAACCATGCATTATCACCTACATGAGTGGCCAAGGCTGCGATAAAAGCGTCTCCATCTTCCTTCTCGGACTCAAAATCAGAATCTTGCTTCTTTTTCTTCTTCTTCTTTTCCTCTTTGCAATCCTTTCGGAAGTGTCCAGATTTACCACAATTCCAACATATCACCTTGGACTTACCAGGGGATTTTGATCTCCCCTTATTCTTGGACTTAGAACGGCCATGCTGCTTTTCGTTCTTGCCTCTTTCCTTTGGTCTTCCTCGAACACTCAAAGCCTCTTTAGCATTCAGAGAGACCTTCCTTCTCATCTCCTCAGAAAGTAAAGAACCAACAACATCCTCCATCTTCAAGACAACATAAGTGCTCCCTATGGCCATGACAAGGTTGTCCCATGAATCTGGCAACGAACATAGTAGGATTTGGCACCTTTCTTCTTCATCCATCACTACCCCAACTGAGGTCAACTGAGTCACCAACATATTGAAACTTTCCAGATGCTCAAGAATTTGTCCACCTTCTTCCATTCTCAAGGAATACAATTTCTTCCTCAAGAAAATCTTGTTAACAAGTGATTTCGCTTGATAGATCTCACTTAGCTTCTTCCAAAGCTTCTTCACGATAGACTCTTCATGCACATTAATCAGAATTGAGTCTGCAAGACACAATCTTATGAGACCTTTAGCTTTTCTGTCCATCACATCATATTGTGTAGCTAAAGTCAGATTTATAGGCCTTAGCTTATTCTCATCCACCGCATCCCATAGATCCCGATCAATCAACAGATCTTCCATCTTCAGCTTCCATATCTCAAAGTTTGTGCCAGAAAACTTTTCTACATCAATCCTCCCCGAGATGCTTGCCATCTTTACGATCCTGCAATACAAAAAATGAAATACTCTGCACAAGCTCCCACTCAAACCTTGATTAGCTCAAAAAACCCTGTACCCAACAAACAGAACCAAAACTGGCCAGGCTTTGATACCACTTGTAAGGAAGCAAAGGTGTGCGGAATCGCTTCCTACGCTAATCTTGAGAGAACGATTATGCAAATTTCAACTTAACTGATTACAGGAATCTCAAGAAACATACAAGAACATGAATAAAACAATGAACACATAACACAATGATTATCGTGGGGAAAACCCTTACGGGAGAAAAACCCCACCCTCTGGAACCTGCATAATGTATTATCAAATCAAAGAAGATTACAATACACTTGCAATGCAAGTTCTTACAAGAGCATCACCTCAACTCAAGCTTGGAGAGATATCACTAGCATCCTTCTAGCACCCAGCCTTGCAAACAAAACTCCATTATACAAACTCCTCCCCAAGCCCTCCTTATATAGTGATTTACAACCTGGAAACCATTTGTGGTTTTACAAAACCATGGGCTTAACCACCATGCCACATGTTGCCCATTTTTGACATTTACATTTCCAAGATGGAAAAACAACCAGGTTAAAATAGTAATCCCGTCCATAATTTTGTCCTCTAGTTAAGACCCCCATAAAAGACATAAAACAAATTAACTATGCTCTAAAAATGGCCCTCCTATATTCTACTAAGGACAAGGCACCTTTTAACAACTCATACACCTTTTTCCAATGCATAAACAAGTGAAAACTGCCACAAACAAATTCTGTAATTTTCCTGGAAGAATTATTCAACTCAGCAGTTTAAAAATAAAAACTAGTAGTGAGTAGACTTAATAAGATAATGAAATACATCGGCATTCCTTCTAGTATTGACCCTTCTTTAAAGGAAATGTAGGTGTGTGTAGAGATTGAAAATTAAAACATCAAGAAGTAGATTTTATTTCTTTCTCTTCCTAACAAAATTTAATTTTGTCAAAATTTAAAATTTTATCATATAGATTATTCTTCTGCTTGACTTTTTGGCAACTGTTAAGTATAAGAAAATATATTAAATGTTGAGAAATTTTCTGTGATTTAATTGTAAAGGGTATAAAATGTATGCAATCAAGTGAACTTAGTTTTTTTCCTAAATCTAAGGGGAGAATTTAGGTTTAAAGATACTAAATTTCAGGAATCGCACTTATTGTTTGGTGGACTATTAAAGCTTTTGACAAGCATAAACCTTGGAAATTATTAATTAGAAGTAGTATTTCTTTGGTAGTCCCTAAAAAGGTAGAGATTAAAAGGGCTTATGTCTTCATTATATATTGTTTGGCACATTATTTGTTAAGCCCTTTGAATATATTCTAGAGAGCATGGTAGAATATAAAAAAACTTTTGAAGGAGCATGAAGTCTTCTCTAGAATGGATGGAATATTCACTAGCTATAGGTTAATTTGGTAGAATCTTGAATAGAATAATAAACTTCTTACACTACTACGTGGTTGATCTATCAAACATTGGGCATTCAAAGTGAAAGGACTTTGAAGATATTTTGTTCAATGGTTAGTTGTTAAAGAAGGGTTAGATATAGATTTTTTTCTTACTACTCAATTCTCACAGGAGAACATTTTCAGTTCTTGAAGGCTTGTTTAAGTGTTAGTTTTCTAGTCTCTTTGAAATTGAATTCTATTCTAATAACTTTATATGGATTGATGTATTGTCTTTACCAATATGAACTCCAAGAAAATGTATGTTATGCTTGTTGACCCTCGAGAGATTATTAAATTCTTAACTCTAAACAAAATTTAAATATATCTAATGAGATGCAATATGTACTCTTCAAAGTCTGTTGGTCTAAAACTCCTAAGCTAATATAATAATGTTTCAAAAGCTAACTCCTTAAAAAAATAACCATTAATTTTACTTTTTGAAGCTATTTTATCTCTATGTGTGTGTGATATATGCAATAATATTGAAATATTTGAATTTATTATATATTGTAAGTATGCACATACTATTTTTGTCTACTTTTGTTGGAAATTTCTTAGAATGGAACATTAAAAATGGTTTGCATAGCATAAAATTTTATTTGGGTACATGAATGAGTTTGATAAGGTCCTTAATAATTTTTAGTTCGTTCTATCTTTTGAGATTCTTTAGCATATTTAAAGAGGGTGTGATAATTAAGTATTCAAAAATAAAAGAAGATATTGTATGAAGTCTCTTAGTTACTTCACACTCCTTGAAAGTTTGATGTAGGTTAAACTATGATCTTGGAAATTTGTAAAGATAAAATTTTCATGTTGTTGGAATATGGATTAAGTACTATCTATAAAAAAAGAAATTAAAATAACATAGTTTTGGCCTTATGACAAAAATAAAGTTGATGAAAATTTTGTAAAGAAATTATATGGATTTTTCAAAAGAATACATAAAGACTCAAAATTTCAATAGACAATAATTATATTATGATATGAGATCCACAAAAAACAATGAACAATTACATTTAAAAACTATGCAATAGAATATAGTTGACTATGTTGAGCCTATGGTTGTTAATCATGATCGCAATTATATTGAATTTGATCCTATAACGAGACTTTATTAGCACTTTTATAAATGTGACAATAACATAAAATGTTATTGGGAATAATCAATGTGGTTTATATTATGTTCTTTTTTTTACTATTGGTTTTTACATGGTGAAAATGGTGTAAATGTAACTATTTTAAGCCTTATATCGGGTGTTAATATGGCTACTAATGGATAAGTGTGTTTATATTTTTATAAAATGTATTAATAATGTCATTGTTGATATGATTTTTTTTTAATTTTTGGAGTGTTTTCCTATTAATCCACCATATATTGTAACCTACCTTTTATTTTAGTAAATGATTCCTTATTTTTAAAATCAACTTGGGATTTCATAGCCTTCCATCTAAAATTAATAATAAGAATATTTTTTAATTAGATATTTTTGGGATTGTAGTAAACTCCAAATACAATCAATAAAAAGTTTAGAATACAATAAATAAAAAAGTAATTATCTCCTTACATATTGATCAATTCATTATCATTCTCAAATGAAATCAAGGGTGACCAAAGGTTATGTAGTTTAGAGGAAAAGTAAGGCTTCCATCCACCACAAACTCGATCTAGAATATACATAGCGAAATCAAAAGAATACCTAGAAGGAACAACTTATAATTTGGATTTATCTTAACAATTTGACTACCAAATTTTTTAGTCCTTACATTATTTTCAGGTTATTAATTTTCATGCTCCCTAGACCTTTGGAATCTAGATGTCTTTGCATTGTCCTCACATTTTATTAAGTATTTTAAAAGAAGTTGGTTGTTTGAATAGTTTTTTTTGTTTTATTTTCCTGTGTCACTTGCCTAGTCTCATTTAGTACATGTAAAGCCATGCCATCATTTATATTCTACTTCACAATAGAAATATCTCATTTAATTCAATTCCCTTATGTTTATGATTTTCTTATTTAAAATGACTTTACAATTTCAGCATATCCATAATTGAGAGGATATTCCTAAGGTTTGTATTTGAACAAAAAAGAAAAAAATAAAGTTAAATATTACTTTTCCATGGTTTGGGCCTCCAAAATTTACCATAGAAAGGTGTTTTAGAAGATAGATGAAAGAGTGCCAATATATCAATTTCATAATTTTCCAAGAAAACCAATGCCTAATTTCCTTCTATATAGATATGATTCTAAAATATGTGATTGAAATAGTATATTATCTCTTTCCCTTTGACTAAAATCAAGTTTAGAAACAAAGCTTGCAATATATACCTTTAGATATGGGTAAGTGCACCAATCTATGACACAATTTTGGCTCTTAAGATACCACTTTTTTTCTGAAATCAGGAAAATCTGATTTGCACGAGAAAATAAAGATAGTTACGCTCAAAATTTCAAGATGCGGCAAGAACAAAAGTTGAAGTGCTTCGAGTCTAGTTTCTAAGCTACTATTTTTTTTTGAAATTAATGAAGATTAAGGGTCTCAAAAAGGGGAGGGCCAAAATAGGTCCTGTTTTTATCAAAATAAATAGCATAGCGCTTGAGGGCTCCCCCCTTTTTGGTTAACTTTTTTTAGAATTTCAAAAATCCCAACAATGAGAAATTAGCTAACACCATGTAGTTTATCCTCCTTCTTTTGGATAATTTTTTTAATGAATATATAATATTTTATGAATTTTCAAAGTGGACACATCCTGAAAAGCTGAAATTTGAGCGTGCTCCCCCCCAAATTTTTTGCAAACTAATCAAAAAATGATTTTTTTTTTCATCATGTGTAAAATGGAGTCTAGTTTCAAAAAACATAATTTGTTTCATGTTCTGATGAACGTGTAAAAATCTATCCTAAACCTAGCACATGTTGGTTTTTGACCAAAAATGAAGGCATTTACAATAGAAGCCATGGATCAAAACCTTAACTAAACAAAATGAAAAAAGAATTATATATTTAGATAGCTGAGACAGAGGTTAATGCTATCACGGTTTTTTTATAAACTTGCATTTAAATACGTGCAAATGATATGGGAGGACAGACGAAAATATGAGAAAATTTAGCAAATATTGTTAATTAACACGTCTAAAGCAGGCCTTTTGGTGAGTGCCAAATGACTCATCACATTTGGCGTGCACCAAATGTGATGAGTCATTTGGCGAGCGCCAAATGGCTTGCTTTGCACAGAACTAGATTTTCACTTTCTCTATCAGGGAAACTATATACATGAAATAAATATTTAAGTATAAGTTGACATTTACATATGGACATTTACTTTCTTATACTTTAAGTTATATTTCATGTATATATAGGCAGGATGTTTGAGAGTGGTTTCAGATCTCTAAGAGTTATAATGCAAATTATAGTTTTTGGAAAATCTTAAAAAATTTAGACTTAGTCAAATTTCAGTAATCAGCATGTCAAGTTTCAGTAGAGGTCAAATTTAATCTTTCTCTCTCTATCTCACTCATTTTCATCTCTTACTATCTCCATCCCTTTATCTAACAATATCTTCCTTGAGCTCAAGAACTATGTCTCTACATGTCCATCTCTCTCTCCTTCCCTCTCCAATATCTATCTCCCTCCCTCCTTCCCTCTCTACATTTTTCTATCTCTCATCCCTCTCCTTTTATCTCTATATATCTCTCTCTACTCTCTATACCTACCTATCCCTCCCTTCCTCCCTCCCTCCCTCTCCTCTCCTCTCTTTCTCTCTCTCTTTGCTTCCCTCGCTCTCTCCTCCCCTCTCTACTCTCTATCTTGTCATTCTCTCTCTCCTTCCCTCTCTAGTTCTCTCTATCTCACTTCTCTCTCCTTCCCTCCCTCCCTCTCTAATTTTCTCTATCTCCCTCTCTCTCTCTCCTTCCCTTTCTACTTCTCTTTATCTCACCTCTCTTTCTCCCCTTCTCTCTCTCCCTCTCTCTTCCTTTCACCCACATTTTCTCTCTACTTATCTCTATCTAACCTATCCCTCTATACATCTCTCTCACTCCCCCCTCCTTCCATCTCAATCTCTCCATCTTCCTCCTTATCTCTCTAATTTTAAGCTCCATCACACATCTCTATCACCTATCTCACTTCTCTCTTTCCCCTTCCCTCTCTACTCTCTTTCTCTCCATCTCACCCCTCTCTCCCTACATATTCCTCCCTCCTCTCTCTCATCTCTCTCACCTCTCTCTCTCCATCCCTACCTCTTCCTCCCTCTCTCCTTCCCTCTATACTTCTCTTTATCTCCTCCTCCCTCTATCTACCTATACCTCTCTCTATTTTTGTCTCACATCTCTCTCCATCCCTACCTCTCCCTATATCTCTCCTTTCATATCTACTTCTCTCTACCTAGTTGTCTCTCTATACCTATTTCTATCTCCCTCCTTGCCTCCTCTCTCTCAATATCTCCACCTTCTTTCCCTCTCTAATTCTCTCTCTATCTCTCTCCTCCCTCTCTACTCTCTTTATCTCTCCCTCCCTCCCCCTCTTT